>CM035153.1:38514697-38924316 GCA_020205615.1 Panax quinquefolius | reverse complement strand
GAATACCTAATGGAGTTTTATTTGCTGTCGATAGGAATTCTGTAGTGATAGTAGTACAAGTAATCCTTGGACTTGAGATCATCATAGTATCTTGTGTATGATGAGTTATACTTTGACTTATTCCTTAAGACCCTTAGGGTATATCAAAGGGTATGCTTGGGTATAATAAGTTGTACATGGAGATAATGTATGATCGATAAAGAATCTACCACTTCTAACAAAAGAAGAGAAATGTCCTATGTGATTCGATAAATGACAACCCGATGAGTCCTTGGCCAAGGCATAATGAAATTAGAAAGGAGTTTCTAATTTGCATTATTTGAGAGTCATGCATTTAAGAGTCGAAAATACATATAATTAAATAAAATAAGACTTGATGGTAATTCCATATCTTATATTTAATTGGGACATTGTATGGTGGAAGGATTGAATTATACGGTAACTATTTACTCAAAGGTTCTTTTATGATTAATGTTGAAATCTATATTATTTGGAAAGTCGTTGATCGCTAGGAGGAGGCTTATCCCTATGTAGAATAAATATTATTTATTTAAATAAATTAATTATTTAATTTATTTATTTAATTAAGATTAGAATTGTTCTAATTGATTTATTCACAATAGGTTTAATATGGAGAACCTAAAGGGTCACACCATAAAAGGAAGAATAATTATTTAAGAAGTTAATGGCATAATCGTAATAATATGTTAAGTATATTTAATTTAATCTATGGTGATAGAATAAAATAAATAGCTTAATATTTATTATTTAATATTTTAGAAATATTAAATATAAATTAATAAGAGGAGTCTTATTAATATTATTACAATTATTATTATTTTAATTTCTAAAAGAGTTTAGGAATTAATTTAATATAAGTACTCTCATTTATTCCTAATTGGATTAGGAAGGAAAATTAGTTAAAGGAGTTTAATTAATTATCCCTAATAAGATTAGGAGCTTAATTAATTAAAAGAATTTAATTAATTAAATAAAACCCAATTCCTTAATTGTTAAGATGGGTTGCCCACATCTATAAATAAGAGAGTCTTATTATGGGTGGTAGGGGTTGTTGACTTTTACAACGACATAATTCCAATTTGTTGGGAGTATGCCTTTTCTATAAAGATAGAAAACTAGGGTTAGCCATAACACCCATCTTCTTGAATTTTCTTCTTCCTTGGTGGATCACCTCTAGAGGCCAAACATTTGGGTGGCTAACGTTGATCAAAGGAAGAACCAAACCCCGGTGGATTCAAGTTGAGCGAAAAGGATTGGAGGTGAACTTGCACACGAGGAAGCTCGATCTTCAAGGGTATGATTTTATTCTTTATCTTTTCGTTTAATTAATAATTATGCATAAAGGGTGATCGGGTATATGGTTTGTAAATTTTTTAAACTCGATTTTTCCACGCCGCACTTTTTATGCTGATTTGATTGCGTTATGAATATTACAAACCTAATGATTGGTATCGAGCCAAACCTTTATGCGAATTATTAATTGTTTTAATTTGATATATATATTGATATGTGTTTAGAACAATTTAATTGGGCATAATTTTATAGTATAAAATTTATTAAAAAAAAAAAAAAAAAATCTAAAAAGCAGTTGAACTACTTTTTTGGTAATTAAAAGTTAATAGATTCACGTTTTAAAAAAAAAAAAAAAAAAAAAGTTAACAAGTTTTTTTTGAAAACGCATATAAATCAAGGACTTAAATCAAGTTTACAGAGTTATATAAAATAAAGGAATTACACGGATATGGTATATATATATATATATATTATATACGGTAATATTGGTATTATAATATTTAGAAATTGGTAATATATATATATATTATTTTAATTACTTTATAATTAAAATAAAAAAAAATTATTTTAATCTTAAAATAAAAGGTTTATTTTAATATTAAAATATAAAGTTTTATTTTAATTTTAATAATTTTATAATTAAAATAAAAGGTTTATTTTAATCTTAAAATAAAATGTTTATTTTAATATTAAAATAAAAGATTTATTTTAATTTTAAAATTAGATTTCATGCTAACTAATTAGAGTTGGAATTGGATTCCATTAACTAATTGGAGTTGAAATTGGATTATTATTTTTCCTTAAATAAAGGAGTTTATTTAGATATGAAATAAGATTTCATATTATTCAAAAATAAAGGAGTTCATTTTGTGAATAGGAAAGAGAATCCTAATTTCCTTAAATAAAGGAGTTTATTTAAATATGGAATAAGATTTCATATTATTCAAAATAAAGGAGTTTATTTGTGAATAGAAAAAGAATATCCGTGTTTCCTTTAATAAAAGATTTTTTTTTACATGGAATTGGATTCCATAATTAATTAAAATAAAAGAGTTTATTTTAATTAAAGATTTTTATATATATATATATATATGGAATTGGATTCCATAATTAATTAAAATAAAGGAGTTTATTTTGATTAAAGATTTTGATTAAAATAAAATAGTTTATTTTATTCAAAATAGGATAAATTAAAATAAAATAGTTTTACTTTGATTTAAATTTGGATTAAAATAAAGGAGTTTATTTTGATTCAAAATAGATTTTATACTAACTAAATTTGCCCATTAAATGATATCAATATATATATTAAATGTTTATTATTCATAAGATGAATATTATTTATTGATGATATGGTGATGTGTATGATAATAAATGGGATTGATTATGGATTTATTGACAATGCGATTGGATTTTATTTTAGTTGGATGCATGAATGTATGGGTTTTATTAAATGGAATTCTGCGTAC
The DNA here is from genome assembly GCA_020205615.1 of Panax quinquefolius. Classification (NCBI taxonomy): domain Eukaryota; kingdom Viridiplantae; phylum Streptophyta; class Magnoliopsida; order Apiales; family Araliaceae; genus Panax; species Panax quinquefolius. Next base: position 38,921,533 of record CM035153.1, on the reverse strand, counting down.
CTCGTCTTCTTTAATTTTCTTAATATAAATTCTATCTCCTCCTATGTACTTCCCTTATTTCACGATCAAGGTTTCTATTTATTTTAAAATAGTTATGTAATAGGAATAGTTAGAATTATTTTGAAGAATTGGAGATCGAGGGACAAGAAGCGCATGAAGACCCGTTTGTAATGGGCAGGGGTTTAAATGTAATAGTTATATTTAAATATTATTTCTTGCACCCTAAGGTTTGACCTTTTGGTTCACTTGGTGGCTCTAGTGAACCAAACTAGAATAAAAGTCCATAATCAATCCGGGTAGAATATAGTATTCTATATATGCATGCTTTATACTATATATATATATATTATATATTATGCAAACATGCTTAGCGTATGTTCATTAATACGACGCGTATTTTATATATATATGTAAATGCATAGCTAAACAAGATGAGACAAATTAATAACAAACCCTCAATTTTTATATATTAAGTCCTAAGCGTTCAAAGATATTTGGAATATCGAGCGTCGCTTTCTAGCATGATAAAATTAATAGAGTATTAAATATTTAATATGAGTTTGTTGTGTCACCACAAGGCAAGTATTAAGTATTTAAGATGTTAATTATCACATTTGATGCTTATAAAGAAAATTGAACAATATTGTTTTGTTATGTCACCACAAGGATGATATTTTTCTTTTTGAATATATGGAGTGCTAGGTCGGACTTAACTTGGATAATTTTGATTCGGATGTGCCACCACTTGATCAAAATAATCTAAAGCAAAAAAAAAAGAGTTGCATAGTTGATGTAATTGACAAAAGTTGTCTACCTATTTATTTATATATAGTTTGTTGTGTCACCACAAGGCTATATACATTTGAAATGGGAACCTTATTCTCACTAGCAAATCTTTAATTAGATTTTTCTTAGAACTATATAAAGTGAGGTAATATAGTTTGAAGAAAATAGTGGGAGATACCAATTTAAAACAAGACCTAAATTATTTTGGTAATTAATAAAAGAATGTATGTTAAAATGTTGTTAATTACAAATTCATTTACGTAATTTTATAATGTCTAAAATTACTATCATCGCTGAAGCATATTAGATGCTAAATTAATCGTAATCGAATTAAGCGGATTGGTTAAGGAATTTGAGAATAGTTCTCATAAATTTGAAAAGCTATCTTATGTCATATCGCCTATCCCGCAATGGTTTTGAGATAATGCCTCTGAGGAAGACATTGCTACTAATAGAAAGTGGCAAGATGATGCGCAGATTGGCTCAATGCATCATGCTCGCATCTATGAAAGTAACGAACTTCAAGCGTCACAAGATGAAACTATAGATGCTCTACTATATTCCCGCACATCAAGTAGTTGATGGTGAGGAAAGTAGGGCCGATAGATATCTCGATATCTAAGGAGCTCTTCCGATCTAGAATGGCCAATGGCACTATATAATACAGACATAAAAAGTTCTTAACATTATCAATTTGATTGATCAATTAAGACATTTGGTTTTGTCATGGATGGAGAGTTGAGCCAAGATTGGATCTTGCACTCACACCCCGGACTCTTTTCACAATTGTTGTAAATTTTTCATATAAACAAGCTAGATATATCACCTCATTTGATTTGCTTAACATATTGAAAAATGTTGAGAGTCACTTTCCAACCAAGAAAGATCAAGTCTTCTTGGTAGGGGCCAAAGGATCTTCGAAATAAAGAACGATTCAAAGAAGGTAAATAGAAAGGCATAAACAAAGGATAATAAGAACAAAAGCGATATGGATAACAAAGGAGTTTGCTTCCTTCGCAATAAGCCCGGACACTTTGGAAAGAAAGCTGCGAGAAGCATCTTGCAGGAGAGGCTAACCAAAGAAGCTTAGTGAAGTTTGAATTTTGCAATCGCTTTTGTTCATGATTGAAATAAATTTTCTTTAAGTCAAGGTTCTACTTGGGTATTGGATCTGAGCTTTGGTTATCATAAATATAGATTTATGAAGGACCCAATGTAGTAGAAAGTTAAACAAAGATAAGTAATCTATGTGTGGAAAATGAAGCAAAGGTTCTTTGCATTAGCTATAGAAACTTATAGTTTTAAGCGCTTTACTGGCAAATCTATTAAGTCGATAAGTTGTTATTGTATTCCAGTTCTTGTTAAAATATTATTTCCATTTTATTGTTGGACAATGAAAACTTTGGTATTATAATTAAGAACAATTGTTGTTCTATTTATAATAATAATGTTTTGTATAGAAGCTGGAATATTACTTAATAAATTTTGTATACTTGACTTACTTGAAAATAATTTTGCATATTGAACAAATTAGTATAAGAAAAGGAGATGATCATTCAACGAGTTGAATGTATGTATTTGCTAAAATACAAGTGTGAATTATTTGAAAGGTTCAAAGAATTCAAAAGTGAAACAAATTGGCAAAGTATTAGGATTCTTTGATCGGATCAAGGAAGGAATACTTGTGCAATAAGTTTCTAGATCATCTCAAATGGTTTTTCATAATGGACACCTCTCGATACATAATAATTGATTGATGTATCCGAAAGGAAAAATCGTACCTTGTTGGACATGGTGTCGTCCATAATGATTTTATCGACATTCCAAAGTATCCTTCTAGGTCATGTCCTAGAAATGGTTGCATATCTACGAAAATGGTAACCTCAAAATCAAGCCCCCAAGACTCCATAAAAGTTATGAAAAGGAGGATTCCTAATCTTAAGTATGTTAAGATAAGGGTTCCAACTTATGTGAAAAGGTTTCAAAAGGATAAGCTTGGGACAAGATTTGACAAGTGTCGATTTGTGGGACATCCTAAAGTAAGTTTAGGGTATATGTTCTATAATCCTACTTAGCAAAAGGTGTTTGTTATGAAACACGGCGCCTTCTAAGATAAAGGTGTTTATCATTGAAGAAAGGGCTAGTGGGAGGATAATAGATCTTGAAGAGTTCAAGAACCACAAAACACTATAAGTCAAATAAGAGGAACACGTAGATAGAACCTATTGTACCACAACCGAATTATAAATCTAGAATATGCAAGAAGATACCTAGGAGGTATGGATTCATCATGGATGATGATGATGAGGTACACATCATGAAGATGATGATCCGAGAAGTTACATTCAATGAGGTAAGACTTCTAGTGTGTACAAAAGGGACGATTGGGAGCGCCGTGACATTCCTAATATTATATGTTGATATACTACGGATAAGGAATGACATACCAATGCTACAATCAGTAATGATAAAGTTATCTAAACATTCCTCCATGAATGGTTTGGGAAGAGTATCTTAATTGGGGATAAAATCTATATAGATAGATTCAAGAGGATGCTCAACTTAACCCAAGGAACGTATATTCATTTGATGCTAAAGTCGTTTAGCATGGCAAACTCCAAGACTCCTGAAAAGAGAGGTCGCATGAGTGACAATCATGCATGCAATGAAATGTACAAGACCTGATGTTGATCAGTCATATTATGGAGAAGTTCACTATGAGTCTGTGAAAAAACATCTTAAAGTGCTTAGCTTAAGCACTAAGGATGTGATCATATTCATGGTGGGTCTAAATTAAAACTAGAGGGCTTTCTGAGACTCAAGTTTTCGAGACAGACCAAGATTTACAGAAAATCCACTTTAAGGTAAAGTGTTACCTTGAAGCAGTGGTGTAGTGAATTGGAAAGGTTCAAACAAAGAAAGAGTTGATGGTTTAGTGATAAAGACAAAGTATATAGCTATAAATGAAGGCGCAAGTTGATTGTTTGGATTAAAAGTTCATTACGAGAACTAGGAATAGTTCCTAAGTCTCATCTTGGATCTAAACATGTGTGTGGCACTTTCATTTGATTATAAGAATCATTGAAGATGGGAAATCACTATAGAGATAGTGGACTCTCAAGAACAACATTACATATCCATTAATTTAAGCTTATCCAATGGCAGGATAATCGTCACTTAGAGAAGAAGAGTATGAGATACCATGACGATTGGCTTTAGTGCAAGTGGGAGATTGAAAGTAGTATGCACACAAGCCAATCATGTTTGATGATAAAGCATATACTTTGTAACAATCTTATTCATTTATTAATAAAAAGTATTAATTTATTAAAGGCTTTTAATTATCTACATGATCTTTGTTTTATAATATGTGATAAACCCATAGTTTTAAGCAATGCTTTTAGAATAATGATGATGATCATTCTAATGAGATCTAAATTCTTAGAAAGCTTAAAACTAAAATAGTTCCCAATCGTTGGATTACTAAATTGGGGATTAGTGAATCCAGGATAGATTGGTACATCGTTGCTTGCTTCATTGGATGAGGATGATTGATCTCATGATCATTTGTGTGGAGACACTAAAGCAAGTATGTAGGTGCTTATTAGAGAATAAGTTCCTTTGAGCATGGCTCGCTAAGGAATACCTAATGGAGTTTTATTTGCTGTCAATAGGAATTCTGTAGTGATAGTAGTATAAGTAATCCTTGGACTTGAGATCATCATAGTATCTTGTGTATGATGAGTTATACTTTGACTTATTCCTTAAGACCCTTAGGGTATATCAAAGGGTATGCTTGGGTATAATAAGTTGTACATAGAGATAATGTATGATCAATAAAGAATCTACCACTAATAAAGAAGAGAAATGTCCTATGTGATTCGATAAATGACAACCCAAGTAGTCCTTGGTTAAGGCATAATGAAATTAGAAAGGAGTTTCTAATTTGCATTATTTGAGTTATGCATTTAAGAGTCGAAATACATATAATTAAATAAAATAAGACTTGACAAGTAATTCCATGCCTTATATTTAATTGGGACATTGTATGGTGGAAGGATTGAATTGTCTCAGTAACTATTTACTCAAAGGTTCTTTTATGATTAATGTTGAAATCTATATTATCTGGAAAGTCGTTGATCGCTAGGGAGGCTTATCCCTATTGTAGAATAAATATTATTTATTTAAATAAATTAATTATTTAATTTATTTATTTAAATAAGATTAGAATTGTTCTAATTGATTTATTCACAACCGGTTTAATATGGAGAACCTAAAGGGTCACACCATAAAAGGAAGAATAATTATTTAAGAAGTTAATGGCATAATCGTAATAATATGTTAAGTATATTTAATTTAATCTATGGTGATAGAATAAATTAAATAGCTTAATATTTATTATTTAATATTTTAGAAATATTAAATATAAATTAATAAGAGGAGTCTTATTAATATTATTACAATTATTATTATTTTAATTTCTAAAAGAGTTTAGGAATTAATTTAATATAAGTACTCTCATTTATTCCTAATTGGATTAGGAAGGAAAATTAGTTAAAGGAGTTTAATTAATTATCCCTAATAAGATTAGGGAGCTTAATTAATTAAAAGAATTTAATTAATTAAATAAAACCCAATTCTTAATTGTTAAGATGGGTTGCCCACATCTATAAATAAGAGGAGTCTTATTATGGGTGGTAGGGGTTGTTGACTTTTACAACGACATAATTCCAATTTGTTGGGAGTATGCCTTTTCTATAGAGATAGAAAACTAGGGTTAGCCATAACACCCATCTTCTTGAATTTTCTTCTTCCTTGGTGGATCACCTCTAGAGGCCAAACATTTGGGTGGCTAACGTTGATCAAAGGAAGGAACCAAACCCGGTGGATTCAAGTTGAACGCGAAAAGGATTGGAGGTGAACTTGTACCTGAGGAAGCTCGATCTTCAAGGGTATGATTTTATTCTTTATCTTTTCGTTTAATTAATAATTATGCATAAAGGGTGATCAAGGGTATATGGTTTGTAAATTTTTTTAAACTCGATTTTCCACGCTTAGCACTTTTTATGCAATTTGATTGCGTTATGAATATTACAAACCTAATAATACGACACCGTCCTTCAGTATTCATCTGCGTCTTGGGCGGTCATATTAAATGTTACAGCGATTGGATTCGGTTGGATAAGCGTCGATCCGCCAATCATAAGTTTTTTTTGCCCCCCTTAACATGCGCTTCCTTTGTGACTTCCTTTATTTGGTCAATTTGAGCCCACAAGCGAAACAACCTTTGATCTTCTTGACTTTTGGCGGTTTAGCAAAATATGCCCCTCTTCGCCACAGTTGTAATAAACACTGCGCATACTTTACAACACTACATACGGTGATACCTCCCACATTTTGGTATCCTCCGCCTTCTTCTTAAATTCTCCACGAAACTTCCCCACCGATTGTTGAAATTCTTTTTGTTGTTGTTATTCTCCCACTTCCTTTTTCCTAAGTTACTACCTTGATGTTGCTTCCTCCTCATTATCTCTTCCGTGCTCTTACCCTTCTTTTCCTTGTTGTACAAATTCAAAGCTTCACTACCTCCCTCTACAATAATAGCCTTCTCTAACAATGTTGCAAACAAATCGATCTGAAGAACTGACACCTTGTTAAACAACCAAGGCTTCAGTTCTTGCTCAAAACGCCTAGCTTTTCTCTCTTCATCTACCACTTGGTGTTCTGTAAAACGGGCTAGCTCATTGAACTTTGCCGCGTATTGCGCCACCGTCATATCTCCTTGTTGAAGTTCTAAGAACTTCACCTCCATCCTATTTTTCATGCTCTTCGGAAAGTAATTCTCGAAGAATAAAGTCTTAAATCTCTCCCATATTACTATCCCTTCTCCTGCTCTCTACTGATTCGTTTCCCACCAATAGTTCACTTCGCCTCTCATCATGTAGAGTTGCAAATGCCGTCTTACGGTCTTCTCCCACATGAGCGATGGTGAAAACTTTCTCCATTTCCTTGATCCACGCCCTGTACCCACAATCGGATTGGTAGTGCTCACTGTAACGATCGAGAAATTTTGTAATTAATTTAAATATTTATTGAATTAAATAAATATTTTAAATAATTTATTTATTGAGAAAAATAAATAATTGATGGAATTGTGATGCAAGAATTTAGTAACTAAATTGATTAATGTTAACTAAATTGAATAATGGTAATTTTATATTTTGAAGATTTAATTTAATGATATAATTAAAATAAATGAATTGTTTAATATTTAAGAAGATAATTAAATTAAATAAAATGATGTTCTAGTCTAATTTAATAATTAAATTAGATATATAATGATTTATTAAGTATAAAGTATAATTATAATTATAATGAAAATTATAATTATTATAATTATAATTGTAAGGACATAAGATGAATTAAATAAAAGTGTGACAAAAGTAACTATATAATATAAGTGTTATACAAATAAATTAAAAAAGGGGAATTTGTGTGTAGCCAAATATGGCCTTATGGCCTTTGGCATAACATAACTGACAGTATATTATTTTTTAAAGCGATGAACGTGGGGAGGCCTATATCAATTATTCTAAAAAATTTTTTTATTCTAAGCGTATTTTTTTTTCTAAGGCTAAGAAACACAGAGGGTTAGAGAGAAATTGAGAATAATCTATGTAAGTTGATAAGGGTTAGGGGAGAAAGAAGGTTCTTGGCAAGCTATTCTACCATCTTGCTAATAGAAAATTCAAGGTATAATCCATTCCTAAATTTCCAGGTTTTAGTTTTGTAATTTAAGTTCTCTATAATTGATTTTTTATTGAATTGTTGTTTCAAATGTTGGTTATATGTATGTATACTTTTGCTAAACCTGTTAGTTATCATCTCTAATATTATGTTGGTGTTCAAATTCGTGAAAATTGGCTTTGCAAGAAGGAAGTTAGAATAACAGTGTGTATTTGGGTGTAATATGGCTTGTATAAGTACAAAAATTGATGTCCAATACTAGATATTATCTGTAAATTGATGTTAGATTGTGTTATTAGTACATCAAGAAATGAAAACAACGTAGTTTAAATGGTGTCAATTGGTTAAGAAACGAAGTTTTGGCAATCAAATTCGCTAAAAGTGTTAAAGTGAAGAAATTGGAAAAAAATAATATAATTTTTGATCCTTGAAAGTTGATTATATATAATGTTTATGTTGTTAGAATGATGAATTGTATGCTTATTGATGTTATTGCAAGATTTTAGTTGTGGAATTGGGAGAAATTTGGAGTGTCTAGTAATGTAGTCAAGAATCGCTAGCTTTTTGTCTCAGATATCTGACAATGCAATTGCTTTGTACTTCATGAGAGAAATGGCACAAATGCTACCAGTAAAGGCCTTCGAGAGTTTTCGCTTTCAAGTAAGAATCGCTCTCGATGCTGAGAGCTTGGGGCGTGACTACAGCGCACGCCTGCCCGAGTAGAGAGGCGATGAGTTTCGATTATTTGTAGAACTATAATGCAAGGACCTAATCTTGTATGGTATGCATGATAAATATGTTAAATCATAATATAAGATATTATAACAATTCTTTACTTGTGGTGATATCAAAATGTGGAGATTTTAAGTTATTACTTGAACAAGTTATGAAATGAATAAAAGTTGGCGTTTATAAGAGCTAGAAGTGAATGATAAAGCTTATATTAGGCAATAGTGAGATTTTGATTAGATTAGAGAGGTTAACCAACATGATTAGACATTAATTTAATGGTTATGACTTAAATGGTAGGTTAAACCTATAAAGCTAATGTTAATACAACTAATTGGTATTGCAATTTCAATGGTATGTGAAGGGTAATTGGCGAACATTATTATATTTGTGTAGCTTACACACGAGGCAAGTTCCCTAACTTCAGTCTCTTTCTAATAAATGCAAGTTCCATAATTCCGTTTTTTTGTTATTGTCAAACAAGCTTTCTAGTCCTAAATTATCATTATGCAAACCCTATATTACAGTTGAGCAAGCCTATTGATTCTATCGTGTGTATGGTTGTATAAACTCTTTTAACCTAATTCGTTACATCGAGCGAGTTTCACTTTCCTTATTCTTGTTATTGATATTCAAAGCATATATTAATTTAACACATTGTTTCAAATGGGGGTTTTCCAACTCTTTTGGATGTAGTACTTTGCATATATACCATGTTTATTCAAATGTATATTGTTGTTATTCAATCTTTAATTTAAATAACCATGTTCAATTCTATATTGTTGTGTTAAACCTTCCAATAGCAAACAAACTCTTATTGATTGGACTTATCTATAATTGAACAGTGTTCTAAAATTCTGGAACCACTGATAAGCTAGTTCCGAGCTAAACTTTCTTTAGTGCAGAAATCCTAAAGTTAAACTAAGATGAACAACCCTAACATAGGGGATTATGTACGTATAATGTTTAGATGTTTGTGCACAATACATGGTACAAAGGGCTGATCCCCCTAAGTACGTAAAGAAGGGTTTGTATAGTCTAAATGACTGTTAAGGTTGGGCTAATAATACCTAAATACCGGGGACATAGTTTGTGGTCTTAAGACCCTCATATATTAAATTCGAACTTGTTTTCTATTTTTGATCCGTAGAACAAGTTCACCATGATTCAGCATTAATTGTTCAAAATCATGTTGTTATTATTATTACTCTTTATATCAGTGAGCAATTGTTTGCTCACTCTTGCATTTAACACTACAACTAAAGTTGAGAAATCTGATGAGCCATCTTCTAGCAAAGGAAAGGGCAAGATGTCCAAGTGTTGAAGATCTATGGACTTAATTTAATTTGTGATGTATTCCGCAAACTTATGTAATAATTTAAGGTTAGATTACCTGGGATTGTTTAAAGTTGATGTAACCCTTTAATGGGGAAGATTATTGTTTAAGTTATTTAAATTATGTCTTTATCCTTTATTATGGGTAGTTAGATGTAATAGTTTTGGATAGTGAGCACCAAATCATGTGTGAATGAAGTACCTGGATTTGGGGGTGTCTCAGGTTGGTATCAGAGCTTTAGGTTATGAACCTTTGGTGGGAAAACCTTGGGAATTTAAGGAGACATAAAACATAGTGGTGTCAAACTCTTATCGAGTTTTAAAGAATGGATTAAGGCGTCCATTGAAGCTAAACAATAAAAGACATTATATGCTATGTATTAATAACTTATGTGATCGCGAGTATCGAAGAATGTCACTTAATAAATAAAACTTAAAAGTATTTTGCTGACAAGATGTCTAACGTTGGAGGATCCAGTCCAGCTAGGGAAGTGATACCTCATATACCTAGAGATGAGGAACCCCGTGATGTCCACGTTGTGCGGGAATAGTTGATTCAGAGGGAGCCTTCTAGGTTGATTGTTGAGGAAGAATAGGAGGACGAGCCTATGTCTGATCCTGAGGAGGAGAGCTCTGAGGAGATAGAGGAGGAGGACGAGGAAGAGGATCCTGTGGAGTTTCCACCAAACTCCATATCAGCTGAGATGTATGATGTGCTATATGATAGAAACATAGAATTACAGGATAAGGTTGAGGAGCTAAAGGAGTTGGCTGAGATGCGTTAAGTTACTATAGAACAGAAGGATGCAGAGATTCAGGAACTCGACTCACGCCTTGGAAACACAGAGTGGGACCTAGTTCATACAAAGGCAGCATGAAGATCTGTTCGCGGAGAACGAGAAGATGAAGATTGATGTGGAGAAGCTGAAAGATGACTTAAAGGAGGATTCAACCAAGCGTGCGAGGGTAGAGGACGCTTGGATGAAGGCGACTCAACGTGCAGATCGTGCTGAGGCTAAGGTCCAAGCGAAGAAGGCCAAGATGAATGAAATGGATTATGCCTTTCATTCTGCGATTGATAGGGCCCAGGATCAAGTCTTTTATTACCCACCTCTGTTTGAAGACTAGCTGTGGTTTGTGATGGATCATAGGACGACGTATCGTATTATGGAGGAAGAGCGTAGAGAAGCCTCTCGATGTCTTAATATGTCCAGATAGAAAGAATAAGAATAATAATGATATGTGGTTAAGTATGTGAATGAATAAGTTGTAAATACCTTATTACTAGATAAATAAAGGGGTAGTATGAATATGTAATCCTAAAACTTGTCTAGTTCAGGAAAGTGGATGTAAATAACGGTTATGCTATTCTAATTATGTTTTAAAACGTTATGGATGAATAAAATCTCAAAGTTTATTGAAATATTATGTGTTATAGCTTTAATCTTAGAATGTTTAAGTTAAACTTCAAATACTCAAGAAGTTGAGTAATGAACTAATAAGCGTATATGTTAACAGAAAATACCCCTAGAAGAAGAAAACCACGTCAACAACCACCTCATGAGGGGTCTACTAACAATAATAACGGGACCAACGCTAACCCGGTTCAGCAGTTGGTAACTTTATTAATGTTGGTCGGAAAATCGATCAGTAAACATGCGCAAGTATACGCGACCTAACAAGTAATACAGTGATAAGGAAAGTGTCGAACCCACGAGGAACTATCACTAAAATTTACGAAGTACCGACTTTGTATCGCTAAAGTCTTATTCGAACAACAATAAATGGAAGTGTGATTAGTCTAGTTATAACTAATTATCAAAGTAAGTAAAAGGATAATGAAAGGTAATATAAGGAAATACAATCTAAGGTTACAACTTCACCCCACACAAGCATTATGTTGAACACCTGGCATGCTATGCTTCATCAAACTACCTACCCTTCTCTCTTTGGTCTTAATGGTCACCACAATTTGTCGACCGAGAACACACAGGTGCTCATACACCTCTGTCAAGGTATGCACAAACATATCCTCTCCAGATCCACCCGCTAGGGAATAAAACAGAAAAGAACGTCCAAGCTAGGTGATAATCCTACACATGTCTATGCGAACTAACCTAACAAGGATTTAAGCATAAGTTCTCAATTAGGTCGCACGTGGCGCACAGATATATGTCTATTCTATGCACAACTTATGCAGTCGAAACCCATAATCACATGCCAATATATTATGGTGTAAATTTACAATCCTTTTTTCAATATCATGTAAATTACCAAAATCATCACTAATGTCTTAGCGAGAATCATTAAGCATGAATATATTAAACCAAACCATATGGTGCCAACCAAAGAGATAAGACAGTCAATTTAATTAACAAAGGGTTCCATTATAACCTTAGAGCCAATACTTAGATCATAGATATTAAACAAAATATAAGTAGAAATAAAGGCAACATTTATGGATTACAAAATCAGAGGAAATAAATAGATAAGAATAAACAACATCGAGGATCTTGGTCTCCAAGCATTTCGCTCCTCTCAAGCTTTCTAATCAAGTGTAACTCACTTCGCTCTTGATGCTCCAAGGAAATCCTGCAATTCTCCTTAATCTACCTAATCTATATTTACAAACATTATCTAAGAACTAGAGAAAGAAAGTACAAAAGAAGAGAGATAACTATTTATTTTATCCTAATCAATCTTATGATGTATGATATGTATTGCAGAGGCTTGCTTGATATATATATATATATATATATATATATATATATATATATATTTTTCTTCTTTAGCTAGGTCAAAAGCAAGCCTTCTCTGCCTGGGCACCGGAGGTCATGCTATGGCCACAGCATAATAAAAGTTTATGGTGGTATATGGCCATACCATATCAACATTAAAGAGACCGAGGAGAGGTCGCGTTGCAAAGCACGAGTCCAAGAAGGAACTGTGGCGCTGCAGCGCTAGGATGACATCAACATGGACCGGGGTGGTGGCTGATGACGCGAGTTTAAAGTCGGGCTTTGTAATGCTGTAAGCGCGAAGTGTGAAAATTAACCATTTTCCCTTAAAGGCTAGAAAAGTCTGTAAAGCCCTGCAATACATCGGTTAAGCAAAATAATACTAAAATAATATAAAAGCTATATAAAATATGAAGATCAAGCAACTAATTGCTTATAAAGTATCCGATTCGGGTATATATCCCATTCATCAAATACCCCCAAACTTAAGTCTTTGCATCCTTGAGATCAAAACTATCTAACACAAAACTAACAATAGTAAATCAATACGCGAAAGAAAAATAAAACTATATACTAGTATCATGGCTTCTAAGCTTGATCATAGCTACTCCCAGAGAATATGGCAACACACAGATATGAGTAAGGGTTCATTCAATTTCAAGCAAAAGACTATATTCGACCCATTCTATGTGTGTGTGGAGACCAACCGTCCTGACTAATCATAGCCCAAATAAGTTCACACAGTTGATTGTTAATACCAATATGCAAACTTCGCAACTTAAACATTCAACAAGCATTAAGAATAAGACGCAAGTGCAGGAAATGATCAAAAGACTTTAGCATGAAGACAGTAAAATATGACTCGGATAGTGCTTAATTACCTTAGGCTAATCAGAACTACCCATTAATGAGCTTTTGATCAGTGACTCCCAAGCCAAATGACTTTAAGGCACTAGATGTAGAACAACCCTATGAATCTAATAACTCTAGCAGTAAAGGCCACGTAATCAACATAAGCCAAATTAGATTTTTTTTCGAACTCCAAAGATTATTCGGTGAGTGCATTTTATGCTCCATCTCAACATCGGTCATGCGTTTATGGGCGAGTGCGTTTTACGCTCCATCTCGACCCACCGCAAGACTTTCGATATTCAGTCTTCTTATCTTTTTATTCTCAATTTTTTTATATATGTCAACATGCCAGAATCCAAGATCCAAAACTGTATAAACGTCTAAGTCTTTTATTACCTTGTAAAAATGAAAGTTTATAAGAGTGAACAAACTCTAAAAGAAATATACACACGAACTAAATTCAAAAAATAACTAGTTAACACAGTTGGTCGGTGCTTGCTAAGAAGGACCGATCAATAATGATCTTAACTTATCAACTAAACAAACCCCTAGTTCATACATGCCGACACGACTCTAAGAGAGACATAATCATTTGGCGCCATCATTAGCCACAATAAAAATTAATAATGTATATAAAACCCTTGCATGATAAACAACTTAAAATATGGTAAAAGGCCATTAACATGACACAAGCATATAAATCATATAAGCCCCAAAAAGATGGCTATAAACCAATTAACCATCTGCGATATCCACGCATTCATAAATAATAACCAAAAATAGTTCATGGCATCGAATAATAATCCCAAAACAAAATACCAAAGTTCAAAATGATCGCACCACAATATTGATAAAAAACATAAGCAAAGTACTAAATATGGCAACCTAACATGGTAGTAGACAAAAAAAAATAGATAATAAACTATAACACCCCCAAACTTAAGGTGACCAATGCCCTCGATTGCTAAACATATATTAATCTATACAAGAGGGCTTCCACGAAGATCGCTCACTTAAGAAGAAAGATCGTCCTCATCGCCTTGACGGGCGGCGATGGTGGAGGGTATGGTGGAAAGACGTAAGGCTCGGGAACTGGTATGGAGTGAACTCAAAGCATTCTCGCCACAATAATCGGTGTATATGCTTTGCATCGTGTTGAATTACTCAACTCGATACTACATCGCTATGTCACGCCCCTGCGGGCCCTTCGCAATATGCCTCACGAGCCTCGGCGTAGTGGTTACGATGCGCAAGGTGAGCGATGCCATGATCTCTCGCTAGTAGTCTGCATGCGGTTGGGCTGCGAGGGCTCGAGCCTTCTTTGTAGGAGGTGGCACGATGAAGCGGCCCGTATCCTTCGCCTCGACATGAAAATTTGCCCCATCCCACACATTGTAGCGTGAGATGGTCAATGACTAACATGGGTGGCAAAGTTATCTCTTCTCGCCCCCACTGGATACCTACCCTCTTGCATAGCCGGGTGATCAAGGATGGATGTGGAAGTCCTGAAGCAGTGGTGCTTTTGATTGCTTTCATGATGGACTCATACATGAGAACTTTGGTATCTATGTTCAGGCCCGTGACAATGGCAAATAAGAGGATCACTCTATCCTTAGTCACGTCGCTCAGGTGACGAGTCAGGATTATATTGGCACAAATAAAGCTGAACCACGCCTTCCCATAGCGACTGAGCGCAGCATGCGGGAAACTGGTCCTCTCACCCGTGTAGTCATTTGTCTTCCATGTAGTCCCGGGCTTGCAGAGCCTCCAAATAATATCGTCGAGGTTATATCTGCGGAGTCCCGGCTCCATATAATCCCTGCGCTCAAAACTAGGCATCGCGAATAATGCGTTGATAGCTTGGCTTCCAAAAGCCACTGACTGCCCCCTAACTTGGACAACAGCAGGGCCTTTGGGACTGACGTTTACATAGAACTCTCTAACCACAGATACAATGGCTGATTCGGGGGGTCTTGTGAAGTGGATCCACTGGTGAGCTGCAATCATAGCCATTAACTCGCCATCCTTTTTGTCCGGCCTCAAACCCCGCCCAGGAATCAAATTTCGCGTGGCAAAAGAGCTTTTGTACCTTTTCCGTGCCTTTTGTTGACAAATTTGGTGTTGTCCCAAGCGTCGGTTTTGCGAGCAGACGAGGACCCTCCGACACTAAGGCATTGCCTTTTTTGAAGCCATGTTAGAATTTCGGTTGGTTTGGTTCAAAAATAGTCCCTAAGCAGTGTAGAAGCAACCCTTGAAATAGTGCACAACAACTCCCCAATAAATCCGACTAATTCTAAGCCAAAATAGTTAAATTTCTCTCTCAGGCAAATAATCAAACACCTTGCGTGCGTTCTAAAAAACCACTTGGACAGACCTTGCTTGAGTGTGCTCTATCCCGATTTTCGTTAGTGGAAATCACCTCAATCAACAGAGAATAAAAATTTCACAACCAAGCAATTATGTCAAAATCAGATTATGATTGAAGGACAACACTAATTACCTTAGTAGAGAAGAGTAGCGGTCCTCAGTAAACCTTCGATGTGCGACTGATTTCAACCTGTATTCGAGTGTTGGTGACTATGGAGCAGATATCGGTTTAATCCATTGAGGATTGTGCTAGTAAGGAGAGGTTTTGGAGAGGAGGGAAAGGCACCCTTTGGTTTGCTTGGGTTTTATGGCGCTTAGGTTACAGATACTGCCGAGAGAGATGGGAAGTAATGGGCACAACTCTCGGCGGGCGATTTTAAAAACCAAATCTACGCTCATCGCATCGCTGGGCATGGGCATTCCTTCTTTGCTTGGCCTTGTGCATGTTGAGTTAGTAGTAGGTTGGCTTCGCTCTTGGCGTTGCGGCGTGAGTCATGTATACAATGTTGGCGATGCGACGCGAGATTACAGTGTCAACACTCGTTGATGGCACTGTGGCGCCAGGCCCCCTTTGTTCTTGGGCGTTGCGGCGTGAGGTAGAACATTTAGAATTTGAGCACGCACATTTGGCTATGACGCGAAGTCCAGTGTATATCTTTGGTATGGCTGCCACATACCTCATATCTCGCTTTTTCTGCACAAACTAAGCCATGTTTTAGCCATCATAATAATACATACATATCCTATAATAACCCACATGATAACTAGCTTAACTATACTACTATATATACCATAGCAACACAAAAGAAAAACATACTGTCTGCATTCTATGGCCACAAAAACATGCATATGAGATTATAATTAAACTGGCAGCAATGTTAACACACTAAAGTGAAATGACTAAATATAAACTAGACATAAGTATGGAAAAATAGATATAATTTGATACTGAGATGGGGTTGCCTCCCCACCAAGCGCTTGTTTTAAAGTCGTCGGCTTGACTATTCTGATGCCGCTCAATCCGGCTCATAAGCGAAAATGACCATTTCATGCCGCCCATTCGTCAATTCCTTTAAATTTTTGGCCGACATGGATGATTGATCATCCCCATTTTCTTCACCCATCGACACGAAGAATCTTTCACCGCTGGAATTATCCACTAATTCGCCTTTATCATCAAGTTGAAAGCGTTCCTTGTACACTAGTGGGCCCTCCAGGGTTTCCAAAGTCGTGAGCGTGGTTTCTGGTTGTTGATCAGTCTTGACTATACAACCACTGTTGATCCTCTTTTCTCTAACTTTAGACTCAACTAGTTGGATAGTTTGCACCATGATGTCTTCCTCAACTACTTTGTGAGACTCATCGCCTTCTCCTTGTGTATCCACCGTGCAATGCTCTACTGCTTCATCGTTGAGATCAATTATGACCGGTAGATTGCCTTGCAGTAGATTGGTGATGGCATTGACGAGTTGTCCCAATTGATTTTTGAGGCTTTGCAATGCGACTTTTTGGCATGCCATCAAGAACCTCATTTCTCTCAATAAAGTTGGTGAGGAGCTCTTCAAGCATTTTCTCTTCTTCTTGTGTTGAGTACTCAGAAAAGCTCTCATTGGATCGAGACGTCACCTGGTATTGCGGCAGAGACTGATATTCAACTTGATTCGAATGGGAGTAATTCGGATCTTGATATTGCTCTTGACTATAGTCCCAATAGTTTGGATAACCCTTTAAATTTGGATGATAGGGAATCGGTTCAAAGTCGGCTAGTTCTCGACAAGAGGCGGTCGAGTGGGTCGACACTCAAGATTGTTAGAAAACCTCAAGACATTTGCAATTTGAACTTGCAATTACTCGAGTCCTTCTTCCGAGCTTGGTTGTGTCGTCCTCTCATAAGGCCAATGATAACAATGATCGTCCATAACCTGTAAACTTAAAAACAAAACGAAAGATCAAACAAATAAAAGAAATATATATATATATATATACACGTTCAAATTAAGACTAAATTAATTTAAATCAATATTGGACAATATTAGAATAATAGTCCCCAAGAACGACGCCAAAAAACTTGTTGGTGGAAAATCGATCACTAAACACGCGGCAGTATATCGCGGTACAACAAGTGATACGGTGATAAGGAAAGTGTCGAACCCACGAGGAACTATCACTAATATTTACCAATCGACTTTGTATCGCTAGTCTTATTCGAACAAACCAAAAAATGGAAGTGTGATTAGTCTAGTTATAACTAATTATCAAAGCAAGTAAATGGATAACGAATGGTAATCGAAGAAATTATAAGCTAAGGTTATAACTTCACCCCACACAGGCATTCTGTCGAACACCTGGCATGCTATGCTTTATCAAACTACCTACCCTTCTCTCTTTGGTCTTAATGGTCATGATAATTTGTCGACCGAGAACACACATGTGCTCATACACCTCTATCGAGGTATGCACAAACATATCCTCTCTAGATCCACCCGCTAGGGAATAGAACAGAAAAGAACGTCCAACCTAGGTGATAATCCTACACATGTCTATGCGAACTAACCTAACAAGGATTTAAGCATAAGTTCTTAATTAGGCCGCACGTGGCACACATATATATGTCTATTCTATGCACAACTTATGTAGTCGAAACCCATAATTACATGTCAATATATTATGGTGTAAATCTACAATCCTTCTTTTAATATCATGTAAATTACCAAAATCATCACTAATGTCTTAGCGAGTGTAGACACTCGAAATTTTCTGCACTTCTATTACTAACATTGCAGGAGGGTAGATTCGTCTTTTGGAGATAACCCTGGAAGACAACTTGCATCCATTTTGGATACTACCGGAAGTCAGTTCCAACCCGGAACACAAACTGGGAACATCATCTTAACCCGGAACACACACCGGGAATGTCATTTCCAATCTCGGAGATAACCCTGAGATATACAGATCAAAAGACCGGCAACAACACCGGAGAGGATAGTCCTGTCTCAGCGATAACACCGTGACGCTTTCGATTCGATCCCGGAGAAACACTGGGAGTAGCAACCCCATCCTTGGTGATAGCCCCAAGGAAGGCCATTGCAGTTTCGGCGATAACCCCAGAAATGCTTGTTTTAAACATATGCAATCAGCTTCAACCCCAGACATCCTGTCGAGGCAAACACACCTCAGACCTGGAGTTGACAACGGGCAGACAGGAACATCCACAGATGACAGTGATACATACAAACAAGCAGCAGTCCAATCTCAGATGTAACCCTGAGCAACGTCGCTTTCGCTTTTAAACCCAAGCGATAATAACCGGTGAGGAGTCAACACGTCATCTTACTGTCTCAACAAGATGATATCGCAGTATACCAACAATTAGTCCAATCTCAGCTGTAACCTTGAGCAACGTCTACTTTCAACTCAAACCGGTGATAACCCCGACGAGGAGTCAAGCGTTATCTTGTTCCTTTGACAATGGCACGTCATCTCAACACTTCATACATACATACATCTAACAATGTCCCACAAGAGTCGAGGATTGACAATCCCAAGTGACTATTATGCATGGCAGTACTTTGGATAGAATTTGAAACTTAAAGACCATGGGCATAGATCCCTCTTCCTGACTTCGTACAACCTCTAATCCATGTCATTGCGTAACTCTCGACACAAGCGGTCTGAAGAAGGTCAGATATACCTCGTTCGGATGCTCGGATTGAAGTTCTGCAAGTTCGAGCGGACATTATAGTGCACGACTGCACGTACTACGAGACGACAGGACCCGTGAAGCTCGAATCCACCGCGACCAGCCGCAGATGTACCTGCGGCTATCAGTCTATATATACAAGGCTTGGGGTCAGCCATTTGAGAGAGAGAGAGAAGGAAAAAGGCAAGGAAGCCCTGTCCATTTTACTCTGCATACACATCTTTTGAGTGTTTCCTCACTTTTAAACACTAGTTAGCTCACATATAGCTATCTTTTACCCGGCGGGAGCTGAGTGTTTATCCATTTAAAGTCATAGAAGTCTACTTTGGCAGTCCACTATAAGCCTTCTTATATTCTATAAAGTCTTCTCCTCATATTAGCACACACTGTTGTACACGTTAAGAGTCGTGTGAGTGTATTTTCCCGGACTTCGGTCCGTGGTTTTTATTTCTGTCTGTATATATATACTTATATATATATATGTAAATATTTTATATATGGACTAACATTATCGAGTTATGCCTCGATTGAGCCTGAACTTCGATCTCGGAGCGTTTAATTGCTTATATATATATATATATATATATATATACTTTATATATAAAGCGTGGTCGACTCATCGATGAGCCCGGATTCATATCCGTGCGTTTAATTGCTTATATATATATATATATATATATACTTATATATATATAATTGTTATCAGACATATCTGATGAGCTTGGATTTACATCCGGTGTGTTTACTTGCTTTTATATATATATACATATATATAATTGCCGTCGGACATATCCGATGAGCCCGGATTCACATCCAGCCATCGTTTATCGCTTTTATATATATATATATATATCGTATATATATATATATATATATATATATATTTACATTTTTTTTGGAGTTGAGTTCACTTGCGTGGCCATTTATGACTTTATTTACATTCCGTCTCCGCACAGAGTTTACTTCGTGGCGATTGATCGCTGTCTGATTTTTTATTTATATTTTATCCACTTACCGAGTTTACTTCGTGGCGGTTGATCATGTTCATATATATATATATATATTTATAGCTTTTATATATATAACTGCTTACTATTTTCCATACAAATTGCAGTATCATGTGAGCCTAGGAATAATGTGATCACAGGTTCAGTCTACGGAATCTAGATTCGGTTCCCATGATGGACATTTTCTGGCTGTAAGCAGCTTGTACATTATTTTACAGTGTCTAAATTTCCTTGGATGGCTGTCATGCCCATGAGGAGCTTGGCACTGCTGTATATTATTTTCTCGAGGTTGCTTCGCATCTCGAAAATAAAAGCAAACAAGCCGAACATTTAATAAATAAAATGAAAGTATGAAAAGGTCTCAATTCCTATTGAGCACAGGGTTTGAAAAACCTCTTTTATAAAACTTCATTGATATATCTTGGTTATAACTAAATTTTTCTATAAAATTCAAACTTTGTGTATATAGGTGCGAACGAGGCCTCGCACTACTTTCAAATAATTGCACATTGTTCCACACACACACACATTCATATAACAATTTCTTTGAGAAGTGGCGGTCACCGTGGCAACACGGATGTCGGGGGGGGGGGTGCCTAACACCTTCCCTCTGCATAATCAAGCCCCCGGACCCAAAATGAATCTCGGTTTCACAGACCCGTTTAGCAGTGTCAAATCACTGGGTCAATGTGCAAACCTTTTTCGGTTGCGTTGGTGCAACCAGTTAAATACACCAACTGGCGACTCTTAAAGTCCAATCGTTAACATTACACATGTCGGACCTTTTTCACTTGTTTTTTCAAACAAATCTCATATTAACATGAGAACACCAAAGAACAAGTAACGTAAAAAGGACACTCAAAAATCCCAACGTCGATGTGTGGCGACTTCTGCTTTGGGGACTCCAAAGAAGAGGGCTTAAGCGCTATTACAAGCTTTTCAAAATTGTTATATGCTTGTGTGTGAATGTTGCATTTACATTTATGATGAATGTGTACGAATGCATCTTAATTACTGCACTGCTAAATATCTATTTGTGATATTAGTGCTTCGCACATGTCATCATTTTGCATAAACTGTGAGACACGTTGTATGTGAATGTATGTTGTGTGGTCCCTCTACCAGGAGGCTATCCCGTCGGTGTTTGATTACTGGACTTGTGGGAAGGATGATTCCCCGGGGCTCAGGAAAGCCACCACTCAGATTCGCTCCAGTTGAAAGACCAGATTAACTTCCCGTCGAGTAGATTGCGATGATGATCCGGGAACCTTCATGCCTAAAAAGTCGCGAGAGTAACCCTAAGATATGTTGTCGGCCGATAAACCAAACGCGGAGGAAAGTCTTTTCATACCTTCCATTTTAAATTACCTATAAAAGCATTTACTTATAATTTATTCCATGCTCATTCATATGTAATGGAAAATATGAAGAATATCGTGCATGCATGACATGTTATCAATTAACAACTGGTTTTGCAGAGACAAAAATTCCTAAAATGACATGTTATGATAACATTTGCATTACCCTAAGACTAAACTACGTAAGTCTTTTGTAGGGAAGCAATTGGGCCTATTACCCGCTCAAAATCCAAAAAGGCCCCAGGCCTACAGACAATCATGTCTTCTTTTGACCATTCTAATGCTGTTTCCAGAGAAGAATTTGACGGATTGAGTAAACAAATTACAGACTTGGCCGTTCTACTGAAAGAATTACACTAGTCTACTCAGGGTACGAAGATACCTACACATACAGAATCCTCTACACAAGGAGGAGTCCAAGGTCTGGAAAAAACAATTCTAGAACATCAGTTGGATACAACCAACAAAGACCCTAAAAACACCCATCTCAAAGGAGATCCAGACAACGGTGATATTAGGAAGAAGGTCCTCCAAATGGAGGAAACCATCCGCGTTCTCTAAGGGATTGGAACTCATGGTAGTGTTTCATATACAGACCTTTGCATATTTCCTGGTGTTTAATATCCAGAGAAATTCAAGACCCCTGACTTTGAGAAATATGACGGGTTAGGGGATCGTTATACACATTTAAAAGTGTTCATTAGAGAACTTGGGTCTTACGCAGAAAATGAAAAGCTCAAAATGTAGCTGTTTCAGAAAAGTCTGACTGGAGAAGCCCGTTCATGGTATACCAGATTAGACAACTCTAAGATCCATAGCTGGGAAGAGCTAGCTCACGCCTTCCTCACTCAATACAGTTTTCAATCTCAGATGGCTTCCGAGGGGTACCAAATTACCAAGGTCAAGCGACGCCTAACGAGTTATTTAGAGAGTATGCTCAAAGGTGGAGGCACCTTGCTACTCAAGTTATTCCTTCCATGACAGAATCAGAAATGGTCATGACCTTCATAGATGTACAGGAAGCTCCTTTCTATGAAAGAGTTCTAGCTGGTATTGGCAAACCATTTTCTGAAATAATCAAACACGGCGAGATGGCTGAGATGGGATTGAAGTCCGGTAAAATTCAAGACCTGGCCGCTCTTAAAGCTGTTGCTGAGCACATCTAGTCTGGATCTTATGGAAACAACCCCCGGAGGGTCCATAAAAAGAAAGAAGAGGATGTTTCCTTGATACTACAAGGTCAAAAAGGCAATCAAAGCATGCCTATGCAGAGGAGAAACTACTCCCCTTTTCCAGCACAATCTTCAAACCCTCCATTGCCTAAAAGTGGATAAGTAAAGCGACCTCGAACGTTCACACCCTTAGGGGACTCATTTCAAGAATATTCTTATCTTCCGACCGCCGAAGAAAATTACACATCTTCTTCCACTAGCCAACCCTAATGGGAGGGGTTTTAATGCTACTCGGAAGTGTGCTTATCATGCCGGGGCACCTGGGCATGATACTCAAGATTGTTGGGCCTTGAAGCATAAGATTCAAGATCTAATAGATAATGGTGAGATCGTGGTCACTAAACCAGATCAACCTCATGTGCAAGACAACCCTCTTCCTCAACACAAAGAAGAAGAGGTCAACATGATCAGTTGGAGCACTTTACAAGGTTCCAATTTAATGGCGAATCATCCCAACCCATCAAAGACGGTGTTGACAAATGGGATTATGCAAAGTTCTAGTTTTACTATGGAGCGAAAGATGAAAGCTCTTTCCAAACAAATTGAACAATTGGCGTAGCCGGTGGCCCACCAAAGATCAAGTCACACGCCAATTAATCAGCAGAGCATGCCTATCTCATTCCTTTTGTTATGAATGCTCCATCAACACCTTCGTAAAAGCGAAGCTATGGAGGATAAGGTTGACAATGAGCAAGTGCTAAAGCCCATCCTGGATTTTGCCAATCAAAAGGAATTCACATATTTGGGCCAATCCATGGAGGAGATACTTCAAATGTTGATCAATGAAGGAAGGATTACATTCCTTCTCCTCCAATCAATCCCCACTCAGATGGTTCAATCTAATGAAATGTGTCAATATCATTCACATTCTCGCCACCATAGATGTAAGAATGTCGGGCACTCCGCCATCTCATTCGTAATCTTATTGATAGCGGTGTCCCGCAAATAGCAGATGATTACCTTTATGCGACTTAAGGGGTGGGAATGCATGTCCTACCAAATGGAAGGGATCAAGAGCAGTTATATCCAAAGTGGATGATGAGATCAAAGTATTTCCCATACAACCAATTCAACTCAAAGGAGTTAACAATCCTTTGAAAGTGGCCGCACTGAGCAATTTCTTTATATTGCGACCACAATATCACATTATCGCCTTACACAACGCTCCATGGAATTATGGAGAAGTCAAGGATCCACATCTCATACTCATCGCTACATAAAGGTAGAAGGAAAATCCACTATATCTTCCTCAACGGATTATTAAACCTACTTGCGAAGCAAAGGGGAAGTTGCCCGTGGAGAAGATTAAAAAATTCCTCCGCACTATGGGCCACAATGAAGCCAAAGTGGTTTTAAGCTTGTGAGAAGCTCCACACCACATTTCAATATCGGATTTGGTTTTCTTCGAGGATCATCGGAAGATCTTACTAAAGGTTTTAGAAGAAGCCTATTTGCCAAAATTAGTGGACGTGGAAAAATTTCAATATTTGGTTGATCATATTTTCAACAACAATGTGATATCCTTCACTGATGACGACATACCTCCCGAAGGGACCGGTCATTGCAAGCCATTGCACATTGCGCTTTTTTGTCTTCCGGTATATGCTAGCTGGAGTTTTGATAGATGGAGGCTCATCTCTAAATATCTGTCCTTATGCCACCTTGATAAAGATGAATGTCAATCTCAAGCGGATCCAAAGTAGCCACACGGTTATCAGAGCTTTTGACGGATCCCGGAAAAATTCCATTGGAAAGATTGAATTGCCAATTGAGATTGGTCCAAATACATTCAATGTATCCTTCCACGTCCTCAAGATAGATTCAAGATACAACCTGCTTTTGGGGAGACCATGGATACACATGGCTGGAGCCGTTCCCTCCACCTTACATCAACAACTCAAATACATTATCAACAACAGTCTAGTCACTATCAATGCTGAGCCGGATTGTCCTGAACAAGGAGCTCTACCAATTATCAGCTTCAATTCAGAAGTTGAGCCGGCCAGTTTCCATACTCTGGAAGTGAGTAACACACAATACCATTCTATTGGAGCACCACTTCCCGTACCCAAGATTTCTGCCGAGGTTATGTCGGCCACTCAAGAAATGATGTCATTGGGTCATCAACCAGGACAAGGGCTCGGTAAAGATAAACAGGGTATTAAGCACCCTATCCAAATGTCCAATAAAATTGGAACAGTCGGACTAGGCTATTCTACCAGTTCTAGTTACAGGAATCCTCATAAGCACAAGCAGATTCCTCAAGCTTTCGCCGCACATCGATTTTATATACCTTTACCTCATGAGTTAATGTAATCTCCAGTAAAGGTGCCAGCCCATGCTGTGGCTTTGCTATTTCCGAAACCAGTGCCAATCAAAGTTAAAGAGGTGCTGATTCCTGATCCCGAGGCGGAAGAAAAGGAACGAAAATGTAAACATGACCTTGCCTTGATGATGGCAGGCATTCGCATCATTGTTCATGATGAACATACAAATAGATACACCCCAGACGATGATTGTCCAGATGTCATGGTTATCATTCGGGAGAAGGAAGACAATGACGATCCTTCCATCACTGTAGTCCATCAGGACTTTTCCCTCAATAATTGGAGCATCCCTCCATACATTGGTCGACGAGGGTAAAATGGGAAGAAAAATCCCTCTGCCCTGTAGATAACTTTAATTGCTTGCTTTCCTTTATAGCACTAGCAGTTATTTTATCAAGTACATGCTAACACTTTTGTATGATCGAACAATTGCATATATCAAGTGAAAGCATCTTTTGTTTTAGGAATCTAAATTTAGATGTGCACGTCTCTTGTCGATGACACGCCTTCTCTCCACAAGGGTCAGAACTTTGATGCAAAGTTGGACTCGAGACTTGATGGACATTCAAGAGGACATTGAGACACCTCAAGAGATTAAGGAATGGGTTGCAGATAAACCCAAACCCAATCTTGATCAAACCATTCCTTTCAATCTCAAACCTTAGACAACCCTAAGCTAATCCAGTTGGTTTTAGACCTTATCACAAATCAATGAATGACATGGTTGCACTATTAACCCAATTCCAGGATGTGTTTGCATGGTCTCATGAAGACATGGTGGGTTTGTCCAACGACATTGTTCTTCATCGCCTTCCCATTAAATAAGGATTCAAGCTAGTTAGTAAAAAGCTTAAGCTATTGAAACCTAAATGGAGTTTAAAAGTCAAAGAGGAAATTGTGAAACAATTTCAAGTCGGGCATCATCATGGTGTCTATATATCCCGGAGTGGATATCCAACATCGTTCCTGCATCTAAACCAGGGGAAAGGTGCGAGTCTAAGTGGATTATTGGGATTTGAATAAAGTCATTTAAAGATAGCTTTCCGTGCCATTTATCCACATTCTTATCGACAATACCGCTCAATACGTCATGTACTCTTTTGTCGATTGCTTTCATGAGGTACCATCAAATTATTGTCAATGAGGAAGATCGTGAGAAAACCGCTTCATCATCACTGGGGAACCTTTTGCTATAGACGGTTGTCATTCGGCCTCATCAACGTCGGGGCAACCTATCAGCGAGCTATGATGGCTCTTTTCCACGATTTAATGCACAAGGACATAGAGATCTATATGGATGACATCATTGTCAAATCCCGGGAGGAGGAGGACCACTTAGACCATCTCACAAAACTTTTCAACAGGTTGCATAAGTACAACTTGAAGTTGAATCCCGCCAAGTGCGCCTTTGGTGTTAAGTCAGGCAAGTTGCTAGGTTTCCTAGTCAGCCACAAGGGGATTAAACTGGATCCTACCAAAATCCAGGCCATCAAGAAAATGCCCATTCCTCAGACAGAGAAGGAAATACGGGGATTTTTGGGAAGAATCAACTTCATTAGCAGATTCATTTCTCAACTCACAGTAACTTGTGAGCCAATCTTCAAATTGTTAAGGAAGAACTCCTCCATGAAATGGAATGATGAGTGTCAGAAGGCCTTCCTCACAATCAAAGAGAAACTGATTAACGCTCCTATTTTGGTACCTCCCAGGGATGATGTTCCCCTGTTCATGTACCTGTCCATAAGTGACAATGCCATGGGCTGCATGCTGGGGCAGAAAGACAATAGAGGCCAAGAACGAGCTATCTATTACCTCAGTAAAAGATTCAGCACCAGTGAACACAAGTACACTCTGATCGAGAAGACTTGTTGTGCTTTGGCATGGGCTTCCATGAGGTTACAGCATTACCTCCATGGTCACACAACCCATCTCATATCCTGAATGGATCCTCTCAAGTATGTGTTCAGTAAGCCCATACTGAATTGTCGACTGTCCAGATGGTAGTTGATCCTACAGCAATTTGACATCGTCTATGTGATGCAAAAGTCTGTCAAAAGTCAAGGAATTGCGGATCAACTGGCCGCCGCACCTGAAGGGGACTATAAACCCTTGGAAACATACTTCCCCGATGAAGGGGTAATGGAAATTCAGCTATAACATCAGTACGATACATCCTGTACGTGGAGAATGTATTTTGATGGAGCTGTTAACATAGAAGGCTCTGGAGCTGGAGCAGTTTTAATGTCCGAGACGGGGAGTAGTATCCGTCGTCGTCAAATTGCGGTTTATCAAAGACCAACAACATACCGAGTATGAAGGTTGTATCATGGGGCTGAAACTTTCCCGCTCAATGGGCATCAAAGATTAACATCTTTGGGGATTCGAATTGGTAATCAAGTAATCCACGAGAATCTATCAAACCAAAGAATTACATTTACCGCCTTTACCATGGGCAAGTTCTACAGATGGCTTTTGAGTTTGAAGAAATCTCCTTTCTACACATTCCTCGTAATAGGAATGATTTTACAGATGCATTAGCAACGTTGGCCTCCTTGGTTTACATACCTGACAAGGAAAACATGCCAAATATCACGTTTGCTCTGCAAAAAGCCCCAATCTATGGGAATTACATTGGAGAAGTATCGGATGAGCTACCTCCCATCCACAACCCTTGGTATCAAAGCATCAAGGAATATCTACGAGATGGATCTACACCCGCTGAGGCGAGCCTAACTGAGAAAAGGCGGATTCATTGACTTGCTATAAAATTCTACCTGAGCGGAGATGCACTCTACAAAAGAGATGCTGGATTAGGTCTCCTCAGATGTCTAGATAAAGACCAAGCTCAAAGACTCATGGATGAGATCCATGGTGGAGTATGTGGCCCTCACATGAGCGGACCCCTACTTGTTAAGAAAATTCTCAGAACGGGACATTATTGGCTTACACTCAAAGCTGACTGTGATGATCACGTCAAGAAGTGCTATCAATGCCAGATTCATGGGAATGCTATCCATGCCCCTCCAAGGGAACTCCACAATATGAGTTCGCCATGGCCCTTCTCAATGTGGGGAATGGACGTGATTGGGCCCATCGAGCCCAAAGCCAGTAATGGACATCGATTAATATTCACCATGATCGACTACTTCACCAAATGGGTAGAAGCAGCATCCTTCCCCAGGGTTACTAAAGAAGTTGTCATTTCTTTCATCACAAACAATGTCGTGTGTCGATATGGACAACCAGAGGTCATTGTATCAGCCAATGCTAAGAACCTCAACAACAAAATGATGGAGGAGTTCTGCAGAAAATTCCACATCAAACACCTCAACTCCGGCCATCTATCATCCAAAGATGAATGGTGCTATTATTAAGCGGCTAATAAAAACATCAAAAGATCATGCAAAAAATGTCCGCCAATCACAAAGGATGGCCTCGACCTATTGCCTCGACTTTATTAGCCTACAAAACTTCCATGCGAACTTCCATTGGGGGCATTTCTACTCATTAGTTCATGAGATGGAAGCAAAGGTTCCCATAGAAGTGGAAATGAAATCCTCGTAGTAATCGATGGATGCTTAGGTGGATGAAGACCAATGGTTACAAGACAGGTATCACCAATTGTCTCTAATAGACGAAAGGCGAGTCACGACTATCTTCCATGGTCAGTTATATCAGTAAAGGATCGCACGATCCTACAACAGAAAAGTCCAACTACGATAATTCAAACGACGTGACTTGGTTTTGAAGAAGATCATTGACAACCAAGATCAATCTAAGGGAAAATTCGCTCCTAACTGGGAAGGCCCATTTGTTGTCAAGGAAGTATTGACAGGAGGTGCTCTCAGATCACATCTTATTAACTCAGACACCGTGAAACGGTACTATGTCTGAAGTTACCATCAAACAAACATCCTGGATTTGATCCTCAAATCACCAGTTATTCCGGTTTTGAACCCTTTCCTTCTACATACTCTTTTTCTCCTTAGGGAAACATACACTTCGAGCCAGCAGCCTGGTTTTACCTCAATTCAAACCTTCCATACAATCTCGGTTATCCTGAAGACGGGATTTAACCCTTCATAATTTCGGTTATCCTGAAGACGGGATTGAACCTTTCACACTTGCAGCTTTATCCCGAAGACGGATTAAACTTTTCACGCTTGTAGTTTGTCTCAAGACGGATCAAACTTTTTACACACCTGCAGTTTATCCCCATTATAGGACCAAACTTTCCTCTCCCCGTAGTATAGCCTGCACATGGGATTCACGTTTCTTTTCGCCTTCAATTCGTCCTGAGGGGCGAACTACGCCGACCGATCTCCCCGACACCGGGTACATAGGCAACCATATTCTATATGGCCCGACCGCAACAAAAAAAACAACAAAAACATTTCGCCTTTCTACAAAACAAGAAAAATAACAAAAATACTTCTACACCCATCGCGCTTCCGTGATTCAAAGATTGAACCTCCTACACTAGGTTCGAACCACGCAGATTTGATCTCCTCTTTAATAGAGTACGAGGCGTACCATTCATGGTGCGCCTAACCCCTACCGAATAACATACTTGTCACACAGATGGGATCAATCTTTAATTTGCCCCATTTCATCGGTTTCAGATTAAAGGGACGGAATTACCCAACCTCTTCTCACAAATAGAAGATTCGGTGACCATCTAAGCTGCGATCGTGCCTCAAAGAGCGATACCAACCCATAAGAGGTGGAATTAACTAGGTTTCTCACAAATAGAAGTACTGGCGACCATCTGTGGTGCGGTCAATATCAGAGAGGAAGAAACCACCCTCCTCTCCACTTTTCCATACAGATACCAGTCCCAAGACACCAAAGATGGTAGGCATTTATAGAAATCAATGATTCGTTCTGAGAGATCTTGCGACATCTCAATGTCCATCTATCAAGGATAAGTTCAGAATGCATCACGATCACAAGGCCCTGGAGAAACAGGCAAATATCAAGCAAGTATCAAGGCATAACTAAAAGGGAAGTGAATCAAAATATATTTCCCTGCCATATATAATATTGTTTGATATATACATCTATTTTGTACATAACAAAATGGCTAAGCTTACTCTGCAGGCAGAAAATACAAAGCTATCTACAAATCGTGTGTATGCAGGGACTATCGATCTAACATAGCATCCTCTCTAAAGACGGAGGAAGCAATCGCAAGCTCCCGCCTTAAGGTTATCTACAGCTAGCCAGCAGATCGAAGCTAACCGCATGGTGGCATAATGCTCATCAATGTATGCACTCATGTCGCAAAGGTCGACAATCATCCGGGATCTAATCAAGTACTATCTGCGATGGCCACATCCCTAGCAGATAAGGCGACATCCCCGCCCACTATTAATGCATCCCCGGCCGATCTAGCCTCATCCTCTCTAACAGAAAGCACTATCTCTCTCATCAAGAGTGTCAATATCGCGCCCTAGCCTCGATCTCTATCATAGGTCATCGATGTAAGCTCGCTCCAAATGTCAGGTCGAATCATCGAGTAACAAATGGCACTAGGGGTGGGGAATCCATCACAAATGTTGGCAAATCCAAGAAACCAAGTCATCGATGGGAATAACAGCCTCCTATATAGGCTCCTCATCGTCGTAATCAACATCCGTGACCGTGGATACTATCGCGCCGATGCGCTCGTCTCCATCCATGTGGAATACTATGCAGAACAACCTGGATGATTGACAGAAAACTCAGCTAGCTCCCGCTGATCCCAGCAGGCATACAACCTGGATCTGTCCTCCGCTGACAAGCGGTATGACGCAAAGCGTTGACCCACTGCCCCCTCATAAGTATGAAAATCCTTAAACTGGTCAAACTGACACATCACGGCCAATGGGTGGTAAGTGATCATGCCCCTCAATCCAGCCAGAGAGAGATAATCCATGCCCGGAGCATGAGTAATGAAGCTGTAGGGTGAACTAAGCCCTGAACAAGGCAATATGGCAAATGGATCCCTAATCCTCGCCAGAAAAAAGTCGACCACGATGCAAAGATCTGCACTCTCAGAAGTGAAAGGAGTACTGGCATGGCTATCTCCGGGTGAAACAAAACCCCTACCATCTAAATGTGCTAATCGATCTCAAGTGTGACATAAACCACACATACAGATGACCGAACTACCTATAAACACTCGTGCCGGATAAGTGCAAAGAATATATAGTCGACCTCGAGTCTCGCAATGATCATCATCGGTACAATGGTGCGACCCTCCCTAAGAGCTCTCACTGCCATAATGACGCAGATATCTAGCTCATCCATGTACCACGACATGAAGATGTATGACAATATGCATAGAAGCAGTACATCTACTCTGGCTGAATGCCAATGGTCCTTCAAAGTGTGGTGAAATCCCTAATGCCGCGTGCATAGTCATCCTCAAAGCCAAACCTGTCAAATAGGAAACGTTGGGATATCACATGGTCGAATGTAATCTTGTCCTGGACCATTCTACGTCTTAATCCGGTGAGGGTCATGAATTGTCTACTCATGTCTCTAATAGCCATATGCATGCAAGGTCTCCGCACAAGAAGAATATCGTCAACACAGCATACTACTCCAAAGTAGGAGTCAACTCCTGGGTCCCAAATCGGAAAAACTCCTCTCCGATACCCAAAGACTCTAGCATGCCTCTACAAATCCTCTGGGGAACTGAAACATCAACAGGTCATAGTATGCTGCAAAGAAATCATCTACGATCACCACGTTCGATGGTGATATACTATCATACCATGAGCACATACCAGCCTACCACCACAAATGGTGGGTATGATCAATACTGGCTAACTCGTCAAGAGAACATCTGTAGGCGCGTATCATAAGACCATCCGGCAGCCAGAGTGGAAGGATCAAAAGTATCTACCTACCGCAGGATCTACGCCCAAATGCCGAATGAAAAGATGTGACCGGTCCATTTTTTGAAGTTAATCATAAATCTGTGTCACATGAGTCGGATCTCCGACATAGGCTAGCCAATCCATCATCATCACGGATCACGGAACCATATCCCCATAAAGCGTGTGGCGCGGATCGAGCTCCAATCGCATTTGAGGATCCACCAATCTTTGGAACATCTCCTGAGAACAGGGGCCCTTTGACAATGTAAAACCGTTAATCCCCATCAATGGGATGTCAATGACGGGTAACTGCGAAACAGGCCAATAACGCCTGGAAGGAGGCAAGATCGGCATACAGATCTCTCTTGTAGTGCTCCTAATAGCACGCTCTCCTAAATAGAGCTCTCATCCTCCATCTGTGAAGAGAGGAATCCTGCGGGTGGAAATGACGTACTCTACTCCATTCGGGTACCCATCCTCAAATCCAACTCCCAAATGCTCTCCAGAGTAGGGAATCCATGTGATAACATCAGCTGTCAATAGCTCCAGCTATAGGCGATAATGAGTGAAACACTCAACAACAGGGACCTCCGCCAGTATGGAATGATGCCATCTCCATCCTCGTGGGTAGGTGTCTAAACCTAACACGCTCATAAGATGCAAATAAGGAAGCCTCTTATAGGCCCAAATCTTCCAATACAAAGGCAAACATCTGCTGTCAGTCAACACTCTTAACCTATATATGAGAAAAGACAAGAGAAATGCTCACTAGCAGAAATGGGTAGAATCCTAACCACGCCTTGGTCAAGCCCTGCGATCGCATGCGCATTCCCTTGAGGAAGTAGGCAAAGGTGTAGGAACCCCAATCATACTCTCCTATACGGTCCACGTGTCGAGTGGTGCTGATCAAAGCGAAGGACACCATAGAAGAGTTATCTGCTATGAAGCAGCCCCTAATGATCATCAGGAACAATCGCCGGAGAATGCGATCCCTAACTCTCACATCATCAGGCATGGGCTCACTCAACAGCCCACTCATAGCATCTACGCTCAAAGGACCTGTACGAACAGTCCTGGCCTTAAGCGCCTCCACCGAAACTCGCAACAAGGATCTGACGGTAGTAGGGGTGATATCCGCCGTGCAAGGCACCGGCTCCCCTCCAAACTCCATACCTGTGATAAACTGCCAATCCATCGCAGCGTCATCATCACCTCACGATCCAAAGAATGGAGTGGTCGAGTGCGGTGAAACCACCGCTCGAGACAATACCCGAGGTAACCCAGGACAACGATGGGATAGAATGGAGAAGAACATCCGAATCCTCCCCGTGGGACGATCGCTCAGTAGTCATCATGCAAGGCCCGATACATAGAGTGGATACTAAACCAGTTCCCTCGAGGTCGTGAAGAGCGGAACCTACATCAAATGTAGATCAACATCAGACTCCTTGACTCCTCATCAATAGGAAATAAGGAAGATTAAAGATCTAACTTCATACCTCGTTTGCGTGCAGGTATACTGAAGGATGCCTACTCAAGTCACCCAGAAGATCTGGGTTCGCCACTTGAATACCTGGAAATTCCCTACGGGGAACACGTACAGCAGGAGCAGGAACCTCAATCGGTGCATCCTTCTCCTCGTCCTCGACATTCGGCACTTCAACCCGAATTGGACGTATCACTGCCTCCGCCAAGCGACGAGGCTGTCTAACAGAACGGCGCTGAGTCTCTTCAAAAGCCCTCCTCCGTACACTAGAAGTGGTCCTGCGGGAACTACTCGGCTGACCCGAATCCATAATATCTGGACAGCAAGTCTCCAAATCACCTCAGAAAGGGTGTGGTAATTTCTTACCTAGAGTCTTTTCAAAATGAATTCTATGATTTACATGCATGCATGCATTGTTTTAACATACATCTACAGTAGAGTTAAAAATGCATGACTACCCAATACCTACATTTTGGGAAAATTTTGCCATAGCCCCTTTGTAAATGGGACTATCCACATGCACATAGGCATGACTAGGTGGCCATTTAGTAGCACACCTATACACAGTCATATACATCCTGTATGCATCATTACATTGCAGTAAAAAATCCGTAAGTGTAGTCTAATTACCAGGATTATTTTACTTCTTTTCCATTACTCATTTGTCCTCAGATAGGATAAGAAATGACAGTAAAAGGTGCCAATTTGACTGTTTCAAAAGTCAAATTTTTTCACATCATTATGTTCAACATGGTTTAATACTAACATAGTCACTACTATGTGTCTAAATGTATTTCATGCGATAAGTCATTTTCCAACAAACAGAAATTGGAAAAAAATACATGCATGTGTTACTGTGATGATGAAGAACGCCACATGCGAGTGGCGAGAATATCATGAAAGTTTCCGAACTCAGCAGATCCTCAAGAAGAGCTCTCGATTTCCTTCCTGCAAGAACTTGAAAATGACTTATGAAAATAACCTTTCGCCTATACATAGGCACGGTTGGTCGCAGGCTAACCTGCGGCTCCTGCAGGTACACCTGCGACACTCCTACATGGATCCCACACCTCTGGCTCGCTCCAGTTAGAGTTGAAAAGGAAATCTCACAAGCTGAAAAGGACAAATCAGGAATAAAAGTGCTACACGATTGAGCGAAATAGCCGGAAATCCTGGTTTCTCGTCGGTCAGAGTTAAACTCCCATCGTCTCAAAGCTATTCGCCCGACTGCAGGGAATACTATACCAATGAACTCAGCTTTTACAGATCTTGCTCGATAATACCTCACAAAGGTCTGATGCCGTCATTTGCAGGGTCACAACCCTACAACCTCCCCAGCGAGGGTTACAACGCAAAACCACGACATATCAAACCTCCCCGGCGGGGGTTACAACGCCGAAGTTATCAAACATTTACGTATCCCCGGCGGGGGTCACAACGCACATCTTTCAAGCATCTACGTATCCCCGGCGGGGGTTACAATGAAATGCAACCATTGATACATACATCAATGAAGGTCAAGCAGCCTTGACGTCATGACAGCCGATGGCAAGTAAACCCATCGAAGCAACCATCCCCAACAAGGGCTAAAACATAGTGCTACCATTGACACATACATCAATAAAGGTCAAACAGCCTTGACAATGCACCCAGCAGGGATTTATCCGGTGATACACATCGTCAAGATCGTGCAACCCCGATAACAAAAAAACTGTTGGCAAGAATCTCGACATAATGAGGGAATATGTTATACACATCCTCAAACAGACAAAGCTTTATCCCCACAGATCTCTTACACACAAGAGGTACCTCTATGAAATATAAGCCAGTGTCTAGGATTCAAGACTTTGGTGATAGCCCCAACGTCAACATCCTTGGAGACTTGGATCGCATGTCCAAGCAATCACTAATTGTCATCCCAACAGTATTACCTGGAAATCATGCATCATACATTTGCATCATGTTGCTGCATATAACATCATATTTATCTTACTTGCATTTCAAGTGTCTAGGATTCTTTATCCTATCCATGCCTTGAATTGCATGAATATGATAAAGAGGGGCATCTGTAGACACTCGAAATTTTCTGCACTCCTATTACTAACATTGCAGGAGGGTAGATTCATCTTTTGGAGATAACCTTGGAAGACAGCTTGCATCCATTTTGGATACTACCGGAAGTTCAGTTCCAACCCAGAACACAAACCGGGAACATCATCTTAACCCGGAACACACACCGAGAATGTCATTTCCAATCTCGGAGATAACCCCGAGATATACAGATCAAAAGACCGACAACAACACCGGAGATGACAGTCCTGTCTCTGCGATAACACTGCGATGCTCAGTTCCAGTCCCAGAGAAACACTGGGAGTAGCAACCCCATCCTTGGTGATAGCCCCAAGGAAGGCCATTGCAGTTCCGATGATAACCCCAGAAATGCTTGTTTCAAACATATGCAATCAGCTTCAACCCCAGACATCCTGTTGACGCAAACACACCTCGTAATTCGAGTTGACAACAGGCGTATTGTGAACATCCACAGATGACAGTGATACATACAAACAAGCAGCAGTCCAATCTCAGATGTAACCCTGAGCAACGTCTGCTTTCCGCTTAAACCGGCGATAACCCCGGTGAGGAGTCAAAATGTCATCTTACTGTCTCAACAAGATGATATCACGGCATACCAACAAGTAGTCCAATCTCGGCTGTAACCCTGAGCAACGTCTACTTTCAACTCAAACTGGCGATAACCCCGGCGAGGAGTCAAGCGTCATATTGTTCCTTCGACAATGGCACGTCGTCTCAACACTTCATACATACATACATACATCTAACAATGTCCCATAAGAGCTAAGGATTGACAATCCCGAGTGACTATTACGCATGGCAGTACTTTGGATAGAATTTGAAGCTTGAAGACCATGGGCATAGACCCCTCTTCCTGACTTCGTACAACCTCTAATCCATGTCATTAAGTAACTCTCGACACAAGCGGTCCGAAGAAGGTCAGATATACCTCGTTCGGATGCTCAGATTGAAGTTCTGCAAGTTCGAGCTGACATTATAGTGCACGACTGCACGTACTACGAGACAACGGGACCCGCGAAGCTCGGATCCACCACTA
Organism: Panax quinquefolius; assembly: GCA_020205615.1. Lineage (NCBI taxonomy): Eukaryota > Viridiplantae > Streptophyta > Magnoliopsida > Apiales > Araliaceae > Panax > Panax quinquefolius. The sequence goes on along the minus strand of CM035153.1, from coordinate 38,884,873 downwards.
CCAGCCGCAGGTAACTGCGGCTGCCGCAGATGTACCTGCGGTCATCAGTCTATATATACAAGGCTTGGGGTCAGCCATTTGAGAGAGAGAGAGAAGGAAAAAGGCAAGGAAGCCCAGTCCATTTTACTCTGTATACACATCTTTTGAGTGTTTCTTCACTTTTAAACACTAGTTAGCTCACATATAGCTATCTTTTACCCGGCAAGAGCTGAGTGTTTATCCATTTAAAGTCATAGAAGTCTACTTGGCAGCCCACTGTAAGCCTTCTTATATTCTATAAAGTCTTCTCCTCATATTAGCACACACTGTTGTACACGTTGAGAGTCGTGTGAGTGTGTTTGCCCGAACTTCGGTCCGTGGTTTTCATTTCCGTCTGTATATATATACTTATATATATGTATATATTTTATATATGGACTAACATTATCGAGTTATACCTTGATTGAGCCTAGACTTCGGTCTGGAGCGTTTAATTGCTTTTATATATATATATATATACTTATATATATAAACTGTGGTCAGACTCTGTCTGATGAGCCTGGATTCATATCCGGTGCGTTCAATTGCTTTATATATATATATATATATATACTTATATATAATTGTTGTCAGACATATCTGATGAGCCTGGATTTACATCCGGTGCGTTTACTCGCTTATATAAAAATATACATATATATAATTGCTGTCATGGACATATCCGATGAGCCCGGATTCACATCCAAAGTATCGTTATCGCTTATATATATATATCTATATATATATATATATTTACATTTTGTCAGTTCGGAGTTCACTTCGTGGCCTTTTACTACTTTTATTTACATTCCATTCTCGCTCGAGTTTACTTCATGGCGGTTGATCGCTTTTACCTTTTTATTTACATTTTGTCCTTTGAAGTTTACTTGCATGTTGATCATCATATATATATATATATATATTATAGCTTATATATAAATATATATATAATCGCCATCGCTTTCCATACAAATTGTAAAGATCATGTGAGCTAGGAATCATGTGATCATGTGTTCGATCCATCGAATCTAGATTCGGTTCCCATGATGGACATTTTTTGGCTGTAAGCAGCTTGTACATTATTTTACAGTGTCTGAATTTCCTTGGATGGCTGTCATGCCCATGAGGAGCTCGGCACTGCTGTATATTATTTTCTTGAGAATGCTTCGCATCTCAAAAATAAAAGCAAACAAGCCGAACATTTAATAAATAAATTGAAAGTATGAAATGGTCTCAATTCCTATTGAGCACAGGGTTTGAAAAAACTCTTTTATAAAACTTCATTGATATATCTTGGTTAAAACTGAATTTTTCTATAAAATTCAAACCTTGTGTATATAGGTGCGAACGAGGCCTCGCACTACATTTAAATAATTGCACATTAATCCACACACACACACACACACATTCATATAATAATTTCTTTGAGAAGTGGCGGTCACCGTGGCAACACGGATGTCGGGGGGTGCCTAACACCTTCCCTCCGCATAATCAAGCCCCCGGACCCAAAATGAATCTTGGTTTCACAGACCTGTTTAGCAGTGTCAAATCACTGGGTCAATGTGCAAACCTTTTTCGGTTGTGTTGGTGCAACCAGTTAAATACACCAACTGGTGACTCTTAAAGTCCAATCGTCGACATTACACATGTCGGACCTTTTTCACTTGTTTTTTCAAACAAATCTCACATTAACATGAGAACACCAAAGAACAAGTAATGAAAAGGGACACTCAAAAATCCCGACGTCGACAGCGAGAATCATTAAGCATGAATATATTAAACCAAAACATATGGTGCCAACCAAAGAGATAAAACAATCAATTTAATTAACAAAGGGTTCTATTATAACCTTAGAGTTAATACTTAGTTCATAGCTATTGAACAAAATATAATTAGCAATAAAGACAACATTTATGGATTGCAAAATCAGAGGAAATAAATGGATAAGAATAAACTCTGTCGAGTCTCTTCAGTCTCCAAGCATTTCGCTCCTCTCAAGCTTTCTAATCCATGTAACTCACTGCTCTTGATGCTCTAAGGAAATCCCAGACTTCTCCCTAATCTACGTAATCTATATTTACAGACATTATCTAAGAACTAGAGAGAGAAAGTATAAAAGAAGAGAGTGAACTAAACTATTCTATCCTAATCTATCTTATGATGTATGATATGTAATGCAGAGGCTTACTTGATATATATATATATATATATATATCGTTTTCTTCTTTAGCTAGGTCAAAAGCAAGCCTTTCTCGCTTTGAGCACTAGGAGGTCGTGTCATTGCGTTAGATAATAAAGCCTATGGTGGCGCCATATGTACACATCAAGATTAAAAAGATCGGAGGTCGTACTAGCGCGCCATAATGACATCAAGATGGACTGAGAGGTAATATTACACATGAAGTTTAAAGTCGAAGCTTTGGCGCCGCGACGCGAGGGTGTGAAAATTAACCATTTTCCCCCTTGAAGGCTAGAAAAGTCCTGTAAAGTCCTGCAATACGTCGGTTAAGCAAAATAATTCTAAAATAATATAAAATCTATATAAACTATGAAGATCAAGCAGCTAATTAGGCCATAAAGTATCCAATTCGCGGGTATAAATCCCACTCATCAGTTAATGGGAGCACTTGCGAATCAACCGCAAGCTCAAGTCACGACCTTCAAGGAATTCAAAGCGGTTGGACTGCCAGAGTTTCATGGGTCTATGAATCCAGTTGAAGCCCAAACCTGGATCATGGAAATGGAGAAGGTGTTTGATGTTGCTAGAGTCAACGAGGACCAGAACACCGCTTTGGCAACGTTCATGCTGAAGTTTGAAGCTAGCTACTGGTGGCAGGCAAATAAGGTTTGTGGGGGACAGGGAATAATAACGTGATATAGATTTAAAGAGATGTTTTTCGAGATGTACTTTCCAGTGAGTTCTCGAAATCAGTTGGAGGTTCAATTTTTAGAGTTGAAACAAGGAACCATGACGGTGCCAGAATATGCTGCAAAGTTTAATGAGTTAGCAAGGTTTGTAACTTATCAAGTTAATACCAATGAGCGTAAGGCAAGAAGGTTTGAACAAGGGTTGAAGCCTTGGCTTTATAGCAAGGTTTCAATGTTCCAGTTAAACACATTTGTGGCTGTACTGGAAAAGGCAATTATCGTGAAAGGTGGAAGCGATGCCTTAACTAAGTACAACCAAACACAGAAGAAGAGAAAGAATGAGAATGAAAGTAAGGCTGGTGGAAGTAATAATGGAAGTAACAATCAGAAGAGAAAGTGGAGTGAGAATTCGACTGCGGGATGACATTAAGGAAGTTAACAAAAGAAAAAGTTTGAGGCTTGTGATACTTGCGGGAAGAACCATACTAGGGTATGTTTGAAGGGTAAGAGGGTGTTTCAATTGTGGTCAAGAGGGACACATTGCACCGAACTGTTTTAGCCAAAAGAAAGGAGCATGTTTCACCTACGGTTCGAAGGATCACATGGCTCGTGATTGCCCTAAAGAGAAAGTGGGAAGTGCAAGTGGAGGAAAGGGAAACAACGGTGGTGGTGCGTTGACTATCACTGGACCAACACAATCAAGCTGACCTACCGCGAGGACTTTTAATATGACATTGCAGGATGCTGTATAGTCTAAGGATGTGGTGTCAGGTATCATTCCGATTAATGGTATTAATGCTTATGTGCTATTTGATTCGGGTGCTACTTGTTCATTTATATCCGATGAATTTGCTCAGAATTTAGATTTGCCTCAGGAAGAATTAGATTTCCCTTTAAGCATAGAGATTGGAATAGGGAAGTGATTCCTGTTAGATTAATATATAAGAATTGTAGAGTGGTTATAAAGGGTCACGAGATGATGGTAAATTTGATACTAATTAAACTTGAGGAATTTGATGTTATACTGGGAATGGATTGGTTATTCAATTACGGGGCAGTAATTGATTGCCAAAAGAAGTGTGCTAACCTTATGACTCCGTCAAAGGTAGTGTTTTATGGCAGTAAGTCACCTCGACAAGCAAGTTATCTGACGTTGATACAAGCCAAGAAGTTGTTGAGATAATGATGTGTAGGATACTTAGCGTACATAGTTGATACACAGAAGAAGAGTACAATGTTAGAAAAGATACCGGTCATAAGAGACTTTGCAGATGTATTTCCAGATGATTTACCTAGACTTCCGCCGGATCAAGAAATCGAGTTCGTGATTGACTTACTACCAGGTACGACCCCGATATCTAAAGCACCATACAGAATGGCCCCAGTAGAGATGAAAGATTTGATGGTGCAGTTGCAAGAATTGCTAGACAAGAGGTATATCCAGCCGAGTGTATCGCCATGGGGAGCACCGGTGTTATTTGTTAAGAAGAAAGATGGATCGATGCGGCTCTGCATTGACTACCGATAATTGAATAAGGTCACTATCAAAAATAAGTATCCATTACCGAGAATCGATGACTTGTTCGATCAACTGAAGGGGGCAAGATATTTCTCAAAGATAGATTTGATGAGTGGTTATCATCAGTTGAAGGTGAGGCCGGAGGATGTACCAAAAGCAGCGTTCAAAAATCGGTATGGTCATTATAAGCTTCTGGTTATGTCTTTTGGTTTAACCAATGCACCTGCAGCGTTCATGGATTTGATGAACAAGGTGTTTAAACCATTCTTAGACAAATTTGTGGTGGTGTTTATTGATGATATATTGGTATATTCCAAAACCAAAGAGGAACATGTTGAACACTTAAGAGTGATGTTGGAGACATTGAGAAAAGAGAAGTTGTATGCTAAATTCTAGAAATGTGAGTTTTGGTTGGAACGTGTACAGTTTCTCGGGCACGTTATTGATAAGGACGAAATTTTGGTAGATCCATCAAAAGTGGAAGTTATAATAAACTGGGATCAGCCGAAGACACCGTCAGAAGTAAGAAGTTTCTTGGGATTGGCAGGTTACTATAAGTGTTTTATTCAGGACTTTTCCAAGATTGTAACTCCGTTGACGAATTTAACTAGGAAGGCGGTTAAGTTTTTTTTGGACGGAGAAGTGTGAGAAAAGTATTCGAGAATTAAAGAAGAGGTTGAGTTCAGCACCTGTGTTAGCATTGCTTGATGATACAGGGAATTTTGTGGTGTATAGTGACGCATCACATAAAGGACTCGGCTATGTGCTTTTGCAGAATGGCAAGTTATTGCGTATACATCACGTCAATTGAAAGATTACGATAAAGGGTATCCGACTCATGACTTAGAGTTGGCTGCGGTGGTGTTTGCCCTAGAGATTTGGAGACATTATCTTTATGGAGAGAGGTGTGAGATATTTACCGACCATAAAAGTCTGAAGTATATCCTTACACAGAAAGATTTGAATATGCGATAGAGAAGATGGTTGGAGTTGATTAAGGACTATGACTGCAAGATTTTCTATCATCTTGGAAAGGAAAATGTTGTTTCTGATGCCTTAAGTAGAAATGGATGGGAGAAGTTAATGATGTTGACTGCTCAGGAGAAGCTAGTATCGAAAATGGCAAATATGGAGTTGGAAATTAAATATCCAACAGAATTAGATGAAAAATTATTCCAGATGGGAAATGGTTTAACGTTGGTAGATAAGGTGAAGAATGCACAACTTTAGGGTGAGAACTGTGAGGAGATAAGAAGAAAAGTATCAAAAGGTGAGGAAAACAAATTTAAAATCTATTCGGAGGGGTTACTTTGATTCGAAGGGAGAATTTGGGTTCCGCCAGTACTAGAAGTTAAAGAGGAAATTCTGGGTAAAGCTCACAACTCAAGATATTCGATTCACCCTGAAAGTACGAAAATGTACCAGGATCTTGTTAGGTTTGTAATATTCATGAACGCAATCAAATTGCATAAAAGTGCAGAAACGTGGAAAAATCTGAGTTTAAAAAAATTTACAAACCATATACCCGGATCACCCTTTATGCATAATTATTAATTAAACGAAAAGATAAAGAATAAAATCATACCCTTGAAGATCGAGCTTCCTCGTGTACAAGTTCACCTCCAATCCTTTTTTTCGCTCAACTTGAATCCACCGGGTTTGGTTCCTTCCTTTGATCAACGTTAGCCACCCAAGTGTTTGGCCTCTAGAGGTGATCCACCAAGGAATAATAAAGATTCAAGAAATGAGTGGTTGGCTAAATCTATCTCTATAGAAAAGGCGTACTCTCCCAACTATTGGAATAACGTATGTTGTAAAAGTCAACAACCACATCACCCATAATAAGACTCCTCTTATTTATAGATGTGGGCAACCCACCTTAACAATTAAGGAATTGGGATTTATTTAATTAATTAAATTCTTTTAATTAATTAAGCTCCCTATTCTTATTAGGGATAATTAATTAAACTCCTTTAACTAATTTTCCTTCCTAATCTAATTGGGAATAAATGAGAGTACTTATATTAAATTAATTCCTAAACTCTTTTAGAAATTAAAATAATAATAATTGTAATAATATTAATAAGACTCCTCTTATTAATTTATATTTAATATTTCTAAAATATTAAATAATGAATATTAAGCTATTTAATTTATTCTATCACCATAGATTAAATTAAATATACATAACATATTATTACGATTATGCCATTAACTTCTTAAATAATTATTCTTCCTTTTATGGTGTGACCCTTTAGGTTCTCTATATTAAATAGGTTGTGAATAAATCAATTAGAACAATTCTAATCTTATTAAATAAATAAATAAATTAAACAATTAATTTATTTAAATAAATAATATTTATTCTACAATAGGATAAGCCTCCCTAGCGATCAACGACTTTCTAGATAATATAGATTTCAACATTAATCATAAAAGAACCTTTGAGTAAATAGTTACCGTACAATTCAATCCTTCCACCATACAATGTCCCAATTAAATATAAGACATGGAATTACTGTCAAGTCTTATTTTATTTAATTATATGTATTTCGATCCTTAAATGCACAACTCCAAATAATGCAAATTAGAAACTCCTTTCTAATTTCATTCGCTTTGGCCAAGGACTCATTGGGTTGTCATTTATCGAATCACATAGGACATTTCTCTTTTTTAATAAGTGGTAGATTCTTTATTGATCATACATTATCTCCACGTATACAACTTATTATACCCAAGAATACCCTTTGATATACCCTAAGGGTCTTAAGGAATAAGTCAAAGTATAACTCATCATACACAAGATACTATGATGATCTCAAGTCCAAGGATCACTTGTATTACTATCACTCTGTGAAATCCTATTGACAAAAGTAAGTAAAACTCCATTAGGTATTCCTTAGCGAGCCAACGTTCGGTGAACTTATTCTCTAATAAGCACCTACATACTTGCTTTAGTGTCTCCACACAAATGATCATGAGATCAATCATCCTCATCCAATGAAAGCAAGCAACGTATGTACCAATCTATCCGGATTCACTAATCCCCAATTTAGTAATCCAATGATTGGGAACTATTTTAGTTTTAAGCTTTCTAAGAATTTAGATCTCATTAGAATGATCATCATCATTATTCTAAAAGCATTGCTTTAAACTATGGGTTTATCACATATTATAAAACAAAGATCATGTAGATAATTAAAAGCCTTTAATAAATTAATACTTTTATTAATAAATGAATAAGATTGTTACAAAGTATATGCTTTATCATCAAACATGATTGGCTTTGTGCATACTACTTTCAATCTCCCACTTGCACTAAAGCCAATCGCCATGGTATTTCATACCCTTCTTCTCTAAGTGACGATTATCCTGTAACGTTGGATAAGCTTTAGTTAATGGATATGTAATGTTGTTCATGAGAGTCCACTATCTCTATAGTGATTTCCCATCTTTCAATGATTCTAATAATCAAATGAAAGTGCCACAACACATGTTTAGATCCAAGATGAGACTTAGGAACTATTCCTAGTTCGTAATGAACTTTTAATCCAAACAATCAACTTGACTTCATTTATAGCTATATACTTTGTCTTTATCACTAAACCAAGAACTCTTTCTTTGTTTGGAACCTCTCAATTCATCGCACCATTGTTCAAGATAACGCTTTTACCTTAAAGTGGATTTTTCTGTCATCTTGGTCAATCTCGAAAAACTTGAGTCCATTAAGCCCTCTAGTTTTAATTTAGACCCACCATGAATATGATCACATCCTTAGTGCTTGGGCCAAGCACTTTAAGATGTTTTTCATGCACTCATAGTGAACTTCTCCATAATATGATCGATCAACATCGGTCTCGTACATTTCATTGCATACATGATTGTCACTCATGCGACCTCTTTTTTCAGGAGTCTGTGGGGGATTATTAAGAGAGATACACTCCATAGCTCATCAACATGAGACATTTCTTGGAGTTTGCCATGCTAAACGACTTTAGCATCAAATAAATATATGTTCCTTGGAGGAATGTTTAGACAACTTCATCTTTACTGATTATAGCATTGGTATGTCATTCCTTATCCGTAGTATATCAACATATAATACTAGAAATTTCATGACGCTCCCACTGACCCTTTTGTACACACTTGGTTCATTCTTATTTTTGATAAAATCAAACTCTTTTGATTGTCTCATCAAAACGAATGTTCCATTATTTGAGAAACTTGCTTCAATTCATTTCTCTGAGTGTCTACAACTCTTACCTCATCGTATATAATCTGGATCATCATCTTCTATGACACGCACCTCATCATCATCATCCATGATGAATCCATATCTCTAGGTATCTTGGTACTATTCGATTACGATTTAGGATTTGCCAGGTACAATAGGTTCATCTACTGAGTTCCTCTTATTTGACGTATAGTATTTTATGGTTCTTGAACTCTTCAAGATCTATTATCCTCCCACTAGCCCCCTTTTAATGATAAACACCTTTATCTTAGAAAGGCGGCGTGTTTCAGTAACAAACACCTTTTGCTAAGTAGAATTATAGAACATATACCCTAAACTTACTTTAGGATGTCCCTCAAATCAGTACATGTCAAATCTTGTCCCAAGCTTATCCTTCAAACCTTTTCACATAAGTCGACAACCCCTTATCTTAACATACTTAAGATTAGGAATCCTCCCCGTCCATAACTTTTATGGAGTCTTGAAAATGGATTTTGAGGTTACCTTTTCAGAGATATGCGTACCATTTCTAGGACATGATCCTAGAAAAAGATTGGAATGTCGATAAAATCATTATGGACCGTACCATGTCCAACAAGGTACAATTTTTCCTTTTAGATACATCAATCAATTATTGTGTATCAAGAGGCGCCCATCAGTGAGAAAACCATTTGAGATGATCTAAAACTTATTGCACAATTATTTATTCATTGATCTAATCAAAGAATCTTAATACTTTGCCAATTTGTTTCACTTCTGAATTCTTTGAACCTTTCAAATAATTCACACTTGTATTTCAACAAATACATACATTCAACTCTTTGAATAATCATCTCCTTTTCTTATACTAGTTTATTCAATTTGCAAAATTATTTTCACGTAAGTCAAGTATATAAAATTTATTAAGTAATATTCCAGTTCTATACAAAACATTATTATTAAAAATAGAACAACAATTGTTCTTAATTATAATACCAAAGATTTCATTGTCCAACAATAAAATGGAAATAATATTTTAACAAGAACGGAATACAATAACAACTTATTGACTTAATAGATTTGCTCGTAGCATTGCTAAACTATAAGTTTCTATGGCTAATATGGCAACCTTTGCTACATTTCCGCACATATGATTACTTATATTTGTTTAGCTTTCTACTGCTTGGCCCTTCATAAATCTATATTTATGATAACCAAAGTCGGTATCCAATACCCAAGTAGAACATTGACTTAAAGAAAATTTATTTCAACCATGAACAAAATAATATTTGTAACAGAAACTTCACTAAGCTTCTTTGGTTAGCCTCTCGCAAGATGCTTCTCGCAGATTTCCTTCCAAAGGTGTCCGTGCTTATTGCAGTGGAAGCAAACTCCTTTGCTATCGTATCGCTTTTGTTCTTATTATCCTTTGTTTTTGCCTTTCTATATACCTTCTTTGAATCGTTCTTCTTTTCGAGAAGATCCTTTGGCCCCTACCAAGAAGACATGGTCTTTCTTGGTTGGAAAGTGACTCTCATCATTTTTCAACATGTTAAGCAAATCAACGAAGGCGATATCTAGCTTGTTTATATGAAAAATTCACAACAATTGTGAAAGGAGTCCGGGAGTGAGTGCAAGATCAAATCTTGGCTCAACTCTCCATCCATGACAAAACCAGTTGTCCTAATTGATCAATCAAATTGATTATGTTAAGAACTTTTTATGCTGCATTTATAGTGCCATTGGCCATTCTAGATCGGAAGAGCTCTTTAGATATCTGATATCTATCAGTCCTACTTTCCTCACCATCAACTACTTGATGTGCAGGAGTATAGTAAGAGCATCCATAGTTTCATGCTGACGTTGAAGCACGTTACTAATAGGTGCGAGGATGATGCATTGAGCCAACTATGCATCATCTTGCCACTTTCTAATAGCAATCTCTTCCTCAGAGGCATTGTCTGCAACCATTGCAGGGATAGGCGTATTAAGGACATAAGATAGCTTTTCAGCTATGAGAACTATTCTCAAATTCCTTAACTAATCCGTTTAATCTTGGCCTCAGTTAATTTAGCATCTAATATGCTTTGCGGTGATAGTAATTTTAGACATTGTAAAATTTCGTAAATGAATTTGTAATTAACAACATTTTAACATACATTCTTTTATTAATTACCAAAATAATTTAGGTCTTGTTTTAAATTGGTATCTCCCACTATTTTCTTCAAACTATATTACCCTCACTTATATAGTTAAAGAAATCTAATTAAAGATTTGCTAGTGAGAATAAGGATCTCATTTCAAATGTATATAGCCTTGTGGTGACACAACAAACTATATATAAATAAATAGGTAGACAACTTTTGTCAATTACATCAACTACGCAACTCCTTTTCTTTTGCCTCTTAGATTATTTTGATCAGTGGTGGCACATCCGAATCAAAATTATCTAAGTTAAGTCCGACCTAGCACTCCATATATTCAAAAAGAAAAATATCATCCTTGTGGTGACACAACAAAATAATATTGTTCAATTTTCTTTATAAGCATCAAATGTGATAAATTAACATCTTAAATACTTAATACTTACCTTGTGGTGACACAACAAACTCATATTAAATATTTAATACTCTATTAATTTTATCATGCTAGAAGGCGACGCTCGATATTCCAAATATCTTTGAACGCTTAGGACTTAATATAAAAAATTGAGGGGTTTGTTATTAATTTGTCTCATCTTGTTTAAGCGGCAAGTATTACGCATATATATATATATAAAATACGTGTCATATTAATGAACATGCCAAGCATGTTTGCATAATATATAATATATATAGTATAAGCATGCACATATAGAATACTATATTCTACCGGATTGATTATGGACTTTTATTCTAGTTTGGTTCACTAGAGCTACCAAGTGAACCAAAAGGTCAAACCCTAGGGGTGCAAGAAATAATATTTAAATATAACTATTACATTTAAACCCTAGGGCTCCATTACAAACGGGTCTTCAAGCGGCTCCTTTCCTTGATCTCCAATTTTTCAAAATTAATTCTAACTATTCCTATTACATAATTATTTAAAATAAATAGAAACCTTGATCGTAAAATCGAGGGAAGTACATAGAGAGAGATAGAATTTACATTAAGAAAAATTAGAGAAGATGAGGTATCTTGAGACCCCATTTAATAAAACTCATACATTCATGCATCCAACTAAAATAAAATCCAATCACATTGGTCGATAGTCCATAATCAATTCCATTTATTATCATACACATCACCATATGCATCAATAAATAACATTCATCTTATGAATAATAAACATTTAATATATATATTGATATCATTTAATGGGAAAATTTAGTTAGTATAAAATCTATTTTGAATCAAAATAAACTCCTTTATTTTAATCCAAATTTAAATCAAAATAAAACTATTTTATTTTAATTTATCCAATTTTGAATAAAATAAACTATTTTATTTTAATCAAAATTTTTAATCAAAATAAACTCCTTTATTTTAATTAATTATGGAATCCAATTCATATATAAAAAAAATATTAAAGGAAACACTAATTCTTTTTCCTATTCACAAATAAACTCCTTTATTTTGAATAATATGAAATCTTATTTCATATTTAAATAAACTCCTTTATTTAAGGAAACATGGATTCTCTTTCCTATTCACAAATAAACTCTTTTATTTTGAATAATATGAAATCTTATTTCATATCTAAATAAACTCCTTTATTTAAGGAAAGATGAATTTATTTCCTATTCACAAATAAACTCCTTTATTTTAGAAAAATAAAATCCAATTTCAACTCCAATTAGTTATCATGGAATCCAATTCCAACTCTAATTAGTTAGCATGAAATATAATTTTAAAATTAAAATAAACCTTTTATTTTAAAATTAAAATAAACCTTTATTTTAAAATTAAAATATTTTTTTATTTTAATTATAAAATTATTAATATATATATATATATATATATATATTATAATAACCGTAATATCATAATATATATATATATAACCGAATTTTGGCTATTTGAAAGAATCCTGTCAAATTTTTGTTTCCTTGATTTCCGTGCATATGAATCAATTAATTGCTTCAATTAATCCATTACATAGGATAGGAAACTAATTTATTATTAGTTTCCGTGCATGTTGCTTCAAATGATTTCCTATATACTAAAGTAATCAATTATTACTTGACAAGAGCACGGAAGCAAAAAAAAAATATATATATATATATGCATGCTCCCTTGAAGAAACACGCTAAGGGTCTTTCACGTAATATCCCTGTTCCGTGTTATCCCCTTGAAAAAATATTGCTGGGTCACGTGATTCCCTTAAAAAAAAAAATTCGTTTTTTTTTTTATTAAATAAATTTTATACAATAAAATTATGCCCAATTAAATTGTTCTAAACACATATCGATATACATATCAAATTTAAACAATTAATAATTCGCATAAAGGTTTGGCTCTGATGCCACTTTTAGGTTTGTAATATTCATGAACGCAATCAAATTGCATAAAAGTGCGAAAACGTGAAAAAATCAGAGTTTAAAAAAATTTACAAAGCATATACCCGGATCATCCTTTATGCACAATTATTAATTAAACGAAAAGATAAAGAATAAAATCATACACTTGAAGATCGAGCTTCCTCAGGTACAAGTTCACCTCCAATCCTTTTCGTGTTCAACTTGAATCCACCGGGTTTGGTTCCTTCCTTTGATCAACGTTAGCCACCCAAGTGTTTGGCCTCTAGAGGTGATCCACCAAGGAATAATAAAGATTCAAGAAATGGGTGGTTGGCTAAATCCTAGTTTTTCTATCTCTATAGAAAAGGCGTACTCTCCCAACTATTGGAATAACGTATGTTGTAAAAGTCAACAACCACATCACTCATAATAAGACTCCTCTTATTTATAGATGTGGGCAACCCACCTTAACAATTAAGGAATTGAGATTTATTTAATTAATTAAATTCTTTTAATTAATTAAGCTCCCTAATCTTATTAGGGATAATTAATTAAACTCCTTTAACTAATTTTCCTTCCTAATCTAATTGGGAATAAATGAGAGTACTTATATTAAATTAATTCCTAAACTCTTTTAGAAATTAAAATAATAATAATTGTAATAATATTAATAAGACTCCTCTTATTAATTTATATTTAATATTTCTAAAATATTAAATAATAAATATTAAGCTATTTAATTTATTCTATCACCATAGATTAAATTAAATATACATAACATATATTATTACGATTATGCCATTAACTTCTTAAATAATTATTCTTCCTTTTATGGTGTGACCCTTTAGGTTCTCCATATTAAACCTAGGTTGTGAATAAATCAATTAGAACAATTCTAATCTTATTTAAATAAATAAATTAAATAATTAATTTATTTAAATAAATAATATTTATTCTACAATAGGGATAAGCCTCCTAGCGATCAACGACTTTCCGGATAATATAGATTTCAACATTAATCATAAAAGAACCTTTGAGTAAATAGTTATTAGTAAAATTCAATCCTTCCACCATACAATGTCCCAATTAAATATAAGACATGGAATTACTTTGTCAAGTCTTATTTTATTTAATTATATGTATTTCGATCCTTAAATGCACAACTCAAATAATGCAAATTAGAAACTCCTTTCTAATTTCATTCCTTCGCCAAGGACTACTTGGGTTGTCATTTATCGAATCACATAGGACATTTCTCTTCTTTAATAAGTGGTAGATTCTTTATTGATCATACATTATCTCCATGTACAACTTATTATACCTAAGCATACCCTTTGATATACCCTAAGGGTCTTAAGGAATAAGTCAAAGTATAACTCATCATACACAAGATACTATGATGATCTCAAGTCCAAGGATCACTTGTACTACTATCACTACAGGAATTCCTATTGATGAGCAATTAAAACTCCATTAGGTATTCCTTAGCGAGCCACGCTTCGTTGAACTTATTCTCTAATAAGCACCTACATACTTGCTTTAGTGTCTCCACACAAATGATCATGAGATCAATCATCCTCATCCAATGAGCAAGCAACGTATGTACCCAATCTATCCGGATTCACTAATCCCCAATTTAGTAATCCAATGATTGGGAACTATTTTAGTTTTAAGCTTTCTAAGAATTTAGATCTCATTAGAATGATCATCATCATTATTCTAAAAGTATTGCTTAAAACTATGGGTTTATCACATATTATAAAACAAAGATCATGTAGATAATTAAAAGCCTTTAATAAATTAATACTTTTTATTAATAAATGAATAAGATTGTTACAAAGTATATGTTTTATCATCAAATATGATTGGCTTGTGTGCATACTACTTTCAGATCTTAGACATCATTTTTGGTGGTCGAATATGAAAAAGGATGTGGCTGAGTGTGTGGTGAAATGCTTAACGTGTCAAAAAGTAAAAGCTGAGCATCAAAGGCCAAGAGAATTATTGCAACCGTTGGAGATACCAGAATGGAAATGGGATCATATCACAATAGATTTGGTGGTAGGTCTTCCAATGACTCAGCAATGTTACAATGCCATCTGGGTGATTGTCGATCGATTGACGAAGTTGGCACACTTTTTGCTAATCAAGATTAGATTTAACCTAGATCGGTTGGCAAAACTGTACGTGAAGGAAATTGTTTCAAGACACGGTTTACCGGTGTCCATTGTATCAGACAAAGATCCACGTTTCACATCAAATTTCTGAAAATGGCTACAAGAGTGCTTGGGAACACAATTGAGAATGAGTACAATGTATCATCCGTAAACTGACGGACAAAGTGAGAGAACCATCCAGACACTAGAGGATATGCTCAGAGCATGTATTTTGGATTTCAAGGGAAATTGGGATGACCATCTACCATTGGTTGAATTTGCCTATAATAATAATTATCATGTGAGTATTGGCATGCCACCTTAAGAAGCGTTATACGATAGGAAATGAAAAACTCCGTTATGCTAGGATGAGGTAGGTGAACGTCAGCTATTGGGTCCAGAATTGGTACAACAAACCATTGAAATCATCAAGGTGATTCGGGCAAGATTGATAGCTGCACAAGATAAACAGAAGAAATATGTCGATCAACCCTGACAAAATCGGGAATTCGATGTCGGTAGTTTTGTTTTCTTGTAAGTGTCTCATTGGAAGGGGAAAATTCGATTTGGAAAAAGGGGAAATAATCCCTAGGTTTATAGAACCTTTTGAAGTGCTTCGATGAGTTGGTGAAGTGGTGTACGAGGTAACTTTACCTTTGGAATCGGAGTATATTCATAACATTTTCTATGTCTCGGTATTTAGGCCATATAAGCCTAATTATAAGCATGTTATAGAATATAAGCCATTACAGTTTGAGAAAGATTTGTCCTATAAAGAAGTCCCTGTTCAAATTATCGACAGGAAAGAGCAAGTACTAAGGAATAAAGTGATACCTTCTGTTAAGGTAATCTGAAGAAACCACAATACTGAAGAAGCTACGTGGGAACTTGAAGATGTTATGATGAGAAATTATCCTTAGTTATTTGCTTAATCTTGTATGGCGATTCTGGGGACATAATCCTTTTAAGGAGGGAAGGATGTAACGAATAAATTTATCTAGTCGTGATTCTAGGGACAAAATCCTATTAAGGAGGGAAGGATGTAACGATCGAGAAATTTTATAATTAATTTAAATATTTATTGAATTAAATAAATATTTTAAATAATTTATTTATTAAGAAAAATAAATAATTAATGGAATTGTGATGCAAGAATTTAGTAACTAAATTGATTAATGTTAATTAAATTGAATAATGGTAATTTTATTATTTTAAAGAATTAATTTAATGAGATAATTAAATTAAATGAATTGTTTAATATTTAAGAAGATAATTAAATAAAATAAAATGATGTTCTAGTCTAATTTAATAATTAAATTAGATATATAATGATTTATTAAGTATAAAGTATAATTATAATGAAAATTATAATTATTATAATTATAATTATAAGGACATAAGATGTATTAAATAAAAGTGTGACAAAAGTAACTATATAATATAAGTGTTATACAAATAAATTAAAAAGGGGGGAATTTGTGTGTAGCCAAACATGGCCTTATGGCCTTTAGCATAACATAACTGACATGCGTATTGTTTTTTTAACTGATGAATGTGGGGAGGCCTATATCAGTTATTCTAAGCGTATTTTTTTTTCTAAGGCTAAGAAACACAGAGGGTTAGAGAGAAATTGAGAATAATCTCTGTAAGTTGATAAGGGTTAAGGGAGAAAAAAGGTTCTTGGCAAGCTATTCTACCATCTTGCTAGTAGGAAATTCAAGGTATAATCCATTCCTAAATTTCCAAGTTTTAGTTTTGTAATTTAAGTTCTCTGTAATTGATTTTTTATTGAATTGTTGTTTCAAATGTTGGTTATATGTATGTATACTTTTTTGAAACCTGTTAGTTATCATCTTTAATCTTATGTTGGTGTTCAAATTCGTGAGAATTGGCTTTGCAATAAGGAAGTTAGAATAACAGTGTGTATTTGGGTGTAATATGGCTTGTATAAGTACAAAAATTGATGTCCAATACTAGATATAATCTGTAAACTGATGTTAGATTGTGTTAGTACATCAAGAAATGAAAACAACGTAGTTTGAATGGTGTCAATTGGTTAAGAAACGAAGTTTTGGCAATCAAATTCGCTAAAAGTGTTAAAAGCGAAGAAATTAGAAAAAATATGATTTTTGATCCTTGAAAGTTGATTATATATAATGTTTATGTTGTTAGAATGATGAATTGCATGCTTATTGATGTTATTGCAAGATTTTAGTTGTTAAGTTTTGTGAATTTATGTGGAATTGGGAGAAATTTGAGGCGTCGTGCAGTGTATGTATCGTCTGCAACTTCTGATTCTGTCGTAGACATCTGCAAGTAAATTGTTACTGGCATACCACTGCATGATGAAATGCGTTAGACCACGCCATAAGGCCTTTCGAGTTTCACTGACTAGAACAATTTGCTTTCTGGTGCCGAGGTTGGGAATAGCGGCCTTGTTGCTGCCTCTCCTCGAAAGCAGAGGCGATGAGCTCTCGCTTATTGTAGACTATAATGCAAGGGCCTAATCTTGTATGGTATGCATGATAAATATGTTAAATCATAATATAAGATATTATAACAGTTGTTTACGGGTGGTGATATCAAAATGTGGAGATTTTAAGTTATTACTTGAACAAGTTATGAAATGAATAAAAGTTGACGTTTGTAAGAGCTAGAAGTGAATAATAAATCTTATATTAGGCAATAGTGAGATTTCAGATTCGTTAGAGAGGTTAACCAATATGATTAGACATTAAGTTAACGATTATGACTTAAATGGTGGGTTATGTAACGATCGAGAAATTTGTAATTTAATTTAAATATTTATAGAATTTAATAAATATTTTAAGTAATTTATTTATTGAGGAAAATAAATAATTGAAGAATCGTGGTGAATTAATTTAATAACTAAATTGATTAATGATAATTAAATTAAGTGTTGATAATTTTATCTGAAGGATTTAATTTAAGGAAATAATTAAATTAAATCAATTGCTTAATATTTAAGAAGATAATTAAATTAAATGAATTATTTAATTTAATAGAAATAAATAAAATAAATAAAGTGATGTTTCTAATTTATTAATTAAATTAGATATATAATTATTTAATTATTTATTATAAGCATAATTATAATAAGAATACAATTATTATAATTATAAATTATAAGCTATTAAAATGGGTTACATGTGTGACAAGTGTAACTATATGATATAAATATTATTTAAATAATCTAGTTCGGGGTTTATGTGTTTAGCCAAACAAGGCCTTGTGGCCTTTGGCTTATTCAACTGACGCAAACTTTTTATTTTTCTAACGGAAGGGGATGTGGGAGAGGCTAGTTATATTTTCCTATGCATCTTATTTTTCCCTAAGGCTAGACAATATAGAAAACACAGAGAAGGTTTGAGAGAAGAAGATAAACACAGAGGGGATTGAGAGTGAGAGCTTGAGAGAAGTTATTCTGTGATTATCAAGTGGAAGAGAAGGGATTGGTAGTTGTTTTGCTAATCAAGGTATAAACTATCCCCATTCTAACTTTTAGTTTTGATATATATGTATATATATACTATGTGATTGGAAATCACGTGAATTGTGGTATGTATATATGACAGCCCCGAATCCGGGTCCCAAATCACCGCGGATTCGGTTCAATCATTCTATTACTATTGCGGAAGATATAAACATAAATTGTTTATACAAAACACTTTACACACAATTCCCCAAAATCGAGTAACCTTAACTTATACACAAATCATAAACTATATGACACATAACATTATTATACAACTATACTATTACAAACTAGCCGCACATTTTATCCCAAACTGAACTTGGCATTAACCTTTTTCCTGTATCCGA
Source organism: Panax quinquefolius (assembly GCA_020205615.1). Taxonomy (NCBI): domain Eukaryota; kingdom Viridiplantae; phylum Streptophyta; class Magnoliopsida; order Apiales; family Araliaceae; genus Panax; species Panax quinquefolius. Next base: position 38,865,758 of record CM035153.1, on the reverse strand, counting down.
ACGCATTCGCCTTATCTGCAATGTTTATCATGATATAGCAAGGGTGAGCATGAAAGTTGCCCAACAAGTTTAAAATCTGATATAAAGATATATCATGATTGAAGAAATTCGAATAATAAGAAGGCTATAATTCATCAATATAATTGAGAACTAAGCACGAACAAACTTTTGGTGAACAAGTATTGAACATGAACAAATATATCCGGACCAACTGGTAATGAAGGTGATCAACCTTTCATACACGACATATACATGCAATATATGTACAGAGTACAATTCATGGCAACCAAAGAATGATTAACCATAAGCTTATCCGAATGAAACAACTCTTAGTAGAGTTAAGTAAAAACTTGCTCGAGCCGTTGATTACCTCTACGCAATTTATAACGCTTTATCCAAAGACCTAATATTAGTAATATAGATCTCAATATTAGAATAATGTCATCACAAAGATAATAATCTTTATTATACATATATACATAGAATAACCTAAACACATATAGCACATAACCCTATCGATCTATAATACACATAAGACTTAGCCTCAAAGTCAAACTATTTGGTCGACTTGAAATTGACTAATTATATCATCCACGGCGATTACAATGGGACAAATATCGAGTTTAAGTTAAATTAAACTCTGCCTAAACACTTAACAATTATCACAAATAAATATATTATCGATTCCAAAACATTATTCATAGGCTCGTAATAATTTTTGGATAATTATTACTATTTATCATGATTTTTTCAATTATTAATATCACGTATTTAAATGAATTAAATACCACATAATTCCATAATCATTAATATTTATTTATTATTAAATATTAATGAAAATCATTACATAACATTATAATATAATTATAATATATCAAAGTATTTTAATACCTTAAAATCATATTTATATGATTTTTAAACACTTAAATTCATTATCCGATAACTAATATTAATATTAAAATATTAATATTTTCATGACAAAATATCAAAAGTAATACTTTATAACTTAAAATATTTTTATAACACTTAAATTATTTTATATAATTTTTAAATAATTAATTCTATTTTTCAATAATTTATTTAATATATTTATTAAATAAATTAATTACCATCAATAATAAATTATTAATGAATTTCATCACAAAATATTAAAAGTCATAAAAAATAACTTAAAATATTTTCTAACATCATAATATATTTTTCATGATTTTTTCATGAATTAAAACCATTTTTAAATAATTTATTTAATATTATAATTAAATAAATAAATACCTTTTATATTCCAAAATATTAAATATTTTTGAAATATACTCAAAATAATTAAAATTATTTTTAGGGCTTTGAAATAATTTTTCATAATTTATTATATATTTTAATAAATTAAAACTATTTTTTTCTATTTATTAATTAAAATAAATAAATTTAGAATTTAAGTAATAAGCTAAAGGTGGCTTTAGTGACACAATCGTCATTGAAAGTGTTCTTCAATTGTTCTTGAGCACACTTCAGAAACACGTGTTAAGTAATTCGAGGGGCTTGGTTTGACCATGATTAAAATAGTGTTCTTGTTAATATTTGGGCAGATAAAACTGTTGATGTTGTAGTATTAATGTAATACTATAATCTCCATCAAGTTGTATGGCTAAAACATATCAATTTTGCAAGATCTAAGCTGCAAAAATCGATGTCAGGCATGCTCTTGAATTTTCAATTTCAAAAATTCAAAAAAGCGATCGAAAGGTACTACTTTGAAGCTTTATAACTTTGATTCTGATCATTCTTTTTGTGATCTAGAAGTTCACACATGAAGTATACATAACAAGGTACAATTCTATTACTTTAAATCAACCTAACAACATCACATCTGAGAGATCAAAGCCGGTCAAAAGCTTGTCAGAAACATGTTCTTGAGAAATCTGGATTTTTCAGATTTCGTCAGAAGCTGGTGGTCAACGATGGTTTGACTGCTCATTAATTTGATTCTATGCACGATCTAAGTGATCTATTAGCATGATTGTGTAGTACTTATACCAATCTACAAGATTAAAACTACAACTTGTCAAAACTAACCAAACACAACAAGATTAAGAGCCTTGAAAAACTTGTCAGACGAAATCTGGGCAAATCTGGGCTGCCCAGATTCTAGATTTTGTGGTTGGTCAAAGGGTTTTGACTGCTTATAACTTTAAATCTGCACCTGTTCTGGACTTGATTCAAGTTGGAGAGCAAAGACCACATAACATACTACACGTTCAAGCATTTAAAACACAAAAACAAATAACAGACACCGATCTATGAGGTCTGACATTTGACTGTCAGACACTATTTTTCCATATTTCTAGAATTTAGAAATCTTTAAATTTGTGCATCTAGATGATATAGATATATGATCTAACCACCCAGATCACTATATGACACCCTCTAGCACCAATCTAAACAACAACTAACATAAAATCACACGATTTACAAAAATTAGGGTTTATACCTCATTCATGCTTTGATCTTGTATCTGATCTTTGTGATCTGTTCATGGCTTGTTATGGATCATACAAGGGACTGAATAACTTAAGAATTTCGTGGGTCTAGAGAGAGAGAGAGACTTGGTTGGGTGTTTATGAACAAATGAGCCATATTAGTGTACTTTTCTTTCTCTAAATCTATATATAATTTGATGCAATAATGTAGCTGAGATGTTGTGGCTGATTTGCTGGAGTTATTAGTCATATGGAGTTGGTGTAGTTGGTGAACAACTCATATTTGACAAGATTTGCACTCAACCTACAAATAATGCACAAAGGGCATAAATGTCATTTGACTTCACATTTTAATTCTAAAATTGGCATTTGATCAAACCCTTAGGGTTTAATCCTTAGGGTTTGACCCTTAGGGTTAGAACCTAAGCTTTCCATAATTCACCTTTCTAGGATTTTCGGATTAAGGTTTTCGAAATAGAAAATTAACAATTTTAAATTATAATTAGAATTCTCTAATTATACTAAGATTTTCTAATCATCAAATTCAATTTTGCTAATTAGGATTATTATTCCCTAATTAATATTGCTAATTTAGCAATTAAATCCACAACAGTACATTAGGGTTTTTGACGGAACAATTAAGGTTCAAAAGTTTCAAATTAGGGTTTGCTAATTAACTAAGCTTTACCCTAATTAATATTTAATTAATAGTACTAAAGCATTAAAATTCTCCGTTATATTCCCAGATTAGGGTTTCAAATATTTGAAATCTGAAATTAGGGTTTCTAGATCTGGTATCAGGGTTTTCTAATAGTCAATTAAGGTTTCCTTAATTAAGTTATAATTAATAACGTTTTAAACTTATTCATAGCATTTAAATTCCCGAATTAGGGTTTTTAATATCCGAATTAAGGTTTCGGATTCTCGAAAACTGGAATTAGGGTTTCCAGAACCGGTCTCTAGGGTTTCTTATCAGACGTTAGGGTTTTCTAACTGAACGTTGACGTTCTTAATATATATAATAGGGTTTGACACTGATAAAATTTATCTGGTCAACCCTTGACTCTTAACCACATTCTGAACACATACATAACCATAAACACTTAATCCTGAATAATTCACCTAAATCCTTCACAGAATTTTGAAACCCTCAAAATTCCTTCCTAAAAATATCAAATGCATACACTAATTTTCTGTCTAGGTCTATTATTTGACCTTAAATCAATCATTTAAGATTTTAATAAATTGTCTAATTTCTCGGGTTGTCACATTCATCCATTCTTCTAAGAATTTCGTCCCCGAAATTCACCTTACACTGTACACCTTACACCATTCACATATATGATCACATGCTACCCAATACACCACTCACAAGAGTAAAAGTTTTCAAATTGCTGAGGGGTCATATAGACCATGAACACCTAGTTTTAACGGTATTTATACCGCAAAACTTTACATTGCTTGGTATGTTTACAATCACAAAGAAGGTAAACTACCGTTGCTAGTACTTTAGGTGATTAGCCTATCGTAATCTTACGTCATGCATAACGTATTAATCATGTTTAGCGAATATTTATGCTACTAGATTGGATTATTTATCCAAACAACATTTTTCACCTCAGTCTTATCATAGGATTCCGCACCAAAACAATTTGGTTCGGGAAATTTCTTTCAATGAACACTTAGAGTTTTCATAAACATTAGTCTAGCTGAATCGATTAACATAGACTTATATCAATAATTCAATTCAATCGAATTATTTAAGTGTAGCCAAACCCCGTTGGCAAATTAAAATTTTGAAAACATTTTCGAGAATGATGTCATGATGCCGTACTGTATTAACAGTCCGTTTGAGGATGCCGTCATTGTATGACTTTGTCATAACACATCATACAATAGTGGAACAACGACTTTAGGTCAAATTCACACTAAGTATTCCTGTATTTACAACACCATCACCTTTTTATCATCTCTGTACCAGGTTTCATGGTACATAAGTGATAAATAAAATAAATTTTGATATTTCAAATCATTTGAGTCTAGCTGAAATGAGTAGCATAGACTGTACTTTAGATCGTTTCAAAAATGATTACGAGTTTACATTTTTTTTTAAAAGCACATAGTTCGTATTTAGCTTGATGTCAAAATATTGAAGTTTAGCATAGCTAGGAGTTTAGGAAAACCTAATGCCTCCACTAATAATCACTTGCTTAACAATCTATCTGTTCCTATAATCCTCAACACTCCATTCACACACAACTATACCCAGTTCGTCAAACCACACTTATGAGTCCATAAACTTGGCCACAATTATATGAGTTTAAGAACTTACCCTAGTCTGACCTTTAGCGTCCGTTCCCTGAGGGGTTCATAAACATTTCATATAACTATGAGTCAAGGATGTCACATAAGTATGAGTTTTAAGAACTCGTACTTAATCCTATATTCTCTACCTATGACCTATCTATCTGTTATACACCTGAGAAAGGAATCACCCTCTTAACATGCATATAGCAAATAGCGCGACACAACATTTCAATGATTATCAATGCCAGAAACTAAGTAGTTTTTACACCAATTACAATTCCCCGCCCATACAAGGAATCATAGAACTCAGCTGTCGACATGAGTCCTCAATTGAAATCCCCACCTAATCTTAACACCCTTCTCAATACGAATTTCATTTAATCCATATTCATAATTCATAACTCTTTCATGAGTTTTTATAGTACAATTTCATAGTACAACTTACACACAACATCTTGCTGTTACTTTTTAATCATCAGATTAATTCTTTTTGACTGTCATAACCTTATCAGATCACGGGGTGATCTCATCGTATATATTACGATTCAATTCTATGTCTTGATCCTTTTGTTTTACGATCTCCTATCCCTGCACTACTGTTCACCACTACTGTTCACCTTTATTATTAGAGTTAGGGAACTCTGTATCTTAACAACTCGCCGAGATTCGTCTTTGAATCTTACTGACCAACTAACTCTATGTGAGTTAGATCTTATCCTAATCACTGCGGTTATTGGTCTCAGGTATTCCTACCTAAGCTTCATAACTAACAACTTTGATACCAACTGTGACAGCCCCGAATCCGGGTCCCAAATCACCGCGGATTCGGTTCAATCATTCTATTACTATTGCGGAAGATATAAACATAAATTGTTTATACAAAACACTTTACACACAATTCCCCAAAATCGAGTAACCTTAACTTAGACACAAATCATAAACTATCTGACACATAACATTATTATAAAACTATACAATTACAAACTAGCCGTACATTTTATCCCAAGCTGAACTTGGCATTAACCTTTTTCCTGTATCCGAATGCATTCGCCTTATCTGCAATGTTTATCATGATATAGCAAGGGTGAGCATGAAAGTTGCCCAGCAAGTTTAAATACAATATAAAGATATATCATGATTGAAGAGTCTGAATAATAAGCTGGCTATAATTCATCAATATAATTGAGAACTATACGAACAAACTTTTGGTGAACAAGTATTGAACATGAACAAATATATATCGGACCAACTAGTAATGAAGGTGATCACCTTTCATACCGACTTATACATGCATATATATACAGAGTACAATTCATGGCAACCAAAGAATGATTAACCATAAGCTTATCCAAGAATGAAACAACTCTTAGTAGAGTTAAGTAAAAAACCGAGCAGATTGATTCTTATTACTTACGCAATTTATAACGCTTTATCCAAAGACCTAATATTAGTAATATAGATCTCAATATTAGAATAATATCATCACAATATAATCTTATTATATATATATACATAGAATAACCTAAACATATAATACATAACCCTATCGACCTATAATACACATAAGACTTAGCCTCAAGTCAAACTATTTTGATCGACTTGAAACCGATTAATAATTATATCATCCGACGGATACAATGGGACAAATATCGAGTTTAAGTTCAATTAAACTCTGCTTAAACACTTAACAATTATCACAGATAATTATATTATCAATCAAAACATTATTTCATGGCCTATAATAATTTTTAGATAATTATTACTATTTATCATGATTTTTCAATTATTAATAATCGTATTTAAATGAATTAAATACCACATAATTCCATAATCATTAATATTTATTTATTATTAAATATTAATGAAAATCATTACATAATATTATAATATAATTATAATATATCAAAGTATTTTAATACCTTAAAATCATATTCATATGATTTTTAAACACTTAAATCCATTATCCAGATAATTGATATTAATATTAAAATATTAATATTTTTATGACAAAATATCAAAAGTTATACTTTATAACTTAAAATATTTTTATAACACTTAAATTATTTTTATATAATTTTAAATCATTAATTCTATTTTCAATAATTTATTTATTAAATAAATTAATTACCCTTAATAATAAATTATTAATGAATTTCATCACAAAATATTAAAAGTCATCAAAAATAACTTAAAATATTTTCTAACATCATAATATAATTTTTCATGATTTTTCATGAATTAAAACCATTTTAAATAATTTATTTAATATTATAATTAAATAAATAAATACCTTTTATATTCCAAAAATATTAAATATTTTTGAAATATACTCAAAATAATTAAAAGCTATTTTTCAGGCTTTGAAATAATTTTTCATAATTTATTATGTATTTTTAATAATTAAAAACTATTTTTTTCTATTTATTAATTAAAATAAATAAATTTCCGAATTTAAGTGTCGCTAAAGGTGGCTTTAGTGACACAACCGTCACTGAAAGTGTTCTTTAGTTGTTCTTGAGCCTGCTCAGAAACACATGTCAGTGACCGAGGGGCTTGGTTTAACCATGATTAAAACCGTGTTCTTGTTAATATTTGGGCAGATAAAACTGTTGATGTTGTAGTATTAATGTAATACTATAATCTCCATCAAGTTGTATGGCTAAAACATATCAATTTTGCAAGATCTAAGCTGCAGAAATCGAAACAGTGACTTTAGGTCAAATTCACACTAAGTATTCGTGTATTTACAACTCCATCACCTTTTTATCATCTCTGCACCAGGTTTCATGGTACATAAGTTATAAATAAAATAAATTTTGATATTTCAAATCATTTGAGTCTAGCTGAAATGAGTAGCATAGACTGTACTTTAGACCGTTTCAAAAATGATTACGAGTCTACATTTTTTTTAAAAAGCACATAGTGCGTATTTAGCTTATTTTGAAGTTTAACATAGCTAGGAGTTTTGGAAAACCTAATGCCTCCACTAATAATCACTTGCTTAACAATCTATCTGTTCCTATAATCACTCCATTCACACACAACTATACCCAGTTCGTCAAACCACACTTATGAGTCCATAAACTTGGCCACAATTATATGAGTTTAAGAACTTACCCTAGTCTGACCTTTGGCGTCCGTTCACTAAGGGGTTCATAAACATTTCATATAACTATGAGTCAAGGATGTCACATAAGTATGAGTTTTAAGAACTCGTACTTAATCCTATATTCTCTACCTATGACCTATCTAGCTGTTATACACCTGAGAAAGGAACCACCCTCTTAACATGCATATAACAAATAGCGCGACACAACATTTCAATGATTATCAATGCCAGAAACTAAGTAGTTTTTACACCAAGTACAATTCCCCGCCCATATAAGGAATCATACAACTCAGCTGCCGACATGAGTCCTCAATTGAAATCCCCACCTAATCTTAACACCCTTCTCAATACGAATTTCATTTAATCCATATTCATAATTCATAACTCTTTCATGAGTTTTCATAGTACAATTTCATAGTACAACTTACACACAGCATCTTGCTGTAACTTTTTAATCATCAGATTAATTCTTTCTGACTGTCATAACCTTATCAGATCACGGGGTGATCTCATCGTATATATTACGATTCAATTCTATGTCTTTTGATCCTTTTGTTTTACGATCTCCTATCCCTGCACTACTGTTCACCACTACTGTTCACCTTTATTATTAGAGTTAGGGAACTCTGTGTCTTAACAACTCGCCGAGATTCGTCTTTGAATCTTACCGACCAACTAACTCTATGTGAGTTAGATCTTATCCTAATCACTGCGGTTATTGGTCTCAGGTATTCCTACCTAAGCTTCATAACCAACAACTTTGATACTAATCGTGAAATTTCTAATCGGGTCCCAAATCACCATGATTCGGTTCAATCATTCTATTACTATTGCGGAAGATTTAAACATAAATTGTTTATACAAAACACTTTATACACAATTCCCCAAAATCGAGTAACCTTAACTTAGACACAAATCATAAACTATCTGACACATAACATTATTATACAACTATACAATTACAAACTAGCCGCACATTTTATCCCAAGCTGAACTTGGCATTAACCTTTTTCCTGTATTCGAACGCATTCGCCTTATCTGCAATGTTTATCATGATATAGCAAGGGTGAGCATGAAAGTTGCCCAACAAGTTTAAATACAATATAAAGATATATCATGATTGAAGAGTCTGAATAATAAGAAGGCTATAATTCATCAATATAATTGAGAACTAGCACGAACAAACTTTTGACTGAACAAGTATTGAACATGAACAAATATATCTGGACCAACTGGTAATGAAGGTGATCAACCTTTCATACCTGACATATACATGCAATATGTACAGAGTACAATTCATGGCAACCAGCAATGATTAACCATAAGCTTATCCGAATGAAACAACTCTTAGTAGAGTTAAGTAAAAACTTGCCTGAACCGTTGATTACCTCTACGCAATTTATAACGCTTTATCCAAAGACCTAATATTAGTAATATAGATCTCCAATATTAGAATAATATCATCACAGTATAATACTGTTATACATATATACATAGAATAACCTAAACATATAGTACATAACCCTATCAGTCTATAATACACATAAGACTTAGGCTCAAGTCAAACTATTTCAGTCTGACTTGAAACTGACACAATTATATCATCCCGACGGTCTAGTAAGACAAATATCGAGTTTAAGTTCAATTAAACTCTGCTTAAACACTTAATAATTATCACAGATAATTATATTATCAGTCAAAACATTATTCATAGGCTTGTAAAATTTTTAGATAATTATTACTATTTATCATGATTTTTCAATTATTAATACTGTATTTAAATGAATTAAATATCACATAAATCCATAATCATTAATATTTATTTATTATTAAATATTAATGAAAATCATTACATAATATTATAATATAATTATAATATATCAAAAAGTATTTTAATACCTTAAAATCATATTCATATGATTTTAAACACTTAAATCCATTATCCAGATAACTAATATTAATATTAAAATATTAATATTTTTATGACAAAATATGAAAAGTTATACTTTATAACTTAAAAATATTTTATAACACTTAAATTATTTTTATATAATTTTTAAATCATTAATTCTCTTTTTCAATAATTTATTTAATATATTTATTAAATAAATTAATTACCATTAATAATAAATTATTAATGAATTTCATCTCAAAATATTAAAAGTCATCAAAATAACTTCAAATATTTTCTAACATCATAATATAATTTTTCATGATTTTCATGAATTAAAACCATTTTAAATAATTTATTTAATATTATAATTAAATAAATAAATACTTTTTATATTCCAAAAATATTAAATATTTTTGAAATATACTCAAAATAGTTAAAAACTATTTTTCAGGCTTTGAAATTATTTTTCATAATTTATTATGTATTTTTGATAATTAAAAACTATTTTTTTCTATTTATTAATTAAAATAAATAAATTTCCGAATTTAAGTGTCGCTAAAGGTGGCTTTAGTGACAACAACAAATCAATCGAAAGTGTTCTTCAAATTGTTCTTGAGCACCTTGTAAACACATGTCGTTAATGAGGGGCTTGGTTTGACCATGATTAAAACCGTGTTCTTGTTAATATTTGGGTAGATAAAACTGTTGATGTTGTAGTATTAATGTAATACAATAATCTCCATCAAGTTGTATAGCTAAAACATATCAATTTTGCAAGATCTAAGCTGCAAAAATCGATGTCGAGCATGTTTCTTGAATTTCGGTCATTTGAGAAATTCAAACAGTACGAAAGGTGCTACTTTGAAGCTTTGTAACTTTGATTCTGATCATTCTTTTTGGGATCTAGAAGTTCACACATGAAGTATACATAACAAGGTACAATTCTATTACTTTAAATCAACCTAACAACCTCACATCTGAGAGATCAAAGCAAGTCAAAAGCTTGTCAGAAACGTGTTCTTGAGAAATCTGGGTTTTCCAGATTTCGTCAGAAGCTGGTGGTCAACGATGGTTTGACCGCTCATTAATTTGATTCTATGCACGATCTAAGTGATCTATTAGCATGATTGTGTAGTACTTATACCAGTCTACAGGATTAAAACCACAACTTGTCAAAACTAACCAAACACAACAAGATTAAGAGCCTTAAAAAACTTGTCAGACGAAATCTGGGCAAATCTGGGCTGCCCAGATTCTAGATTTCGTGGTTGGTCAAAGGGTTTTGACTACTTATAACTTTAAATCTACACCTGTTCTGGACTTGATTCAAGTTGGAGAGCAAAGACCACATAACATACTACACGTTCAAGCATTTAAAACACAAAAACAAATAACAGACACCGATCTATGAGGTCTGACATTTGACTGTCAGACACTATTTTTCCAGATTTCTAGATTTAAGAAATATTTAAATTTGTGCATCTAGATGATATAGATATATGATCTAACCACCCAAATCACTATATGACACCCTCTAGCACCAATCTAAACAACAACTAACATAAAATCACACGATTTACAAAATTTAGTGTTTATACCTCATTCATGCTTTGATCTTGTATCTAATCTTTGTGATCTGTTCATGGCTTGTTATGGATCATACAAGGGACTGAATAATTTAAGAATTTCGTGGGTCTAGAGAGAGAGAGACTTGGTTGGGTGTTTATGAACAAATGAGCCATATTAGTGTACTTTTTTCTCTCAAAATCTATATAAAATTTGATGCAATAATGTAGCTGAGATATTGTGGCTGATTTGCTGGAGTTATTAGTCACATGGAGTTGGTGTAGTTGGTGAACAACTCATATTTGACAAGATTTGCACTCAACCTACAAATAATGCACAAAGGGCATAAATGTCATTTGACTTCACATTTTAATTCTAAAATTGGCATTTGATCAAACCCTTAGGGTTTGACCCTTAGGTTTAGAACCTTAGGGTTTGACCCTTAGGGTTAGAACCTTAGGGTTTAACCCTTGGAGTTAGAACCTAAGCTTTCCATAATTCACCTTTCTAGGATTTTCGGATTAAGGTTTTCGAAATAGAAAATTAACAATTTTAAATTATAATTAGAATTCTCTAATTATACTAAGATTTTCTAATCATCAAATTCAATCTTGCTAATTAGGATTATTATTCCCTAATTAATATTGCTAATTTAGCAATTAAATCCACAACCGTACGTTAGGGTTTCTGACGGAACAATTAAGGTTCAAAAGTTTCAAATTAGGGTTTGCTAATTAACTAAGCTTTACCCTAATTAATATTTAATTAATAGTTCTAAAGCATTAAAATTCTCCGTTATATTCCCAGATTAGGGTTTCAAATATTTGAAATCTGAAATTAGGGTTTCCAGATCTGGTATTAGGGTTTTCTAATAGTCAATTAAGGTTTCCTTAATTAAGTTATAATTAATAACGTTTTAAACTTATTCATAGCATTTAAATTCCCGAATTAGGGCTTTTAATATCCGAATTAAGGTTTCGGATTCCCGGAAACTGGAATTAGGGTTTCCAGAACCGGTTTTTAGGGTTTCTTATCAGACGTTAGGGTTTTCTAACTGAATGCTGATGTTCTTAATATATATACATAGGGTTTGACACTAATAAAATTTATCTGGTCAACCCTTGACTCTTAACCACATTCTGAACACATACATAACCATAAACATAGAACATATTCCCATAAACACTTAATCCTGAATAATTCACCTAAATCCTTCACAAAATTTTGAAACCCTCAAAATTCCTTCCTAAAAATATCAAATGCATACACTAATTTTCTGTCTAGGTCTATTATTTGACCTTAAATCAATCATTTAAGATTTTAATAAATTGTCTAATTTCTCTGGTTGTCACATTATATATGTTCATATAGGTTTACAAAACTCTGTTAATCATCATGTATACTTGTTATTTGTTATCAAATTCGTAAAAATTGGTGTGTAGGAAAGACATAATTGAAATATCAGTGTTATTATTCTTATAATATGGCTTAGAAAGTACAAATTTTCATGATCAATACTTGTTATAATCTTTAATTTGTCGGTGGATTATGATAATATGTTAAGAAATGAAAGCGGCATAGTTGGAATCGTGTCAATTGATGGAGAAATGAATTCGTGGTGATCGAATTTGTTAAAAGTGTAAAAATGAAGAAATTTGGAAAAAATATAGTTTTGATTCTTCAAAATGATGTTTATATAATGTTTTTGTATATAGAATGGTGTATAACATGCATAACTAGGATATTCCAAAGTTTTAGATGTTGAAGTGTGGTGAAATTCTGTAGAATTCGGATTTTTGGCCTATAGCAGAGTCTAAGTTCGCGTTCTGTAAAAATTGAATCTGGTGCATCGCACAGGTAGCGCTTATCTCTGGCGTCGGTTGATTGTCGGGCTGAGCTCATTGCCATGCAGTAACCCGGTGTATTCTATCTTGGCAGTCGCGCCAAGAGTCAATCACGACAATGAAGTCTGCTACTTCTACAGACTTTGGTCATTCGTTATAGCATGGCTTAATGATTATGTTAACGTGTTAAATGTGTAAAAACAAGGTTAAAGCAGAAGTGTATCACGTGGTTAGTAATTCTAAAATGCATAATTAGTAAGTGGTGAAAATGATATGTATGATTTAAGGAACTTAGTGAGCAATGAATAAGTGTTGAGAAATGTACACTTGTTGTTCTGAAATATATATGGTAATGAAAGTCTTGTGCTAAAATGATAAGATTAGCTATAATTATACATGTTATGGTATGTTAGCATATCTAATAGATATTGTGATTCCACTAAAATATGTAGGTGAACGTGAGTTGTAATATTATAGCTTACACTTGAGGCAAGTTTCCTAACTCTACCTGTCCCAATTACAATTTCGCCTGTTTCATAGCTATGCTACCTTTAAGTCAAGAAATCTATTTGTTTCTAAATTTTTACATTTAAGTTAAGCAAGCCTATTGATTCTATCTAGTGTGTGATTGTACTAGCTCTTGTAACCTAATTCGTTACATCGAGCAAGCTTTACTTTCTTTATTATCATTCGAAACATATATTGTCCTAATACATTGATTCATAGAAGATTGTTCTAACTCCTTTGAATATAGCACTTTGCATGTATATCATGTTTATTTAATTATATATTGTTGTTATTCGATCTTTGATCTTGATAATCTTGTTCAATTCTATATTGATTATATTAAACCCTTATTGATTGAACTAGTCTATTATGGAATAGTGTTCTAAAATTCTAGAACCACTGATAAGTTAGTTCCGAGCTAAACTTTCTTTAGTGCGAAAATTCTGAATTCAAACTGAGACGAACAACCCTAACATAGGAGATTTTTGTACGTGTAACGTCTAGATGTTTGTGCACAATACATGGTACAAAGGGCCGATCCCCCTAAGTACGTTAAGAAGGGTCTATATAGTTTAAAAGACTGTTAAGGTTGAGGTAACAATACCTAAATACCAGAGACATAGTTCGTGGTATTAAGACCCTCAAATATTGATTTCGAACTTGTTTTCTATTTTTGACCTGTAGAGCAAGTTCATTATTGTTTTGCATTAGTTATTCACTCTCATGTTGTTATCATTACTACTTTCTATATCAGTGAGCAATTGTTTGCTCACTCTTGCAATTAACACTGCAACTAAGGTTGAAAGAGTTGATGAGCCATCTACTAGCAAAGGGAAGGGTAAGATGTCTAAGAGTTGAAGAATTAATGAAGTTAATTTAAATGTTTTATGTTAAAAGACTTGTTTTAGTTTTATTCCGCAAACTGATGTAATAAATTTAAGGTTAGATTACCTGGGATTGTTTTGAAATGATGTAACCCTTTAATGGGAAAGATTATTGTTTAAGTTATTTAAATTATGTCTTTATCCTTTGATTATGGGTAGTTAGATGTAATAGTTTTTGATAAGTGAGCACCAAATCCTGTGGGAATGAAGTACCTGGATTTAGGAGTGTCACAGGTTAAACCTATAAAGCTAATGTTAATACAACTAATTGGTATTGCAATTTCAATGGTATATGTAAGGTAATTGGCGAATGTTATTATATTTGTGTTGCTTACACACGAGGCAAGTTCCCTAACTTCATTCTCATTATAATGAATGCAAGTTCCATAGTTCTGTTATTTTGTTATTGTTATACAAGCTTTCTAGTCCTAAATTATCATTATACAAATCCTATATTACAGTTGAGCAAGCCAATTGATTCTATCATGTGTATGGTTGTATAAGCTCTTGTAACCTAATTCGTTACATCGAGCGAGTTTCACTTTCCTTATTCTTGTTATTGATATTCAAAGCATATACTGATTTAACACATTATTTCAAATGGGGTTTTCCCAACTCTTTTAGATGTAGTACTTTGCATATATACCATGTTTATTCAAATGTTTATTGTTATTATTCAATCTTTGATTTAAATAACCTTGTTCAATTCTATATTGTTATGTTGAACCTTCCAATAGCAAGCAAACTCTTATTGATGGGACTAATCTATAATTGAACAGTGTTCTAAAATTCTAAAACCACTGATAAGCTAGTTCCGAGCTAAACTTTCTTTAGTGCGAAAATCCTAAAGTCAAATTGAGATGAACAACCCTAACATAGGGGATTATATACGTGTAACGTTTAGATGTTTGTGCACAATACATGGTACAAAAGGCTGATCCCCCCTAAGTACGTAAAGAAGGGTCTGTATAATCTAATGACTGTTAAGGTTGGGATAATAATACCTAAATACCAGGGACATAGTTCGTGGTCTTAAGACCCTCATATATTAAATTCGAACTTGTTTTCTATTTTTGATTCGTAGAACAAGTTCACCATGTTTCAGTATTCATTTTTCAAACTTATGTTGTTATTATTATTACTCTTTATATCAGTGAGCAATTGTTTGCTCACTCTTCCATGTAACACTGCAGCTAAAGTTAAGAAATCTGATGAGCCATCTTCCAGCAAAGGAAAGGGCAAGATGTCCAAGTGTTGAAGATCTATGAGAATTTATTTGAATAATTTATGTTATAAGACTTAATTTAATTTGTGATGTATTCCGCAAACTTATGTAATAATTTAAGGTTAGATTACTTGTCACGCCCCACAATTCGGTCTATCTTCACACCCGGATTCCGTGCGTCACGAGTACATCATTCTTGCAACATATATAATTATATAGTGAAGTATAACAACATACATTCTCAATTCCCAGGTTCTAATACCTTATAACCTCGCTCATTACAAATAATGATAATTACATTATTCTTTACATCTTACACGAGTGACTTTCATCCGCCATCAATGATACATAATAGTTCATTAAACTAGTCTATAGTTTAATTAAACTATTCTACATTACAAGTCTTTGCTTGATCTTCACGCTCATTCATCTAATGAATGACACTTCTTCTGGATACCGATCAGCTTGATCTTTACGGGATCCTTAGGTTCTTCTACTCGTACGCTGAAAATGTTTTTAATTTAAAGCAAGTGTGAGCATTCAATTGCCCAGCAAGTCATAGCAGTTGAATAAACAACTTCAAGAATTTAAACATTCCTTTAGAACTTCGATAACCAAACAAAGGTTATGAAATAGCTTGAATAATAGGAATAATTCTGATTCCTATCATTTTAAAACATTAATCACATTCACCTTGAAATACTTTCATTCTTTTACCTTTTCCATACACATTCTGTCTGGCTAGAATCAATAGCACTGACTTAACAATAACGGCTCATGTATAAACAAAACATTCTCATATTGAACAGTTCAATCACAAAACAGTTCATCTCATAGAAACACCGAAGTGTTCAAATTGTGGCACAAAGCCTCATACGTTCTACCACATTGTACAAATATCACACATTCGCACATAGACAGAACTTCTCAAGTTCAACATCTAAGAAGTTTAAGAAACTATCATTCATTTAAAGTATGAATGAAGTTAGGAAACTTGCCTTATGCATAGCTACATCTTATGCTGAACTGCTCATTCCAATCCCTATAAAACACATAAGGAAATAACACATATACCAATTAGTCATATACTTGACTTACACATTGGTTTACGTAACTTTACTTCTTAGGGTTCGCGTTCTTATAAATTAAATTTACGCGACAACTTCCTTCATGAGATACGGAGATGATGTAACAATCGAGAAATCTATAATTTAATTAAAATATTTATTGAATTAAATAAATATTTTAAACAATTTATTTATTGAGGAAAGTAAATAATTGATGAATGATGATGAATTAATTTAGTAACTAAATTGATTAATGTTAATTAAATTGAATAATGTTAATTTTATTTGAAGGATTTAATTTAAGGAAATAATTAAGTTAAACCAATTGCTTAATATTTAAGAAAATAATTAAATTAAATGAATTGCTTAATATTAAAGGAAATAAATAAATTAAATAAAGTGATGTTTCTAATTTATTAATTAAACTAGATATATAATTATTTATTTATTATAAGCATAATTATAATAAGAATATAAATATTATAATTATAAATTATAATTTTTTTAAATGGGTTGCATGTGTGACAAGTGGAAACTATATAATATAAATATTATTAAAATAATCTAGTTGGGAGATTAAGTGGTAGCCAAACAAGGCCTTGTGGCCTTTGGTTTATTTAACTGACGTCTTTTGTTTTTTTTAACTGATAGAGTTCGTGGGTACGCTATATCAGTTTATATTTTTTTTCTAAGCGTATTTTGTCTAAGGCTAAAGAGCAGAGGGTTAGAGAGAGAGAGCTTGGGAGAGAAGAGAGAATCATTGAGAATTTAGAGAAGAAAGAAGTTGTCTGAGATTGTCAAGAGAAACAGAAGGGTTGCTAATTGTTCTTACTAATCAAGGTATAACCTACTTTAATTTTAACTATTAAGTTTTGATATTGTTGTTGGAAGTATGTTGAATTGTTGTTGAAAATGGATTTATATGTATTATTTTTGTAGAATCTGTTATTATCAATATATATATATATATATATATATATATATAGTGTTGATTGTCATACACGTGAAATTGGGTTTGAGGAAGGAATTGAAATAACAGTGTTTATGTTCATAAAATATGGCTTAGAAAGTACAAAATTTCATGCTTAATGTGTGTTATAATCTTTAATTTGATGTTAGAATGTGTTAATATGATAAGAAACAAAAACAACATAGTTTAAATCATGTCAATTGATTAAGAAACGAATTCGTGGCGATCGAATTCACTAAAAGAGTCAAAATTGAAGAAATCTGGAAAAATATGGTTTTGATTCTTCAAATTTGAGTATATATGATGTTTGTGTATTTAGAATGATGAATAACATGCTTAACTATGATATTACAAAGTTTTAGATGTTGAAGTATGGTGAAATTATGTGGAATTGGGATTGTTGGCCTATAACAGTCTAAGTTCGTGTTCTTTAAAAACTGAAACTGATGCATCACGCAGTAGCGTTACTTGTACACATGGCTGCCATTGCATTGCCGTAGGCTTATAATTCGATGTAAATCTGGGCAGCGCCGAAGAGTCGATCGAACCTAGTAATGAGCTGATAACAACATAGCTTGGAAATTGTTAACTTAACATATTTTAATCATTTGTAAAGGACCTAAAACATGTTACAAGGCATAGTTGTGTATTGTAATCACAATGCCAAAATTATAGATTATGAATTAGTAAGTTGTGAAAGTTCGTAATATGATGTCATTTGAATTGTTTTACAATCACCATGTCGTATACTATGATATAATTGAGAATTCAGTTTTGTGTTACGTGAATGAGTATGATAATCAAGTCCTAAGTTAAGGATTATAGACTTGATTAAAATGAAAACTAAACCAATGAAATGGGTGTTAATGTAACTAATTGTTGTTGCAATTTCAATGATATATGTAGGATAATTGGCGAATATTATTACTTGTGTAGCTTACATACAAGGCAAGTTTCTTACCCTAAACTTTCGTTGAGCAAGTTCCTAACTTCTTTATCTTTATAAGAATGTAAGCTTTCTATTCCTACATTATCATTGTACAAGTTTCTAAATTCAATGTTAAAGTTGAGCAAAACTAATCTATCTTGTGTATGATTGCACAAGCTCTTGTAACCCAATTCATTACATCGAGCA
The DNA here is from genome assembly GCA_020205615.1 of Panax quinquefolius. Taxonomy (NCBI): domain Eukaryota; kingdom Viridiplantae; phylum Streptophyta; class Magnoliopsida; order Apiales; family Araliaceae; genus Panax; species Panax quinquefolius. The sequence goes on along the minus strand of CM035153.1, from coordinate 38,846,776 downwards.
AGTTTCATTTCCCTTAATGTTATTCAAAGCATATGTTGTTTTAGTACATCGATTCAAAGGAGATTGTTCTAACTCTTTTGAATATAGCACTTTGCATGTATATCATGTTTACTCAATTATATATTGTTGTTATTCGATCTTTGACCTTGATAACCTTGTTCAATTCTATATTGATTATATTAAACCTCCAAGTAATACGCAAACTCTTATTGATTGAACTAGTCTATTATGGAATAGTGTTCTAAAATTCTAGAACCATTGATAAGTTAGTTCCGAGCTAAACTTTCTTTAGTGCAGAAATTCTAAATTCAAATGAGACAAACAACCCTAACATAGGGGATTTTGTACGTATAACATTTAGATGTTTGTGCACAATACATGGTACAAAGGGCTGATCCCCCTAAGTACGTTTAGAAGGGTCTGTATAGTCTAAATGACTGTTAAGGTCGAGGTAATAATACCTAAATACCAGAGACATAGTTCGTGGTCTTAAGACCCTTAGATATTAAAGTTCGAACTTGTTTTCTATTTTTGATTCGTAGAACAAGTTCATTATTGTTCAGCTTTCGTTGTTCATTCTCATGTTGTTATCATTACTACTTTCTATATCAGTGATCATTTGTTGGCTCACTCTTGCAATTAACACTGCAGCTAAAGTGGAGAAAGTTGATGAGTCATCTACTAGCAAAGGAAAGGGCAAAATGTCCAAGTGTTGAAGACTTATGAGAAATTTATTTAAATGTTTTATGTTACTAGACTTGTTTTATTTTTTTGATGTATTCCACAAACTGATGTAATAAATTTAAGGTTAGATTAACTGAGATTATTTTTGAGATGATGTAACCCTTTAATGGGAAAGATTATTATTTAAGTTATTTAAATTATGTCTTTATCCTTTATGATGGGTAGTTAGATGTAATGGTTTTGGATAATGAGCACCAAATCCTGTGGGAATGGAGTACCCGGATTTGGGGGTGTCACATATGTCTTACTCATACGATCATCATCTCTGATGATTTGCATCTTTATCTTCTTCTTATAACTCCTCTAGGACTCAACACACATCGCTTCTCTGTTAGTAGTCCATATGGTACTCTGAGTGGTTTTCCACAAACAACCAACAAACAAGTTCCCGTCTCATCTACACTGCCATCACAGTGAGTTAGATCGGTTGCCAGTTTTGTATATACCTTCACTCTCTGAAGGAATTGTTTAGCCCAGCTCCCATATGTCAACCATCAAAGGTTACAATTGTACCACAACCTAAACTTATCTTAACTTATCCGAACCATTAAACTATAACGTTCTTTAAGTCAATTTCTCATTCCGTATGGTTTTCTGGAAACTAAATGCCATACCTCAAGATTCATCCTTTATCGTCTAAGTCATACAGTCTTTTGTATACTCAGAACGATCGTTCAAGTTAATCATTAACTTAGTTTCTTTAAGTTAAACATCATTGTCTTTAATTCAGTTCTTTACCGTTCACAGGTTTAATCATTGGTCTTCATTACCCTACGGTCAGACCAAACACGGGGTGTAGGTTCTGCCCGTTTAATACTCGCATACACTCAACCTTCACGTCAGTTAAAGTGTTTAACGCTTACATTTCATTCTAACATTCTCTATCTGAATCATGATCGGCTTCCATTAATCTTATTACCGTTCGTTATGGCTTTTCCTGATACCATTCATTATTCTTCCTTAATGTCGAAGCCATACAGTTCGTTGTATGCTAAGACCGGATGTTCATCACAACAGCGTTGCATTTACGTTCTTTATCTTTTAATCTCATTTAATCTTTCCATTCAAACTTTACTAAAGATTTAATTTACTTGTTTAAGTGTTACCTTTCATCCTTACAAAGCATGGTTGGTGATGCGGTGCCAAGCCCTAATTCTTGAAAATTTTTCTAAGTGTTTACACTGGTTTTAGATGGTTACTTCACAATCTCATAACTTATTCGTTATAACTTGGAACGAGGTCGTTCCAAAGCCATTCTCTTCCTTATCTTACGTACTTCAATCCCCCTTGGACAAAACTTCATTATAAATCTATTAACATGCCATTTGATTGGCTTAATCTTCATCATTTGTTTTACGTTATTGACATTCTTCGTTTGTTCGTCCGTAATTCGGTTATCCGAACCCGGAACTTGTTCATTCTTGAGTCCACGACTCACTTTTTCTACGTTATCTTACATTCTTATGGAACCCTACACCTTTGGGTTCATTTACATACTTTCTAATTCTCGTTTGTCTTTTACGAAATTTTCGCCATAACTTCGTTATAGCTAAGTTTTAATCCGTTCTTCATGAAAATTTCTACCGTTTCTAACCAAGCAATAAGCATCTAACTTATACGCGATGATTTTAAACTTGTCCATTAACAACAATTATACTACGATGGTTTTACATTTGTCCATCAACAACGTTCTTCGTGTTCTTCACGTGTTCTTCGTTCGTTCTTCTTTTTTAATCGATATTTTGATTACGATTTCACTTTTTCTTGGAATTTGATGTTATAAAACACCATTCCTTACTAATTTCACCGAATCATTCATATGATTCATTCGAATCACTCAAATTCATTACAAAACTTATACTTCCTTAAGAAATTTATAAAATAAACTTCTAATTCTTATTTTTTCATTTTCTCATGATTTCAACCATATGAAATCATCCTTAACATATTTTACTTCTATTATCATTAAGTTATGTTTTTAAAATAGAAAACTTAAAGAAAATTTATATAGATGTTAGGTTTTGGATTACCTTTCTCCTTTAATCTTCTTCCATCGGACAAAGTTTGCTCACGAGCAAGCTTTTCCTCCTCCTTTTCCTTCCCATCCGATCTCTCCCTCTCTCTCAAGTGTTGGTGATTTTCAAAATCACCAACAAATGAAATTAAGCTTCCTTTTATAGATTTTCCAAGCTAGGGGCAAAATAGTTATTTCGCCCCTAAATTACTATTCACACCTCTTTACTCCACCTCCTTACTATTGACGAAGCTTCCCTCGGAAGCTTCGTGCTTCCGTCTTGCGAAATTCGTTCGACAGTTCAAAAACTGTGATTCTCGGAATCCAAATATTTTTTGATATTTCGTCTTTTATTTACCGATTAACTTTTACGTATTCTTCGGATCTCCGAAAAACTGAAAAACACTTTTTTACGTTAAGCATTTTCCTTCACATTTTCCCCTAATGTAGTTAAACGAGTGAAAAGTACATAACAATATTTTTCATCATTTTTATTTTGTCCGATTTTTTCACATCTTTCGAGAAAAACTTTATCGGTTTACTTAACTTTTCACGATATATTATCGACAAATCTTTCGACGGAATATCATTTCGACATACCGAACTCTCGGAAAGGCTTAGATTATTCAAACCCTAACCCTTAGGGTTTCATTGGGTGAATAGTGCCTATTTCATCTTTTTCCTCAAAAATATTTTTTTGTTCTCAGAAAATTTTTATTTTCGTCTTGAAAATTCTTACTCGTTCAGTCTAGCTCGTAGCTAGAATCCTCCCATAATATAATCATCCTAGGTTCTAGAACAATAAATAAACACATAACACATAATATTATTAATAAATATTTATTTTATTAATAACTAATTCTTTAAATCTTAAATTCTAGACATTCAGATTTTCTGGGTTGTCACATTACCTGGGATTGTATAAAGTTGATGTAACCCTTTAATGGGGAAAATTATTGTTTAAGTTATTTAAATTATGTCTTTATCCTTTATTATGGGTAGTTAGATGTAATAGTTTTGGATAGTGAGCACCAAATCCTGTGGGAATGAAGTACCTGGATTTGGGGGTGTCTTGCCTATGAATTCTAAAGGTCCTACACTCTTAAAATCCTTAAAATTGGTGACTGGAGCTGCTTGGGGAATGGGTGGTACTGGTTCGTTTCTTCCCTTAACAAATCTACTAGCCTTTGTATAGGGTCTACTGGTCCTCTCTCATCATTAATCGACTCTTCCGGTGCAGTTATTCTACATCTGGGTGACATTTTTCTGCATCACAAAATTTTCATTTTATTATCTAATTATATTACTTAAACATTTCTCAAATGAAAGGAATAAAGTTTTATAACGCATTTCTGAATTAAGATTATTTATATTAATATGCCAAATCGTTACATTACATGATTATCTTTAGAATACTTCTATAAATGACATAACATATCCCTTAATATCACAAAAGACGGGGACAATCACTAATCATACTACCCCTCTAACATTTTTCTGAAGATTGGGGTTTACAACTATCTCACATCTTACACAAAAGACTGAGATTACAACAACGGATTAAACATCTCATAAATAAAATACTACAACTACTAAGCTTCTGTATCTAGACTTAATCTAACAACCCACGCTCCACAGCGCTCTGGTACTCCTTCTGAGTAATGTGCGCCACCAAGTCTCAGCTTATGGTGTGCCGGGTTTGTCCCTGCTCTGTCGGGTAGTGATTTATCCCATTAATTAATCTCTCCATGGCAGTGTGCAGAGCATAGCCCATCTTGTTCATCTTCATCCTTTTGTATCTCACCTCATCTTATAAGTAATTAGCCCGATCGTTAGCTTCTTCCCATTTCTCCTCGAAGTGGATCCTATTCATCACCTCCATCTCTAACTGAGTACGGAGAGCTTCCTTCTCTGTCCTCTCGCTCAACTCTTTCTGCTCTATCTCTTCCAGCTTCCCTACCAGTTGCACATTCCTAGCCACCGACCTATGAAACAAGGTCCCCATCTGGACCCCTGCCTCCTTGCGATGAGCAATCTCCACCTCCATCTCTTGCATTACTAACTTTCTCTAATGGTCCTCGTCCCTCAGTTTCTGGAACTCGGACTCCCTTTCTCTAGCCTCAGCCTCTAACTCCTAAACTCTACATCCTAACTCCAGAATTTGCTCCTCATACTCCCCCAACATCTGATCCTTGAAAGTAGCCTCGTCGGAGTCCTCCATGGGCTCATCTCCCATAGGTTCCTCCTCTGGATCAGACTCTTCGGGTAATGGCTCCATCTCCTCCTCCTCCTCATCATCATCATCGATAGGGGCTACTATTGATATGGGCTCCGTTATCAAAGGTTCCTCATAAACCACATGTATGTCACGCGGCTCCTCATCTACTACCCGGCTAGGTCCTCCCATGTCAGTCATCCTACAACCACCAACATAAGACAAAACAAACAATAACTCCATTAGAATGTTAAATAAACATAAGTTCATTGTATATAATGAAGTTATATTCCATAACACACTAAGTCTCATTCAAGGAAAACTCTACATGAGTTTCATCCCTCTCTATCCCCTAAGTTCTCCTAAATTATGATCATAGGACTCTCGCTCCTAAGGTCTATAACTACAGCTTTGATTCCAACCTGTGACGCCCCCAAATTCAGACCACACTTGCCTCAAATTTGGTTGTCACGTTCTAACTCTAATAATAAATCAAAATCTCACACAACGGAATAATAGAATAAATTACATTGTTATAATATAATTATTCTCGTCCCAAAGTCTCGCAGCCGTTACTAATACAGTACAACTTAAATTAAACATTGCTTAATATAACATAGTAGATAAGTTCTTCCACAACATAGTAATAGTACATTCCTAATACTATGAAACTAATTACTCCAAAGCCTTCTCTTTACCTTTGTCTTTGCCAGAAGGTTCACCACGTTCTGCCTTAACTGAAAGTTTTAAGGAAAGCAAGGATGAGCAACAATTTTGCCCAACAAGTAATACAACAATAAGGGTGTTTAATGTAGTTTTAGCTTCTCAAGGGTATAACAATAATGATAGTTCAAAGATAGCAAGAAATATCAATGGTTTTCAATAATAATCTTTATGGACAGAAAGATATCAATAAGATTCAATACTTAATCAATTCAAGAGTTCAAAGTAATGAATACTGAGCAGTCACTAAGGACTATGAACTTCTCCTAGAATTAACAGTAACAAACAGATAAATCTACAAAATGAGTACAAGAGGTGATCAACCTAAAGTACCCTATATCATGCATAACATTTAATCATTCTTATGTGCGCACGTCGGTTTCCCGACAAATATATATAATTCCCTTACCAAGAAGGTTGTTCATCTTAGTTATAAGAGTCCGCACCAAGTTAATTTGGTTTGGATAGATTTTGATCTCATACCAATAATCTAGCCGAATCAATGACTTAGACAACTTTCTTTTAAAGTATATACATGAACAATTATCATTCGATATCAAGGTTCAAAAACAATTTCATTTCTAAATTATGAAGTATCAAGTCATGAGATATGAATCACACTTTCAAGGATTTACTTGTACAACCAATAATAGTACAAGATCAAGTAATGCTCAATAAAGAGTAGGGTTCAAGTACTTGCCTCAAGCGTAGTTTACCAAAGTATAGCTTATCAACAATCTTTGAATCCTAACATAATATAGTTACGCGTATAGGATATTCATTAGTTACATTTGCTCATACTTGATATGTAAGTTTAAACGCACACATAAACGTCTAGCTTAGTCGTATACTCTATACATACTTCATCACATACTTTGCGTACTTATAGCACAAGTCAATTTATAAGACACCATGAAGTCAAATAACATAGTTTCTAAACATTGCTTTATAGTTCGCACACATCTTTTGGACTTAACATTTGAAAGTTTATAATCACTCATTAAACATTCAATTCTATCATTTAGCATGCTTCTTAACACATTGGATAGTATACTGGTCATATAATACAGGTTAAGGTAACAATATAAGCATGCCTTAAACCTCAAATTACAAACAGAATGCAGAACTTACTGCAGGATGGCGTAACTGCGCATTGGTTAGGCTTAGGGACGGTGCAGTTACGTTGTCCTCTAGCCTGACTAGAGTTGAGCTTTTGCTCTCCTATTTTTGTCCTATTCTTTAACATACCAAAATAATTACACTTAACATGCATACATACTAGAGGACTTCATAAGCGTATGACCATCTTAAGTTCACTTTTCCATGTCATGGTCTTAGTCTAGGATTTCAAATGAATTAAGGCTAATCAAGATCATGAAATTACAAAGGCTACAATGTCTGCCATGCATACATGTGAGATAGTCACGAAATCAGTTAATATGTATGTTTAAAAGGGTTCTCATCCTATACACATAACTAGTATAAATTATTTTCTCAAAACATCTCTAACTTATGCTTGTGTAACTTTTAATGTGTTTAACCAAAATGAGCATAGGTATGTAGTGTGTGATGCCATATAAGAAATATAAATCACACATGTTCTAAGTTCAGAATGTGTACCACATCATGTTTATTAGATTATAACACATCCAAGTTTGTTTTGAAAAGTTATTTTAAACCAAATGGGAATTACATGTAGGACCCCAACTTTTATGAATAAAGAATAATTTTTCTCAAAATATATTTTTTGAATATTATGATGTGGATTTGATATAATGTTATAGTTGTGGGTAATATTTATAAATTTTGCAAAGTAAGAAAGTAGTTATATAATATTTGATTGGTCGGGAAATATTCATTTTAACAGGGGAATATTAAATGACGATGGCACAATCATTAGTGGACCCTATTAATGGAAGTATTGTCGTAGTTAGAAAACGACAAAATTATCTTTTTATAAAAATAACGGCGAAAGTTTTACCGTTAAACTGTTAAACTACCAGGTGGTAAAAGAACAGTACTACTCGTGGTTGCATAGTAGCACACGATATTGATTATTGATGCTTACATGAGAAGTCACTCAGTTATACTGTGACAACCCGAGAATTTATAAAAATTTAAAATCATAATTGATTGATTTAAGGTTCAATATTAGAACCTAGATAGAAAATAAGTGAATGGATTTGACATTTCTGGAAAGAAATTTTATGGATTTAAAATTTTTTGTTGTAAATTATTCAGGATTAAGTAAATAAGTGTATATGTTCTGTGTGTATGGGCATTTATATGTTCAGAATGTGGTTAAGGGTCAAGGGTTGACCAGATAAATTATATCAGTGTCAAACCCTAAGTATATCTTAAGAACATCAAAGTTCACTTATTAAACCTTAATCAGAGATTTTATGTGTACAGTTGTGATTTAAGATCAAGGAATTTATTGGATAAGTTATAACTTTAATAAACCCTAAAGTTAGGTTAAAAACGTCATGTTTAAGTTAGAAAACTCTAACGAACTGTTAGAAACCCTAACGATACGTTCGAAAACCCTAATTTTAGTTCCGAGAATCTAAAACCCTAATTTGGAATTAGAAAACCCTTTTTGGGAATTTAAATGATATGTATAAAGTTTTTGTGTATTAATTACAAATCTAATTAGGGATAACCCTAATGATTAATTAGAAATTCTAATAATTAGAAACCATAATTTGTAAATTTGAAACCCTAATTGGTAATTAAGTAATTTTAATTTTAATTAAGAAATATTAATCCTAATTAGCAAGTCCTAATATGATTAGAAAGTTTTAAAGTAATTAGGAACCCTAATTTCTAAATTAGAAAGATTATTATTTTTTAAAAAACCTAATTGAAAATTTTAGAAATTAAAATTGCAAAATCTAAGGGTTAAACCCTAAACCCTAAGGGTTAAACCCTAAACCCTAAGGGTAAGGGCAAATGACTAGTATGCCATTAAAATTAAATGCCAAATGACCTTAATGCCCTTTTCACATTCTTTATTAGCTAACTTGAGAATCTAACCAAAACTTTAGTGGGTGAACTATCCTAGCTACCCCATGTGACTTAAATTAGCCAATATTAGCCTCATTTCATCAGCTACTTGCACTGTATCATGTAATATATATAAATTGGGATCAGAAAGAAAAGTTCACTTTATTTTTCATTATAGCCAACTACTTCTCTCTCTCTATCTAAAATTCGAGATTTGTGAGGAACCAAGTTCAAAAGTTAAGACTATATCACCATTTAGCTTTCCAATATTAGATCAACAAGATCAGAATCAAGGATCAAAGTTAGAAAGGTATAAAACCCTAAATTTTGAAAATTATGTGATCCATGTTATTTGTTATGATTTATTGGGTTAAGTTGTGTATTAGGGTGTTATTTAGTGATCTGGGTTGTTACATCCTAGATCCATAACATCTAGATGCACGAATTTAAAGATTTCTCAAATCTGAAAAAATTAGAAAAAAAGTGTCTGACAAGTACATATCAGAGCCTCTAGATCTTTCTGTGTTTGGTATTTGTGGTGTTTTATGTTATAGATCTGTTCTTTGTAGTAAGGGCTTTGATCTGGAACTTGAATCAAGCCCAGATAATGTTTATATTTCATGTTATTAGTGGTCAAAGGTCGTTGACCGACCATGACCATCTGGTTTCTGGGCAGCCCAGAAACCCAAAAAGGGTCTGACAACGTTTTCGTGGCCTCCGATCTTGCAACTGTTAAGGAATTGGGCTATGTTGTTGTTATAGATATGTAGATTGACATGTAGGATACCCATTCGTGCCTCTAAAACTGCCAGATCATACACTAAATCAAAGTTATGCAAGGTCAAACCTGGGTTGACCGTCTGCCTATGAACATTTCTGGGTTTTCTAGAAATGTTTAAGAACAATTTTTCTGGCCTAGTTTGATCGGTTTAGATTTTACGTTAGTGATGTTGTTATGTTGATTTAGTAATATGTTGCTTTAGCTTGACATGTATACTTCATGTGTGAACTCTTAGATCACACACACTACAAGAAAAAGGTTTATCGTGATCGCTTTATCGGTGACGCGTGCGATCATAAAATAACCATCGGTGACCGCATGCGCGTCATTGATAATCAAATCACATAAAATCTAGTCGTTGGGATGCACATCAGCGACAACTATTAGCGACCGACTCATCTGCGACCGATATGAGCGATTGAAATGATAAATTCGATTCGCTAAGTCGAAGTCAAGATGATCTAGGGCCAAAGTCGGCGTGGTCCACGCGTGTCAATGATTGCTATCGGTGACCGCATGCGATGATACCGATATGAAACAAAATGAAAACAAAATTTTTGTTGTTTTGCAGAATTCCCAAAAACCTATACCTGTTTTGTACCTGCTTTATCTCAACACACATACACAACAAGATAAACAGCATACCCAACAATATAAACATCCATCGTCCACCAACACATACACCAAACTAGTATATAAACCTTTAAAAACCAATATGATTTGAATAAATATAATAACATTTCAAAACTTGTTTAACTAACATACAGACATCCAAAGAATGAATATACAAGTACAAGCTTATACTATAACTACAAAACTGATCTAAGCAGGCACGTCAAGCATCATCGCCTCCTTGATCACCCTGTAATTAACAAAATAATAAAACAAGTTACAAATATATACTAACTATGTTAATATTGGTATATTACGACAATATATTCAACAAATTGATTTTATACCTCGTCGTCATCCCCATGTTGTGATGCTGCTGCTGCCACTACTGCTTCAGCTAACTCCTCAGCACTCAGAGCCCCCAGATGCCCGCCCAGTATCTTCAGAAGATCTCGATCTCGACATATAGCTCTCACACAGTCAGCCGAAGTATGAACAACTGGATGGCTGGATGATTGTGAAGACTGGGTGGAAGAGCAGCCTGAGCCATTGAAGGATGGGCGTCGTCGTTGTCCTTGACCTTTAATGTAGTTCTTCTTCACAACAGACGCCCTCTCCCACAGCTCGTGATCAATAGGCGGACGTGGAGTATCTTCAGGATAGCGCTCATTCAATAAATGCTTATAAGTATCCTGTCATCATGTTAACAATTAAATAATTAAAAATAAATTTTGTAAGCATTGATAAACAAGATCAAGTTGTTAAAACTTATTACCGCTATCTGGATAGCATCAAGCAGACCATCACGGGTGGTCACGTACACATCCAGCCAATGGATAGGCTGACCTTGAGATCGAGACTCTATACAAAAAATAAGACAATATTACTAAGTAAAATGTGATATATTTTCTACAATTCATGATTGTAAATATATTAAAACTTGTAATCACGCACTCGGCAATGATATCTTGCATGCTGTGAAATACTGCCGCCCTTGTATTTCCCTTTAGCCTTTTTGCCATCGGGTACACCCGAGGATCTGTTGGTGGCGGCAGTCTTTTGTCTTTTCACCCAGCTCTCAGCTCTCCATTAGGCACACATCTCAGCCCATATGAACTGGGTGCACCACCAGGGGCTATGCTCATGCATATAATCCTCTCCCTGGCCTGGATGGTCGATCTTGGCATTGTGAAGGGCTTTTTGTCTTTCTTTGTTCAAATTATCTTTGGTGCGGACCAGACTTACGCTTGTAATAATGTACAGATCATTGAAGCTTGCGCGTCCTCCCATCTATACCGTTTCTGCAAATAAAACAACAATAATAACATTACTAAACAATTATCCTTTGAATATTATATTATCTGCCATAATAAAAAAAAATATACCTGAAATTCAGTCCAAACAGCATCCTTGTGGACGATATAACCAATCAAAACAATAACGATTGGATTGAATACAAATCAAAACAATAACGATTGAATGCAAATTAACAAACCCCCTAATAGCTTACCATGCTAACAACAAAGCTTGGCTTGGCCCCGTGAGGCTTGGCTAAGCTTGGCGGTAACTCGTCGTGGCCTTCATGGCCCCAATCGACCCATCGGCTCCTCCAGGTCCCTTAATAGGCTCTAGTGGATCACCAATATATTTATATCCAATATATTTGATAAGCAACCCCTAGGCTCTCTATATAAACAAAACCCAATTTACTGAGAATTACTAAAATTAAGCTACTCGCATATTCAAACAATTCAATTTCTCATTTTATTTCAATAATGGGCATAGCTTTCCTATAATCAAAAGCTATTATATATTTTAAACCTAAAACTGTTCACAATAAAAGAGGTAAAAAAAAATCAACTACAAACTTATACTTATAATACTTATGAACATTTTTTAAACTTATACTTATAATACTTAAAAAAAATTCGCCAAAGTCTCCCCTACAATATGGACTAGCCACATGCACGACGGCATGCATATATGGACATTTCTAGGCACCCAAGACACAAACCAAGAGAAATATACAAATTTCCAATACAATAAGACCAAAACAATAACGATTGAATGCAAATTAAAGCAGTAAAAAATTCAGACCCATATACATTACCAATATAATATCAATCAAAACATTACCAATATACAATTATACATGAATTTTAGTTTTAAAAAACATACATTATAAATGAATTTTATAATTAACATCAATTAGCATGAGTGTGGCTTATTATGTTTTTTTTCTTTTTGTGAAACCCACACTATGGTGAGAAATAGATGCACATAATTGCATAGTGGTTTTGTTGATCTTGCTTTCCCAATTTCAACACATATTAAAACACATATTCAGTATATTCCCAATTCCAACACATATTAAAACACATATTTAGTATATTAAACACATATTAACCCTAAAAATAATTTAACCTAAAAATTTCAGTAATCTCATAAAACTCTTTGCAACAATTTCAGTATATTCCCAATTTCAATAAAAAGCTATAAATTTTAGTAATCCCAAATCATTTTCATTCATTCAAATCTCAGCTCTAAATTAACTCTTAAAACAAAAATTCAGTAGCAATATATGATAATTTATTGTATGAACTAGCTTTGCTCCAAACTATTGCACGGGAAATTCAGTAGCAATATAAGATAGTGCTTTCATAGATAGGTTACCTATGGGCGGCGACAACGATGGCAGTGGCGGCGGCGGTGGGTGGCGTGCGTGCGTGCGTCTTCTCCTTCTTTTCCTTTTTTCCTTTCTCCTTCTTCTCCTTTTTCCTTTCTCCCCCTTCTCCCTCTTCTCTCTATTCGATCTCCCTCTTTTTTTTTTCTTTCGTTTCTGTTTCTGCGAATGACTAAAACTGGGTAAATTAAGTTTGATCAGCGACTGCATGCGGTCGCTAATTTTTAATGACATGGATTTATCAGCGACCGCATACGGTCGCTGATATTAATTGGTCGCACATACCCTTGGCGCTAACATTTCGTGACAAATTTTACGAGGGAAATTTGTGTTAGCGACCTCTCAGCGACCGCGTGCGGTCGCTGACATTAATTAGCGACTAGATTAAGGTTCGGTCGCTACTAGTAATATTAGCGACCGGACATGTGGTCGCTGATAGTATTGGTCGCTGTTAGGCATTTTTCTTATAGTGACAAACAAGTCCTAGAATCAAAGTTACATAGCATCAATAGTGGTACCCTGCAACTGTTCTTCATTTCTGGAAAACCCAGAAATGAAGAACAACTCTGACATGTTTTTCTGAAGCTCGAATCTTGCTAGTATGTAATGATTTTGCCTTGGAACTTGTTTATAGTTGTAGCACTACATCAGTACTACAATATTAACGTAATTGCAAACCCAAAAACCATAGGATCAAAGATTTACATGCAGTCAAACTACCTACCTTGAACACTGACAAGAATTTCTAGGTTTTGGCTTAAGATCATGAAGAACACATTTAGCCACAGTTTTGTCACTATAGCCACCTTTAGCGACACTTAATTACGAAAATTAATTATTTCTATTAAATAATTAGAGAAAATTAGTTTTAAATTATTAAAAATACATAATAAATTACTAAAAATTATTTAAAAGTCTAAAATTTAGTTTTTAATAATTTTGAATATTTCTTAAATATTTAATATTTTTGAAATATTAATGGTATTTAATTTATTTAATTATAATATTAAATAAATTATTTAAAAATTATTTTAATACATGAAAAATCATTTAAAAAATATATGATGGTATAAGAAAATATTTTAAGTTATTTTTAATATTATGTGATGAATTTCACTAATTAATTAATAATAATGGTAATTAATTTATTTAATAAATATATTAAATAAATTATGAAAAAATAAAATTAATGTTTTAAAAATCATATAAAAATGATTTAAGTGTTATAAAATATTTGAAGTTATAAAATATAACTTTTGATATTTTGTCATGAAAATATTAATATTTTAATATTAATCGTAATTATCGAGATAATAAATTTAATTATTTACAAATTATATAAATATGATTTTAAGGTATTAAAAATACTTTGATATATTATAAATATATTATAATATTATGTTATGATTTTTATTAATATTTAATATTAAATAAATATTAATGATACGAGAATGATGTGGTATTTATATTATATAAATACGATATAAGTGATTGAAAAATTATGATAAATGGTAATAATTACTTGAAAATTATTACGAGCTTATGAAAAATATTTTTACTGATAATAAATTATCTAAAATATCGTCAAGCGGTTTAGGTAATTCGAGTCTTAGTGATTTTAGACTCGAGATTTATCTTATTAGACCGTCGAGATGTCAGATTTGTGTTGGTTTCGACTCAAACTGAAATAGTTTGACTTGATACCGAGTCTTAGGTAGTTTGGGGATTGATAGGGTTATGTGTTATGTGTTTAGGTTATTCTATGATTATATATAATAGTATTATACAGTGTGATGATATTATTCTAATTTGTATATCAATATTATTTATATATTAGGTCTTCAGTCAAAGTTTAATAAATTGCGTAATAGTAATCGACCGAACAGGCAAGTTTCTTATACTTATTTATTGTGCAAGTTTTTCTTAACTCAACCTCGAGTTGTTTCATTCAAATATACTTGTGGTTAATCATTGCTTATTGCCATGTTTATGAATTGTTTAATTGTACTCTGTGCGTATTGCATGTATTCATCAGGTATGAAAGGCTGATCACCTTCATTACATATACTTAATTATTTCTACAGTAATTGCTGCATAATCTCTCTCATATTATTGATTCAATTATTTTCACAGTATTAATATTCTATATTATTAAATCAATAATTGAGACGATAAAATTATTCATACTATTATTTTCAATATTAACGATGTCTAGAAAGTTCTATCTTGGAGAGGTTTGGTCACCTAATTGCGCGCCAATAGGGAGAACTCCTTATTGGAAAGCCTCATCTTTCCTGGGAATGATCTGGTTGTTAAATATTGTAAGTTATAATATTAATGAAGAATAAGTTCGTGTTGATTAACGATGAATTTGATAGTTCCATTATGTTTGGATTATTAGTGTTAGTGGAAATCAACATTTATTTCGATAATAATTGATTTCTGGAGGTTATATGACTAATCGGTAATTAATCAGATAAATGAGAAATTAATTGCTATTAATTCACATGCTTATAATTATTTGTTCACATGTGTGTACTATTGATTCACATGCATGTACTATTAGGGGAGGTAGTGAAAGATCGATAATACTTGCATGACTAAATTAAAAATGGAGGTATAGATAAAGGTACTATACTGTAACTATTTTTTTCACATGTATAGAACTATTGATTTAGATGAATGTATTATTGACTCACATGATGTACTATTAGGGGAGGTGGTGCAAGTTTGATAATACTTTCAAGACTAAATTACAAATGAAGAAAAGGATGAAGGTATTATACTGTAATATTTCAAGCCCCAAAACGTGCAATTATCGAAACTATATTTTCCTATAAATAGAAGCTCATTCTTCTTCCATTCTCACCAATTCACTAAGACTCACAAGAGCAATTATAGAGAGAGAAGCTATAGAGAGAGAATGTAAGACCCCGAAATTTTTTTTAAATAAAAAGGAATTTCTTTTATTTATTATTTTGAAATAGTAAGGGTTGATTTGATTAATGTGGATAGTTAAGGGTTAAATATGCAAATATTTCAAAATAAGCAAGTGGT
Organism: Panax quinquefolius; assembly: GCA_020205615.1. Classification (NCBI taxonomy): domain Eukaryota; kingdom Viridiplantae; phylum Streptophyta; class Magnoliopsida; order Apiales; family Araliaceae; genus Panax; species Panax quinquefolius. The sequence goes on along the minus strand of CM035153.1, from coordinate 38,830,941 downwards.
TATAAAATATTCATTGTTGTCGGGGAATATTCGTTTGGTCGTGGAATATTAAATGCGATTTCGGGAATATTAAATGCGACGACAGTAATGACCATGTGTGGGCCCCATGCGGAAAGCGATTGGATGAAGAAAGCACAAATATAAGTTGTTTTTAAATAACGGCGTAGTTATTCACAATTATCTTGTTGGAATACCGTTGGTTAAAACACACTAATATCACGTTGTTGAGCAGAGAGCACTTGGTATTGCACCAATTATTGATTCTTATGTAAGAAGGCACTACTCAATAATGGTTACGGTAATTCTTATTCGATATTTTATTGAGTTAATAATTCTTTGCGTTGATATTTTATATTCTTTGTTGTTTCAATAATTGTCATTACACAAAGTATCTTTCATTATCGAAGCAATAATTCATATTATCCGAATAATATTATTAGATAACATTATTGGCAATGTCTAGAAAGTTACACGTAGGAGGAGAGGTTTGGTCGCTTTAATTAATTGCGGCGAGAAGAAGAAATTCTTATTGGAAAGCCCCTCTTTCCTGAGGCGCCTAGTTGTCAATATTGTGATTACGTAATATTATTTGTGAATAATTAATTATTGATTTATATGATGAGGAAAATATTGATTTTATGTGGATATAGATGGAGAAATTTTTAAAATGACAATTGTTGAAAATTAATATTTTATCTTTTTTACGATAAAATAATTCATTTAAATATATTATTTTAATAATATATTAACGGTGATATTTTTACAATGAATGTGGAATATATGAGTATATGAGGAGAAAGAGTATTTTGTGGCATTAAATGTTTAACACATGTTTTGTGTGTTGGTGGACACAATTATTAATAGAAATTTGATTATAGCTTTAAAATCACCCGTTTGTGGATTTCGGTCAATTTCTGATTGGAATTTGAAAAACTTTCTTCTGCAAAGTTGTAGAGAATTGAATTTCCTATAAAAACTCATGAGATTCGAATTTTCTGATGAAAGGGCTATTTATTATGAATTATTGAAGTTCAAGCTTCAAATAATTGATTTTGGAAGTTTAAAATATTTAAAATTAGAAAAACGTTTTTCTTATTTTTTCTAGAAGGTGGCATGTGTTTGATGGCTGAAATCAGATTCTAGACATGTGTAAAAAATAATATAATTATATTATTAATTTATTAAATTTTACGCTTTGGTGTTCTAAGCAATTTCTATAAATAGGTGCTTAGGTTAGAATTGAAAATCACACGTAAAGCTGAAGTTTTCTCTCTATATTATCGGAGTTTATTCTTGTGAGTATTTTGAGTATACTTTGAGTATTGCTATACTGATTGCAAGTCCAAGTCATAGCTTTATATCCAGGTGTTTCAAATTTTAAGAAATCTTGATCTTTCGAGGTAAGGGATATTATTTTTTTTGTAATGATATTATTTCTTCAATATCATTATCTTTGAAATGTTGATCTGAAGTTTTTATCAAATTTGGAACTTTTTCATGTGGGGTTACTATTCATGGGTTACTATTCATGAGTTACTATTCACGAGTTCTTATTCATGAAAGTTCTTATTCACGAGTTACTATTCACGAGTACTATTCATGAAGCGTGAAGATGTTTTTGTGGAATTTCTATCTTTTGGTGTGTGAGTTACTATTCACGATACGGACTATTCACGATATCTGGCACTATTCATAGAAAAATAAAATTTCTTCTTTTTGTCCAAAATATCTATTCCGGATACTAACTCGATTGTATCCATGTTTTGATCATTCTTGAATTTTACACCACTATGATTATTTTTGAGGTATTTTGGGCGTGGATAAAACCAAGTACGAATCCTTAATCCTTAATCCTTGTCATTTTGTTTCCTTTGGATTCGTTTCTTTTAAAATATTTTTCATCATCCTCGGTCTTAAATGATGATATTATTGAATATCTTTGGCACGTAGTGCAAAAGATGAATGATTTGAAGAATATCTTTGGCACAGTAGTAAAGATGAGCAGTGTTGAGATGAACATGGAGATTGATTAATATCTTTGGCACGTAGTGCAAAGATGAGCAGTGTTTAAATGAACATGACCGATCGATGAATATCTTTGGCTGTAGTGCAAAAGATGAATATTTGATTTGAGATGAATATTGATTGATGTTACGAGGATAAAATATTGATGATGGACCGTTAAATTCATAGATTATAGTAGATTTCATTCTCACGTAACTCTTCTATGAATTATTATTTCCAATGCGAATATTGATCTCGAAACTTGTTGTCTATTGTATTCTATCGATTTTTCCTGTTGAAGACTAACGATAATTTGTTGTATATTATCTTAGTCATAATATTCTTTCTTGGGCTAGTTGAGCTCACCCTTTTCCTTGTTGTTCCATTTTTCTTCTCAGGAGGCGAGAATGTAGCGAGTACTAGTCGGGGTATGGAATGAAGGTTTTAGAAAGGATTGTTTAGTAGTCCTCACCATTTTTGTAAAATAATGTATCAATAAATGTGATGAGGATTTATTTGAGTATAGATATTGTCAGAAGATAATATCTGTATTTAAACTCACAGTTTTACTGTTGTAATAATAAAGTTGTAGTTTGCTTCTTGTACCATGTATTTGGCGACTCAAGAATGGGTGTTGTGTATACCTATTTTGGGGGCGCCACGGTTGGTATCGAGCTTAGGGATATGATCTCTGGCGGAGATCGGGGAATAGAACTAGGAGGGAGAGGCGAGTAAATCCTTCGCTAGTGTGTCCTACCTAAGCTTATTTGTTAGTTGGTCAAGATATATAGGGATATTATGTGATATTGATTTCCTTAATTAACCCTTATTTTATGACGGTATTTGAGAATGTCATTTGAGAATATTAATGATGGAGTAAATGAGACCCAGTGGAGATGCTGTACTCACCAACGAGGAGAAGCGTGCAACAGTGGTAATGTTCCTCTGTGAACAACACCACCGAAAGCGAGATGATGAGCGAGGGGATGTTTAGAAGCTTTTTGCGAGTTCATGCAAAATCGACGAGGAGACTTCGTGTTCAAAATCTGAGGAGGAAATGATAGCAATTACTTGTGGTCATGCCCAAGCGATTCAAAGAGTTGGGACCACGCAGTGCGGGAAAGCCGGATCCGATTAAAGGCGGAGGCGTGGGTCAAACAAATTACCAAGATATTCGATGTCTTGGGATGCGGAGGAACGAAAGTTCCATTCGCCGCCTTTATGTTCCGTGGCGAAGGCGATTCTTGGTGGGAATCGTGAAGCGTACCCATCCATTTGCACTCGGCGTGTCATGGGAGCGTTTGAAGCAGTTCAATGACAAGTACTTCCACGAAAGTATTCGTCGTATGAAGGAAGTGGAGTTTATTAGACTAAAGCGAGAATAACATGGCGGTGTCCCGATGAGGCGAAGTTCGCGGAGTTATCAAGTTTGCACCTCATTTGGTGGAGAATGAGGAGCGTATGACGCGGATGTTTACGAGAGGTTTGAAACCCGACATACGTCGATATCTCATTTCTCATAAATTTTCTCTCTATTCGGATGTTGTCAGCAGGGCTCGGTTGTTAGAGCGAGATAACGAACGATGCGTTCAACCGAGGGACCATAAACGAGGATCATACAATCAAGATAGCGGTCATCGAATAACGATAACCGGGCGGAGAAAGAAGAATACTGACAAAGGCGGTAACCACTCTGGTGGTAATCGTGGCCATGAAAATAGAAGAAGCGAGTCGGGAGGAGATTTTAAAAGAGGAGATTCAACAACGACCATGTGAAGGCGTCGGCGCCCGAGAGCAACTAGTTTTAAGGAGGAGAAGCGACCACCGGTTAATATGCTACAAATGCGGAAAAGAGGACATATCGGTCAAAGCGCCCACAACAGTTCAAGGTATGCTATAATTGTGGAAAGGAAGGACATATCGCTCGAGATTATGCGATGGCGAAACCTAGTTCAATGGGGGACGGTGACTCAAAAGACGTCCCGAGAAAAGTCAAAGTCAACGATTAGGGAAGAAGCGTTTGTTGTGGTGGTCAAAATGCGAGGAACCCGAACGAAGTTAGCAGGTTAGTTAATTATAAATTCTTCTTGAAGTATATACCTTACTAGATATTGGTTCTACCCATTCTTTTATCTCTCTCTACTTGCGCTCAACGTTTGAACTTGACTACGGAGAAATTAAACTTTGACCTATCTATGGAGACTCCATTAGGAGAAACTTTCATTACATCCGTTGTTTAAAAATCTTGCTTGATTCAAGTTGGCACTATAACATTACCGTTAACCTTATTTCTATAGAGATATTTGCTTTTGATGTGATTTTAAGGTTAACTACTCATCATGCCAAATTGATTGCTTTTGTAAGGTTGTTAGTTTTCATATTCCTAAGCAACTTTGTTATTGAATTCAAGCAATCAAACCATTGTAGTCAAACATTTTCATATCAAGCCATGAAGTCATTCGTTTATTACGGATGTCAAGTTTTCTTAGTCCATGTTATGGATTTGAATAAAAGACACGTCGATTTGAATAATATTCTCGTTGTTATTGATTTTTCCTAACGTATTTCTGAAGAATTTCTTGGCTTACTCCCAAAGCTTCGATATTAAATTTTGTATCGACTTTGAACCCAGACAAAACTCATTTCTAAAATCTCATATCGAATGGCTCTATTGAACTTCGTGGAGTTAAAAATTCAACTATAGAATTTGGTACACGAGCCTTTATTTTGTGACTTCCTTTGTGGAATTCACCTAAAGCCGAACTCTCTGTAGGGGACGTCATATTCATGCGATAGTAAAGCGATAGGTGTCATTGTGACGTCTTATCCAAGATTGGGATATGAGTCGCGAGTTGAGAGCAACCTAAGTCGAGAATCGAAATACGTAGCTTTCTAGGCTTAGTTGGTTATTATCGGAGATTCGTTGAAGGATATTCTCGAATCGCTATTCCATTAACGGTGACTCGTAGAGATACAAAATTCGAATGGAGCAAGGAATGTGGGAAGAGCCCGAAGAACTCAAGAGGAGACTCATTTCAAAGACATGTTACGATCATGCCATCCTGGAAAAGCGAACGTGGTAGGCGACGCGGTGAGTAGAAGATCATATACTGAGGAGCGAGTGCGATGATGTCAAGTATACGATAGAGCCAACTTTAATAGAAAAGTTAAGGTTACTCAAGTCACCAGGAGTTGATCGCGTATGAAGAAGAAAGTACAAGAAGGAGCTATTCGAGCGAGAATTGATGAAGAAGGAATACTTGAGTCCACTCTAGACTTTGTGTTCCTAACGACTCGATTTGAAGTACAAGATTATGATGGAGGCACACAACACGCCATTTGCAATCCATCGGAAGTACTAAAATGTATCTTGATCTTTGACATACATTTTGGTGGAACAATATGAAGAGAGAGATTGCAAAGTTTATCTCGATGTGTTTAACTTGTTAACGTGTAAAGGCGGAGCATCTTGTACCTAAGGGTCCGTTGCAACCACTTGAGATTAGGAATGGAAGTGGGAACACATTACTATGGATTTCGTTCACGAGTCTTCCTAAGGTTTCTCAAGGCATTAATGCTATTTGGGTTATTGTTGATAGATTAACCAAGTCTTCTCATTTCTTTGCCGATACGCGGAGACTTATTCCCTTGAGCGTCTTGCTAGTATGTACGTGAATGAGATTGTGAGGTTGCATGGCATGCACTGTATCCATAGTTTTGGATCGTGACCCAAGATTCACTTCAAGATTTTGGGTTAGCTTGCAAAAAGCTATGGGCACGCAATTTCTGATTCGATTTGGCATACCATCCTCAAACGGATGGGCAATCGAAAGGACTACTCAAACTCTTGAAGATATATTAAAACTCGTGTCCTAGATTTCAAAGGAAGTTGGGATAAGTACTTGCCATTGGTGGAATTCTCATACAACAATAGTTATTAAACAAATATAGGCATGGTTCTATTGAAGCATTATATGGACAAAATGTCGTTCTCATATATGTTGGGATGAGGTGGGTGAAGCAACATTGTTGGGACCCGGAGTTAAGTACGTATGACTAATGATTCGACAAGCGTATACAAAGCGGCACAAGATCGACAAAAGAGTTATGCGGATCTTCATCGAAAGGACGTGGAATTTAATGTAGGGGATCATGTATTGTTATGAGTTGCCCATGGAAGGGTGTTACAAGATTTGGGAAGAGAGGAAAGCTCAATCCATGATTTATCGGTCCATTTCAAATTCTTGACCGAGTAGGAAATGTAGCCTATAGACTTGCGTTACCTCCAAAGTATGTCTCGTGTTCATAATGTGTTTCACATATCGTACTTCAGTAAATATGTGAAAGACCCGAACCACGTTATAGAGTTAACCGGACGAGATAGCCAAGACTTAACGTATGAGGAGGGTACATCAAGATTTTGGATAGGAAGGAGCATGTCCTACGCAAGAAAGGTTATACCACAAGTTAAAGTTTTGTGGAGGAATCATGCTATAGAGGAAATGACACGGGAGTTGGAAGCGAAAATGAAAGCGAGGTATCCTCACCTTTTCAAAACACACAGTACGTCACGTCAATTTCGAGGACGAAATTTCATAAGGAGGGAGGTTGTAAGACCCGAAATTTTTTTAAATAAAAAGGAATTTCCTTTATTTATTATTTTGAAATAGTAAGGGTTGATTTGATTAATGTGGATAGTTAAGGGTTAAATATGCAAATATTTCAAAATAAGCAAGTGGTTATAAAATATTCATTGTTGTGGGGAATATTCGTTTGGTCGTGGAATATTAAATGCGGTCGGGGAATATTAAATGCTGATGGCCTTGACCATGTGTGGGCCCCATAACGGAAAGCGATTGGATGAAGAAAGCGACAAATATAAGTTGTTTTTAAATAACGCAGCGTAGTTATTCACAGATTAATACTATTGGAATACCCGTTGGTTAAAACACACTAATCTGCGTTGTTGACAAGTAGCACTTGGTATTGCACCAATTATTGATTCTTACGAAGAAGGCACTACTCGATAATGGTTACTGATAATTCTTTATTCGATTATTTTATTGAGTTAATAATTCTTTGCGTTGATATTTTATATTCTTTGTTGTTTTGATAATTGTCATTACACAAAGTATCTTTCATTATCGAAGCAATAATTCATATTATCTGAATAATATTATTAGATAACATTATTGGCAATGTCTAGAAAGTTACATACAAGGAGAGGTTTGGTCACCTAATTGCTTGGCTTGATGAAGAAAATTCTTATTGGAAAGCCCCTCTTTCTGAGGAGGCGCTGGTTGTCAATATTGTGATTACGTAATATTATTTGTGAATAATTAATTATTGATTTATATGATGAGGAAAATATTGATTTTATGTGGATATAGATGGAGAAAATTTTTAAAATGACAATTGTTGAAAATTAATATTTTATCTTTTTCTGATAAAATAATTCATTTAAATATATTATTTTAATAATATATTAGCGGTGATATTTTACAATGAATGTGGGATATATGAGTATATGAGGAGAAAGAGTATTTTGTGGCATTAAATGTTTAACACATGTTTTGTGTGTTGGTGGACACAATTATTGACCGAAATTTGATTATAGCTTGTAAAATCACCCGTTTGTGGATTTCGGTCAATTTCTGATTGGAATTTGGAAAAACTTTCTTCTGCAAAGTTGTAGAGAATTGAATTTCCTATAAAAACTCGCGAGATTCGAATTTTCTGATGAAAGGGCTATTTATTATGAATTATTGAAGTTCCGAAGCTCCGAAATAATTGATTTTTGGAAGTTTAAAATATTTAAAATTAGAAAACGTTTTTCTTATTTTTTTCTAGAAGGTGGCATGTGTTTGATGGCTGAAATCAGATTCTAGACATGTGTAGAAAATAATATAATTATATTATTAATTTATTAAATTTTACGCCTTTGGTGTTCTAGCAATTTCTATAAATAGAGTGCTTAGGTTAGAATTGAAAATCACACCAGGCTGAAGTTTTTCTCTCTATATTATCGGCGTATTCTTGTGAGTATTTTGAGTATACTTTGAGTATTGCTATACGGTGCAAGTCCAAGTCATAGCCTATATCCAGGTGTTTCAAATTAGAAATCTTGATCTTTCGAGGTAAGGGATATTATTTTTTTTGTAATGATATTATTTCTTCAATATCATTATCTTTGAAATGTTGATCTGAAGTTTTATCAAATTTGGAACTTTTTCATGTCGGGGTTACTATTCATGGGTTACTTATTCATGAGTTACTATTCACGAGTTACTATTCATGAGTTCTTATTCACGAGTTCTTATTCACGAGTACTATTCATGAAGCGTGAAGATGTTTTTGTGGAATTTCTATCTTTTGGTGTCTGAGTTACTATTCGTATACGGCACTATTCACGATATCTGGCACTATTCATTTAGAAAAATAAAATTTCTTCTTTTTGTCCAAAATATCTATTCGGATACTAACTCGATTGTATCCATGTTTTGATCATTCTTGAATTTTACACCACTATGATTATTTTTGAGGTATTTTTGGCGTGGATAAAACCAAGTACGAATCCTTAATCCTTAATCCTTGTCATTTTGTTTCTTTGGATTCGTTTCTTTAAAAATATTTTTCATCATCCTCGGTCTTAAATGATGATATTATTGAATATCTTTGGCACTGTAGTGCAAAGATGAATGATTCTGAAGAATATCTTTGGCACGTAGTGCAAAGATGAGCAGTGTTGAGATGAACATGACCAATTGATTAATATCTTTGGCTGTAGTGCAAAGATGAGCAGTGTTTAAATGAACATGACCGATGATGAATATCTTTGGCACTGAAGTGCAAAGATGAATATTTGATTTGAGATGAATATTGATTGATGTTACTGAGGATAAAATATTGATGATGGATTATTAAATTCATAGATTATAGTAGATTTCATTCTCTACGTAACTCTTCTATGAATTATTATTTCATTCATGAATATTGATCGAAACTTGTTGTCATTGTATTCTATCAGATTTTTCCTGTTGAAGACTAACGATAATTTGTTGTATATTATCTTAGTCATAATATTCTTCTTGGGCTAGTTGAGCTCACCCTTTTCCTTGTTGTTCCATTTTTCTTCTCGGGAGGCGAGAATGTAGCGAGTACTAGTCGGGGCATGGAATGAAGGTTTTAGAAAGGATTGTTTAGTAGTCCTCACCATTTTTGTAAAATAATGTATCAATAAATGTGATGAGGATTTATTTGAGTATAGATATTGTCTAGAAGATAATATCTGTATTTAAACTCACAGTTTTACTGTTGTAATAATAAAGTTGTAGTTTGCTTCTTGTACCATGTATTTGGCGACTCAGAATGGGTGTTGTGTATACCTATTTTGGGGGCGTCACAGAGAAGCTATCTTGAAGAAGTTCAAGAACCATAAAATACTACGGATCAAAGTCAGGTACCTAAACAAGTAGAAGAACCTATTGTAAAACACCATATTTATAAATCTGGAAGAGTACCGAAGTTACCTGAAAGGTATGGATTCATCATATAGGATGAAGATGAGGTATGCATCATAGATGATTGATGAGTGGGTTTTATACCTACGAATTGGATGCCTTTTCAGACTTAAACGGTTGTTAATCCATCAATTTTAGTATTATTTTATGCGTTTATGTTTATGTTGTGTGCAGGTTCTGTCTGTATTGGCTAAGGCAAGGGTTGGTGGCAAGGTAGCAGGAAAGTGCATGAAAATTAGAAAAATCAGTATAGTGCAGAGCATATCACGTCGAAGCGAGCATTTATAGAGAAAAGTACCCCGCCAAGGCGGGGGTACACGTCACCAGTCAAATTTGATACCCTGCCGGGGTGGGGGTTATAGAGAAGGAATAGCCCGCTGGGGCAGGGGTGCGCAACCAAGATAGAAGAGTTCTGATGCAATTTTAATTCTGCTGTTGCGTATCTTTTGGGACTTTGTATGCAATTGGGACAAGAAATAGGATGTATTTAGTGATAGAAACAAAGAGATTATCAACTCTAAAAATCATTCAATCATCAACAACTAACAAGTCCTAGTTTTTGGAGATTTTGAGGGAATCGAAGCAAGGAGCGAGGAACACGAAGATTGTAGATTGGATTGAAGAAAAGGGTGGTTCTATTTACTCTTTCTACTCTTCAATTTCAATATTTATTATTTATAACAAACCAAGATTTTATTATTTAAAATTTAAAATATTTATTAAATTAAATAAATTTTTTATTGATGTAGTTATTGTTAGTAAATATTTATGAATTAAATTTATTAGATAATACTCTAATTTAATTCAATAGTTAGGGATGGATGCTATGTTTTAATTTAATAATTAAAATGGTATGTGAAATTATTAAATAAAATTATAATGAGATTATAATTTTGTGATATTTGTTTAAGTGGAAAATTTATTTAAAATTTAGTATGTATAATTAGTTTATTTAACTAATGTTGGATATGGAGATCCAAATAAATAATATGAGATTATAAACTATAGTGTAAAGATTTATTAAAATAAATTAAATGGATTTACCCAAACAAGGCTTAAAATATTAAGTCTTTATTTTAAAGAGTTTTGCCAAACAAAGCCTTATGGCTTTTGAATTTTAAATTTTAATTATAATAAATAAAATATATTATAACCGATGTTCGTTTAAGGTTGTAACCATTGTTTTTTTTCAATATGTGTATTATGGCCCTATCAGTTTTATTCTTACGCATAATAGTTAGTTTTTACGTGAAAAAGAAATTAGCTGACTGATACTAAGAGGAAGAGATCGAGATTAGAGAGAGTTTGAGAGAAAGTCTGTCATTCCAAAAAAATTATCAGTAGTTAGCAAGGATTTTCAAGCGAAAGAAGGTATATTTTCATAACCTCAATATTATATATATATATATATATATATATATATATATATATGTATGTATGCTTACGGCATAAAATTTCCAAGTTCTGTGGATTTAATTTTCTTGAATGGTTGTTATGCAACTGATTTGTTGTGATTGTATGAAATTGTGATGTTAGAGTTTGTATTTAGACAAGAATTAGTATTCTAATTACATTTAAAAAGGAAGAAAAGTATTCTCAGTACATATTTATACATATAACTTGTGAAAGTACCAAATTTGGTGGTTAATTTGTAAGCTAATCGGTAAATTGAGCTCGAAATATGTTAATTCGGTAAGAAACGAAGAGAACATAGTTTGAATGAGTCAAATTGGTATAAAGTTGGGATCACATTGTTAATTTTTGTGAAGGATGTCAAAAATGGAGTTTTTGTATAAAAACATGGAATTTAAGGATTTAAATTATTGAAGTTGTTGTTTAATTGTTCTAAGTTGGTGAATATGTGAGGAATCAGTTTTGTGTTAGTTCTATACCAATTTCATATGTTAAATTTATTGTTTTGTGGGTGAAATTCGTGTTAGTTAGGCTAAGCGAGCCTTTGTTATAAGTTTGCGTAGCGTAGTTTTACATGCACCTGATTCTATTTGGTGTCAAGGCTAAAGCAGCACGCAATTTGCATTGTAGCTCCCAAGTCTATGTATGGCATGAATCTGTATATATACGATGAGAGCAAGTGAGGTCTGTAACTTCTGCAGACTTTAAACATCTATTATAACCTAGTCTAATGGTGTGTTGAGGTGACAATCATGTAATGAAGAGGTCAAAACAAAATCGTACCGTGTCATTAGTAATTTCAATGTTGTAAAAATTTAGCAAGTTAGGAAAGTTATATGTTATGATTTAAGAGACATAATGAATAGTGAATAAGTGTTGTGAAGTTAACACTTATAATTTCTGAAATGTATATGGTAAAGTAAGACTTGTACTAAAATAACAAGTTTAACTAGAAGTGAGTGTTATTTTGGAAAGTGGATGTTAGTATATCTAATAGATATTGTGATTTTAATACTATGTGTAGGTGAACGTGAGTTGTAAATTTATAGCTTACGCACGATGCAAGCTCCTTACTCTAAACCTTTATTAAGCAAGTTCTTTGTTCTTATATTTTATTTGAGCAAGCTAAAATCCTAACTTTATTCGAACAAGTTTTGAATTCTAATAATTATTTATTTATTCTAACTTGTTTATAGTTAAGCAAGTTTCTTTAGTTCCACTCTTCTATAGTGAATACATTTTCTTGAATTCCAATTTCTAATATTGAACTGTCTTATTTCAATTACTTTGCACAAGTTAGTATCATGTTGAGCGAGTTTTGTTTTCAGTTTGCTATCAGTTAATATATGTTCAGTAATTCTATTTCTTATTTAATAAGATTATAACCTTAGTTTAATATTGTTCTACCAAGGTTTATTATTTTATTCAATGCTTATGCTTTTGGTTATTTCCAAGCATGCTTACGATCCTTACACATTTTACCTTAAACTATTATTGATCACTCATAGTGTTGTTAACTATTGTTGATTCAACTTATCCCTTAGTTGATGGTCGTGAAACCCTAAATTACCCTTAAAGCTTATTCAAACTAAACTTTTTTTGGTGCAGACTTGTACTCTAAAAACTGAGAAAAAAAAACCCTATATCAGGGGATTATTTTAAAGTTACACAGTGACGTTAAAATATTTGCGCAATACATAGTACAAAGGGCTGATCACTTGGAGTACGAGATGATGGTCCATATAATCATTTAGACTGTTAATGGTTACAGTAAAAACACCTGTTAACCTTGGACATAGATTATGATTATAGTCTTTTAGACTGTTAAATGTTAAAGTAGAAATACTTGATAATCTAGAGCATAGTTCATGGTCTTGTGACCCTCAGTTACATTTTGTATGTTGATATCAGTTTTTGATTATCATTGACAGAGTATTATTCAACTCTGATGAGTATATTCATTAGAAATTATTATCCTATTGTTATTCATTGCTATTCCAAGTGGGCATTTATTTTTCTCACTATTGCATATATATACTCATTGCAACTAAGGTTGAAAAGGTCGATGAACCTACCACTATCAAAGGAAAGGGAAAAATGAGCAAGTGATGAAAACTTGTAATTTATTCATTGTCATGATGATAAACTTTATAGTTAATGATGTGATGTAATTATTTTATTTCCGCATTTAATTGATGTAAATGTTAGATAACCTGGGAGACTTTTTGATTAATGATGTAACCCTAATTATGGGAGGATTCATGGTTTAATTTTATTATATTTGGGTAGTTAGATATAATTGAATGGAAAGTGAACACCAAATCTTGTTGGAATGAAGTACCAGATTTGGGGTGTCACAGTGAGGACTACTATAGCCACTTATCCTGGACCATCACTCCATTCCCCGACTCGTCTCAGCTATATTCTTATTTCCTGAAGAGAACAATGAAAGAAAAGGGTGAGCTCAACTAGCCCAATAAAGAATATTATGACTAAGATAATGCAGAATAAATTATCGTTAGCCTTCAACAATATAACAACTGACAAAATACAATAGATAACAACTTTTAGATCAACAACTGCAGCGGAAATAACAATCCATTAGAAGAGTCAAGTAGAGCATAATATCTACTATCTTCTATGATTTAAAAGTTCATTATAAATTTTTATCGCTGAGACTCAACTTAATAAATAATCCACATAACTGAATTATCCATGCACAACGGGCCAAGGATATTTGTGTAATCACCAATGGTTATGATTATACTGAATAATCCCTGGTCATAATCATACTAATCAACAGTCCATTTATGCACTACGGGCCAAAGATGACTTTTACCACTTCATTACGGGTCATGATTATACAAAATAATCCCTGATCATAATCATACCAATCAACAGTCCATCTATGCACTACGGGCAAAAGATGACTTTCATCATAATATAAGCATAAAGATGATGACAATGATATAAGAACTCAATTAAATGAAATCAAAGGATAAATTTTAAAGATTTATAATTCAATTTATCCAGAATTCAATAATGTCCAAATTGTCAACATGATACTGCTTCATGGAGTAAAATTCAACAATAATATTCATGTATCAAAATTAATTTGGACAAAAAAGAATTATTTTTTTGTCGTGAATAGTACCCTGGGTGAATAGTACCTGAGTGAATAGTACCCAGTGAATAGTAACTCATGAATAGTACTTCGAGAATAGTACCATATTTATTAATAATGCCATAAATAGTACTTTGGGAATAGTACCATACGTATGAATAGTGTCGTATAAATAAATAGTACTCTGGCATGAAAAGCTTAAAATTTAACAAGAATGTTAAAAAAATATCCTTGTGAAACGATACTAGATAAAGCGCAAATTTTAAGGATATTATACTAATTTCAAGGAGTATAGAAGTAATACTTTAACAAAATGAGTGTAGGATTCGTAATCTGAAACGAAATAATATTACTTACGTACTACAGAGTATGGAAGAAAATATTATTTCTTACGAATATTGAACAAAAATAATATCCCATACGAATATTGAAAGAAAATAATATTCCTTACGAATATTAAATGAAAATAATATTCCTTACGAATATTAAATGAAGACAATATCTCTACGAATATTGAACAAAAATAATATTCCTTACGAATATTGAACAAAAATAAAATTTCTTACGAATACAAAAAATAATATAAATAGCGAATAGAAATAAATAATACCCTTACCTTAATAGTTTGAAAACCCAAAAACCCTAATAAGACTCGAATATATAAATTTAGTTATATTAATAAAATCCCTCCATTCTAAAAGTGTTTTGTGTTAATATATATCCAAGTGAGAGTATCCAAACACAGCAATAGTTCTCTTCAGAATTGTTATCTATTATGGGATATTATGAATCTTGGATCTATGGGAATTGCATCTGGTTATAAATTATATAGTCACTCAATTAGATATAAACATATAATCAGATACAATGGGCGTATAGATTTGAATGTGTTATATACATTGATTTGTAGTAAGCACCATATCAGATACCATGAGAGTATAGATATGGGGGCGTTATATTTAATGGTATCAGAGCTATAGAAACATAAAAGGTCTTAAGAGCCCTGAGCCTCTCGTTGGTGATTCCCTTGTGTGGGATGCACCGAAGCCAAACTCTTCGCAGGGGATGCTGATTTGGTCGGCGGCAAAATGATAGGTACCAATATGAGGTGTTATGGTTGAAACACCAAGAAATTCATTTAAAGGTAGTAGAGCTTGTTAAGGCTATAGATATAAGGAAGAGAAATCTTAGTATATAGTCTTCGAGTCCGTAAAACTAATAAATTACACATAAAAATAACATTAAAAATATTATGTTGTGTAAATTTTATTTTATATTACTATTAAAGGAGTTTTATTTTATAGATGGCCAACTCTGATGCTAAAGAAATGGTGATAATAAATAATCCACCACAAATTGAGTCATTTATAGCTAGTGATGCATAGGATGAAGAATTGCTTCATGATCAACAACTTCTAGATGCTGAGTAAGAGGAAGATCCAGTAGCAGGGAAATTAATGAGAATTGATGAACATGATGAAGTAATGGCATCACTAATGAAGACTTATGAATATGAGAATAATAAAATGCAGTTTAGAGCACACTTAGACTAGGGAATGTTAGAACAGGAGAGGGGAACCAATAATTGACTGAAAGTACAATTGCACCATGCTTAAAAGGGCATGAAGGAAATACAGTCCAGGATACTCAAATCTGCTCTGGGTACTCGAGATGTTTTCAATAATTTGCAGCGCCGATTAGTTCGATATCCGGTGGAGGAGAAGAAAACTGCCTATCTGATAGATCGATCTGTAGTATACCACATGATCCAGGATTCCTTCGATTGTAACGCCCCAAAATCTGATCTATTTTTACATCTAAATTTCGTACGTCACAATCCCATCTTCTTCAAAACATACTTCATTATATAACGTTAGTTCCCAGTAGGCATAATATAGATCTAGAAGGGGGGTTGAATAGATCCTTTGTGTTTCAAGTTCTTTTTCTCGTTTATTTTGTATTGCTCATTAAATAGCATATGACAAACATAAGAATCTTTTCAAGTACAACGAAATAAGTAAAAGATCCCCTTCATTGATATATTCATAATCAATCATACATTGTTCGTAGAGTTAATTTAGTAGCAAGCAGTTAATACATACATAACAATTATAACAGTTAATGTACATAAGGTAAATGACATAAAGTAAAAGACACAAGGGGTTTTAAGTGGTTGAGAGACTCAAACTCTTAATCCACTCTTCTGCTTTCAACTAGCATGATTTCCACTAAGGAAGGGCATCACCCTGAATCACTAGGATTCCTTCAAGGCCAACAGCCTTGGGACTTTAGTTCACTAAGAACTTTTCAAGGCCAGCAGCCTTGGAACTTCTCTAGTTCCTTAGAAACTCTTCAAGCCCAGCAAGCTTGGAACTTCATTTAGTCCTTCCAGACAAGGACCCCTCAAGCCCTAGCTTCTTGTTATTATAGTTGTTGATGTTGTTGGTACTGAGCTGCTAAGATGTCATTAAGCTCTGAACATATTCTGTACTTAGCAGCTTGGTGTGGTCCTCTTTTCATTCTGCTTCGAGTTTGGACCACATCTTCTTTGGTGCAGCTGATCTTTACTCTTTTCTGCTCATCTTCATCTGATGTCAGCTGTGCACCATCACCATCTGGATTTGCTAAGTTCCTGAGCTTTTGGTAGACTTTTTTTAGCACTTAGCAATCCCTGAACCCTTATTGAATGTTTTGCAGACATGGTTCTGCACTTGTTCAGTTTCAGCTTTAGGTTTATGGTGATTCGTAGAGTGGTTCTCCTGATCTTTTTTGTGCTCTGCCACTTTTCTGAATGCTATCTCCTTGGCCTTCTCGGCTCTCAGCTTGGCTGCCATCTTCAATGGCATTCTCATCTTTGTTGAGTGAAGCTCTAGTCTGTTTGAGTCCTTCTTCAAAGTTACTTCACTTCCACCTATGTAGTCTCACTATCACTAAGACTTGTTCTGTTATTCTTTGGTGGAACTCGTAGAGTTGACAATAGCAATCCAACAACTCAATGATTCTGCAACTTAGCAATCATCAACATCTTTTTGATCTTTGAAGCTCTGTTGATTTATACTGCTTCCCAATCTTCCCGTTGGAAAGTAGACGTTGAAAGCTATTCAAATTACTTTGCAGATCTCGAGTTATTTGGTGAAGACTACAAATGTGACATGACATATTTTTGTGACTTTCTGACACTGCAGTCTACTATTTCACCTACCCCTTCAGATATGTTACTTTGAATGCCAACCTTCAGATTGAACCGTTGCCAATACTTCAATCCTCAGTTGATCGAACTCAATGATTCTGATACACTTCTTCTCGGACTTTATCTTTGTGTCTTATTGACCGATGTGTATTGACATGTAGAGTGAACACTACGATCTTGAAGAGTGTTCACTTGATCTTTAGTGGAGAATAGTTCTTCCTTCTTTCTTGCAGTGCTTCATCACTTCTGTTTGCCTCGACTGCTCTCAGATACTGATGGCTTGACTTCTTGCTCTTGCCCCTTCTGAATAACAAGACACTTCAGATTTGTGGCGTGTCCAGCTCGCTTTCTCCTTGTGATCTCCCGTTCACTTATCTTCAATAGACTGACCCAATGCTTAATCACTTTAGCCTTATTCTTCAGAGGCTGACCAGTATCTTTGTGTATACTCCATCATTTCCTTCTTCGTTTGGCAAACACTACAATCCTGGTTACTTTCAAGATTGTTGTCATCTTTCTACTTGACAACTACTGCATATGCTGACTTTCCTTAGTCAGCTACTGAAGTCTTTCTTATGATCATCTTGTGGAAGACTTCATCTTGAATGGTTTCACAACTCAATCTGGATGCTGATTGGGTTGATGCTTAGATCTTCTATTAGCTTGAATGCCATTCGTTGAGTGCTCTCTGGCTTCCTTTAGGTGAGATGTATCTTTGTAGTATCAACCAGAGGCTTCATTCCTTTGGATATTCTGGGAGTGCTCAATTGTTGAGAATCATGTTTGTTCTACGATTCTACCTTGGCTTTGTGAGCACATCTGATGAGGTCTTAGCTCTGCACTCTACGATTTAACTTCGGCTGTGCAGATATTACGACTCCAAGATCAGATCTTGACACTATGATTTCTGTCGTTCTGCTTGTTGTCTTCATCTGATCTTGCTCGACTACAATCCCTGCCTTTGATACGATCAGTAGACTCTACGACTCTGAGTGTAGTCTACAATTCTTGACTTAGTAGACTCCACGACTCTGAGTGTAGTCTACGATTCTTGATTTGGCTTTGGCAGATGCTCGATCGACTTGTAGGTAGGCTGTCTCTATGATTCTGAACATGACTTCCTCAGCAGGCTACGACTATGAGGAAGTGCTCCTCGACACACTACGATCCTTCCTCATTTCTCCTGGCAGTCTACGAACTCCGAGATCAACTATCTTACAGACTACGATTCTGCCTTGATAGCTCTCAAGTTATCCTTGACTCTCCTGGAAGACTACGATTTCTGGTGCAGTGCTCGACGATCAGACAAACCTATCTATTACATTATAAGATCAACCTAACATGTTTGATCTTTCTATGTTTATAGTCCTTATACATCACTTCTTATGGACTTTACAAAGCTGTTTTTCTTATATAGGATCAACCTAACATATTTGATCAATTCATTCTGAGTCCTTGTACATATGTTTCTATTATCTATCAAGGACTTTACAACTTTTCTTAATGCAAACATACTTGCATATTCATTCATATATATATATATATATATATATATCATAATCAAATCATATGTAAATAGGAATATCATTCATATGTTTACTCCTAACAATCTCCCCCTATTTGATTATGACAAAAATAATAAGTGCATATGCATGTTATGAATGAATCTTAAATATAGTGAGCAGCTGTATTACTAAAACAGATAATCATGAATGTCATTTATAATGATGTGAAATTTAGTACATTGACATTTTACATCCTGGATCCAGAACATACCCAACTAGTTAGAGATGTACCTCTTTGGTTCCATGTATGTTTCTAGGATGTCTGTTGATTAGCTACTCATCTGTTTAATCTCCTTGCACTTGCTCCCCCTGGGACGTTGTCTTCATTTCTTTTGTTTGCTCTCCCTTAGATCTATGCTTCTCTTTTTCTTCTTCTGGTTCCCCCTCAGCCTTTGCAAACACAAGCTCATCATCCTTTGGCTCCCCCTCAGATGATGACCCAGTTTCTTCTTCTGCTGTCTTCTTCTTTTGTTTCCTTTTTCTCTTCTTGCCCTTTCTTGAATGCCTACTGTGCCTCTTTCTATGCCTCTTTTTCTCCCCCTTTTTGTCATTAATCACTTGAGAGAGCTATTCCACGTTGGACATAAGCTGCTCCATTAAATAAGAGGAGTTACCAACTTCAATCTTGAGTTCATGTTGACTTAACTTAAGTTGCATAGAGAAAGACTGATTCATGTTGTCAATCTTGTCAAAAAGGGCTTGTAGTTGCTCTTCATTTACTTTTTGAGCTCGTAGTGCATCTGCTTTCTGATCATTTATGTTCTTCAGATAAATGTGATCTCTTTCTTTGATTTTGAGAGATACATCAGCCATAGTTTCTTGGAGTCTGTCTTGAATTGAGTTATCTCCGACTGCTGTCAACCTCCTTGATTCTTCATTGATTTGAGATATCTTCTCGAACAGCTCATCGGAGTTTTTCATTAGCTTCTGTTCCATGAGAATTTGGTCATCTGGTTGGGCAGTCTTTTGTTGAACACCAGATTGGGCTCTACGATTTTCATCCTTGGACAGATTTTTGAAGGTATTGAGAATCTGAACAATCGTTGAGTACCAATCACTATTGGTGGATGAAGAAATATTGGGCAATTGTGCTTGAGCA
The DNA here is from genome assembly GCA_020205615.1 of Panax quinquefolius. Taxonomy (NCBI): domain Eukaryota; kingdom Viridiplantae; phylum Streptophyta; class Magnoliopsida; order Apiales; family Araliaceae; genus Panax; species Panax quinquefolius. Next base: position 38,811,026 of record CM035153.1, on the reverse strand, counting down.
GGTGGAGGCTTCTCATTTTGGACTTGGACGCCATCAACAGTAGAGTGAACAGACTCTATAATTATTTCCTTGATCATGATCCTTCTTCCTTAAGAATCCACTCTATGATCATAAAGAATATAATGGTTGCCAGCATGTCTATAGATTTTGTAGTGGGGCTTATCTTTGATCATCATTGTTGCATCACTTTTCAACTTTGAGAAGTTCTGAGCCACCAGTTCTAGTCTTGGAATTTCTGGAAGAACTTCTGGTGGTTCTTTAGAGGCTTCTACTTCTATTCTTCACGGTTACGATTCTTCTAGTGGAGAAATGAAATTTGGATGATCTTTCGGTTCTTCACGATTCTTGATTTGCGAATCGAATCTTTCTCTATTTCTTCTCTTTTTAAGCCTGAATCTTGTTGGCTCCTTTCCTCAGATTCATCATCGCTTAACTCAATGATTGCAGTAGAGTGATCATTTCTCTTCTTGGATGCAAATTGAGCAATTAATCTGTGGCTCCTCCTTCTCCTTGGGGGTTCAGCTATAGGAGAGTCAAACTCTTCTTCCTCTTTAGACTCTGAAGCCTCTAAATCATCAGGTAAGCTTTCTTGACTCTTAGCATTGGCAGAGGCATGTCCTTTTTCAAAATCACCATCATTTGAGTTTGCTGGAGTATTAGCAGTAGAGGATGTTGTTGTGTCAACTTGCAGCCTTTCTTCATCATCAGAGTGGATGCTCTGAGAGTTAGCCATAAAGCTTGCACATCCTTTTTCTTCACCATCAGATTTGGCTCTTTCTTTCACAGATTCAACTTCTTCCTCATTGCTGGACTTGCTCTTTAAGGGTTCAGTCTTAGAGCTTTCAGTTCCCTTCCCATCTTCAGACTCTTCATGTTCTTCTTTGTTGGATGGACTTTCCTTAGGAACTGGGGCTGGTTTGATTACCACCTTAGCTTTCTTTCTTGAAGGCTCTTGAAGTAGTTTGTTGTTTCTTCTTCTTTTTGGGTTTACAGCAATTGATACTGGTTTTTCTTCTGTTCCTTATTTCATTTTATCAGTGGAGACATAGCTTGATGAAGCCTTTGCATTCTTCACATTCTTAGACTTCTTCTTTGTTGGTGTGGTAGTAACTGATGTAGAGTCATTAGACTCAGAGCTTTCTTCCTCATTTGCCTTTCTCTTCTTTGTAGAGACGTTTCTGCTGCTTTCAGTTTGTGTTAGCCTCCTATTTTCCTTTGGGTTCTTCTTCCAGTTTATGAACAACTGAGGAGACATTACTTTATGAACATTTAAAGGCTCTCCTTCATCATCCTTGATTTTGTTTCCCAGCTTCTTCTTCATCACAATACTTAGCAATCTTCCATGAAATACTTTTGTAAGTGGTTTCTCTGTAGATTTCTTCAACTCAGCCTTTTCTATCCATTTTGAGATTTGATCGAACAGGATGGCTCCAAAATTGATTTGCTTCTTCAGAATTATCGCAGACATAATCTTTAACTGCTGATCGAGTATAGTGTCATGTGTAGTATCCTTGCATAGTATACATTTTCCCACTATTTCTGCAAGGAACTCGAATTCTTCAGGAAATTCCTTCTTCTTCATGTCCTTCAGGCTAGGGTTTCTTTGGTACCTCATTATCCTCTTGCCTTCTTCAATGTCGACTTCATCTAGGTTTATTATACCTTGATTGGGAAACCCTAGACATTGATTGATATTTGATGCTCTTATTTTCAGACTTGATATTTTCACCTTAGTGGTCAGAAGCCTAGAATTTGTTGAAGCATTTGAGTAGAACTGCTTTACTAGCTCTGTATAAACTGAAGTGTTGGCCTCCAAGCACTCATAGAACCCAGCTTTCTTTACGAGTTCAATTATGTCCTTGAACTTCGTCTCTGATTCTTCAAACTTTGTAAACCCGAGTTGAATACCAGTTATAACTTTCCATTCTGCCATTTGAGGAGTTCAAGGTATATGGTATATGATTCGAAGAGATTTAGTTGAATGTGATTTTGGCTATGGAAGTCTGATTCGTTTGGCTTCGAAGAGGATTTTAGGGTTTGAAAAATGGGAGGGAGAGAGGTTCGATAGTTTCTAATAACTGTTTGCAAATTTTGAATTTGTCTTTAAGATAGTTCCTTCTCACTCTGCATACGCTGTGATGTGTCAATTAGCCATTGGTTGCACGATGCCCAGTAATGAGCTGTAACTCCCCATAAACTTTTCAGTTATATATTTCTTTTAGGAGAGTGGATGTTTAATTGACATGGATTGATCGTTAACTTCTTGGGTTCGTAGAGTAGCATGGCAAGGCAGTTATGGACTCTACGTTTTCCTTTGTTGACTCAACGATCAACTTTTGATAGATGCTGTAGTGGATGGTTTTGATATTACTCCTCATTTTGAAGCTGCATGACTCAATTACTAACGTACTTTATGAAGCCTTGGGCATTTCTCCTCAGCAAGATATCTTTTCTATCAGCATTCGAACTAGTCTCCCCATAATCTGAATGGTTGAGCAATTGTCCCGTTCTTTCAAGCTCCTCATGAGTTAGAGTAAGCTCTAGTGAGGCTACGATCGTTGAGTATTTCTACGATCGCTGAGGTTGCACTACGATCATTGAGTTTACCTCTACCTTTACTCTACGATCGTTGATTGTCTTGGTCATTGAGATGATCTTGATTAAGCAATCCTTCTGGGTTAAGGTAGCTCAGGAAGGGCCAACCTCTTAGAGTGAGCTAAGGGTCAGGTTTGTCCTTGAGGCACTTTCCAGATGAAATACTTTAGAGATGATTTGCATTGATATATTATTTGACCTTTTCTGCTGGGAAGGTCCTCTACCAACTTTAGACAATTGCAGTTTCTATAATCGTGGTGTCCTCCTGGTGTTTGATCGTAGGTACTCCACGATTTTGAGTTGGGTGGCTGATAGGTTACCAGTAGTACGTTTTGAGACGTTTCTACTGACCATGGATCTTTATCTGGTTCATCAGCCATAAAGTTTTGGGACTCTGTAGCTAGTACACTGCTTCATAGAATATCTCAGTGCTGTTGTTCCTCAATAGATCACTGCTCCACCATGGTTGATGCTGTCTTTTCAGTGAGGTGTGATTTCCTTTTCTTTATGTGCATTAGGAGGTATCCTTTTATGTCTCTTTCGGGCTGGAATCACCACTGACAATTGAATCTGTTTACATCGTAGACATAGATATCTCCAGGATTGATCATTTTATGATCATTTGATAGTATTACGATCATAGTCTTCTTTTACAGTTTGAACTTGTGGATTTCTGCTCTTGTAATGAGTTCCTTATATTTGATGCTCGATAATCCTCTGTGGAGAGCTTCCTTGAGGATTCTTTTCTTTGCATGATTGAGCATCTAAGACCCTTTTTAATCTTAGATTGAATGGCCTGCTTCCAAACAGAAATCAGCAGCCATGTTAGATTTATTCAGATCGGCTCAGTGGGTCTTCAAGGATAGGCTTTGACATAGGAGTTTTATCAGAATCATTTCTGAATAGTCCTAAGCCTTCTGCTAGTTGAATCTTCTTGATTGAAGTCTTTTCTTTCAGCATTCCTTAGTGTGGCCAGATGGACCATGTACTTGTAGGTTATGAATTTCTAATTTTTGGTACCCATGGTTAGATGGGTCATGCTAGGTTAGTTTACTAAACTCATGTTCCTCATATATTTGGATAATTATCATATTGATCATCACCAGTCATATTCATGCATGCAACTAATTTAGATAATACATTTTGAGATGCATGATGGTGAGTGTGTAAGATTTGTTATCTTAATAAAACACTCTTTTCCTTTGATGGTTTCATCACTTGCTAGGTTATGTTCATAGGGTTTAACTATTCATAGAGTGAGAATCAACTTTACGATTTATTAGAATCTGGTTGATTCAGGGAGGTGATCAGTTTCTATGAATCTTCAAGATACTCTTGTAGAACTGGTCATACTCTGTGTGTTGTTAAACACTTAGACCATTGGAAGTACATGCATACTAACCCATAAACAAAGATTACTTCACATAGAATTAATTTAACCTGTGATGCTCTTATGACCCATTTCAGATTACTTTCAAGATATCATCTTCAACTTAAAATTTGGGTGGAGAGAAAGTTTATAGGTATTTGAGTTTCCACCCTTAGTTTACTTTCTCTCTTCACCTTTTTAGGCAGATTATGATTCCTTAAAAGAATACTGTTATAGTTCATAAGAAGGTGCAATCATGATGTACATATTTATATAAGTGAAGAACCATACCTTTTTACTGTCAGTTTCTTAACAATCATTTATCTAGGATATACTGAGTTTAGGCATTGATGTGCATAGTTTCCCATTTGCTCTAGTTGACCTTCAATCAATCAGTCATGGTCTTGAAGATGCAAACTAAGAGAATATCAGCATCTTTAGTCTTTTGACATCCTTGAGTTCACAAGGTTTCCATCCAGCTGCTGGTTGGCCAGACACTTGTTTGAGAAGTTCTTCTTTCTTCTTTGAATAAGCGTTTCTTAGCATATATGGCCTTTTCATCTTTCTGGCTGGTGGATGTTTGACACTTGAGCTTTCTTGCCTGGTCTTCAGACTACAAGATTGACTACAGACAAGGCTTGGTCTTGTTGATATGGCAATCAAGAACTTGGACCAATCTGAGCAGCTTCAGGTGTATATACACATCTTCCTGTATATAATATTTTCAACATGTGAGCTCATCTGCATATAACACGTGACTTACTTTTAAACTAAGTTTAGAAAAATGTTTGTGCCTAGGATCAGACTCAAAGCGATTAGCTTTTGAATATAGCATGAGAACCTGTTTTGATACCAATTGTTAGTTCCCAGTAGGCACAATATAGATCTAGAAGGGGGGGGGGGGGTTGAATAGATCCTTTGTGTTTCAAGTTCTTTTTCTCGTTTATTTTGTATTGCTCATTAAATAACATATGACAAACATAAGAATCTTTTCAAGTACAGCGGAATAAGTAAAAGATCCCTTTCATTGATATATTCATAATCAATCATACATTGTTCGTAGAGTTAATTTAGTAGCAAGCAGTTAATACATACATAGCAATTATAACAGTTAATGTACATAAGGTAAATGACATAAAGTAAAAGACACAAGGGGTTTTAAGTGGTTCAGAGACTCAAGCTCCTAATCCACTCTTCTACTTTCAACTAGCATGATTTCCACTAAGGAAGGGCATCACCCTGAATCACTAGGATTCCTTCAAGGCTAACAGCCTTGGGACTTTAGTTCACTAAGAACTCTTCAAGGCCAGCAGCCTTGGAACTTCTCTAGTTCCCTAGGAACTCTTCAAGCCCAGCAGGCTTGGAACTTCATTTAGTCCTTCCAGATAAGGACCCCTCAAGCCCTGGCTTCTTGTTATTGTAGTTGTTGATGTTGTTGGTGCTGAGCTGCTAAGATATCATTAAGCTCTAAACATATTCTGTACTTAGCAGCTTGGTGTGGTCCTCTTTTCATTCTACTTCGAGTTTGGACCACGTCTTCTTTGGTGCAGCTGATCTTTACTCTTTTCTGCTCATCTTCATCTGATGTCAGCTGTGCACCATCACCATCTGGATTTGCTAAGTCCTTGAGCTTTTGGTAGACTTCTTTTAGCACTTAGCAATCCCTGAACCCTTATTGAATGTTTTACAGACATGGTTCTGCACTTGTTAAGTCTCAGCTTTAGGTTTATGGTGATTCGTAGAGTGGCTTTCCTGATCTTCTTTGTGCTCTGCCACTTTTCTGAATGCTATCTCCTTGGCCTTCTCGGCTCTCAGCTTGGCTGCCATCTTCAATGGCATTCTCATCTTTGTTGAGTGAAGCTCTAGTCTGTTTGAGTCCTTCTTCAAAGTTTCTTCACTTTCACCTATGTAGTCTCACTATCACTGAGACTTGTTCTGTTGTTCTTTAGTGGAACTCGTAGAGTCGACAATAGCAATCCAATAACTCAATGATTCTGTAACTGAGCAATCATCAGCATCTTTTTGATCTTTGAAGCTCTGTTGATTTATACTGCTTCGCAATCTTCCCGTTGGAAAGTAGCCGTTGAAAGCTATTCAAATTGCTTCGCAGATCTTGAGTTATTTGGTGAAGACTGCAGATGTGACATGACATCTTTTTGTGACTTTCTGACACTGCAGTCTACTATTTCACCTACCCCGTCAGATATGTTACTTTGATGTCTCGGGCAGGTCGTCGACTTTATTTCTCCCTTCTGATTTCTTGATCAGAAGTTGTCCTTGCATCGATGCTCTCAATAAGCTTTTGTCCGAATGCCAACCTTCAGATTGAACCGTTGCCAATGCTTCAATCCTCAGTTGATCGAACTCAACGATTCTGATGCACTTCTTCTCGGACTTGATCTTTGTGTCTTATTGACCGATGTGTATTGACATGTAGAGTCAACACTACGATCTTGAAGAGTGTTCACTTGATCTGTAGTGGAGAACAACTCTTCCTTCTTTCGTGCAGTGCTTCATCACTTCTGTTTGGCTCGACTGCTCTCAGATACTGATGGCTTGACTTCTTGCTCTGGCCCCTTCTGAACAACAAGACACTTCAGATTTGTGGCGTGTCCAGCTCGCTTTCTCCTTGTGATCTCCCGTTCACTTATCATCAATGGACTGACCCAATGCTTAATCACTTTAGCCTTGTTCGTCAGAGGTTGACCAGTATCTTTACGTATAATCCATCAGTTTTATGAAATAAAAGTATTCAATTTTCTTATAATTATTCTATTTAGTAAATGGTTACATTGATAAAAGGTTAAAGTTAAGGGTGATATGTGAAAATTTTGCAAACTATGCAAGTTGTTATAATATATTCGTTTGGTCGGGGAATATTCTTTTTGTCGGGGAATATCCGTACGACGGCACAATCATTGGTGGACCCCACAACGGAAGTATTGTCGTAGTTAGAAAATGACAGAATTATCTTTTTATAAAAATAACGGCGAAAGTGTTACCGTTAAAACTGTTGAACTACCCGGTAGTAAAAGTACAGTAATATGCGTGGTTGCATAGTAACACACGTTATTGATTATTGATGCTTACGTAAGAAGTCACTCAGTTATACTCAATTATCGCTACAGTAATTGTTGCATCATATCTCTCATATTATTGATTCAATTATTGTCACAGTATCATTTGCATAATATATTATATTATTAAATCAATAATTGAGACGACAAAGTTATTCATATTATTATTTGTAATATTGACAATGTCTAGAAGTTCTGTCAAGGAGAGGTTTGGTCACCTAGTTGCGCGCCAATAGGGAGAAATCCTTATCGGAAAGACCCCTCTTTCCTGGGAACGACCTGGTTGTTAAATATTGTGAGTTATAATATTAATGATGAATAAGTTCGTGTTGATTAAAGATGAAATTGATATTTCCATTGTGTTGGAATTATTAGTGTTAGTGGAAATCGACATTTATTTCGATATTAATTGATGTCTGGAAGTTATACTGATCAATCGGGTAATTAACCGGATAAATGAGTAATTAATTGCTATTAATTCACATGATTATAACTATTTGTTCACATGTGTGTACTATTGATTCACATTCATTTACTATTAGGGGAGTTGGTGCAAGATTGATAATACTTGCATGACTAAGTTAAAAATGGAGGTATAGATAGAGGTACTATACTGTAATTCATATTTTCATATGATTATAACTATTTGTTCACATGTGTGTACTATTGATTCACATTCAATTACTATTAGGGGAGTTGGTGCAAGATTGATAATACTTGCATGACTAAGTTAAAAATGGAGGTATAGATGGAGGTACTATACTGTAATTCATATTTTCACATGATTATAACTATTGATTCACATGATTGAATTATTGATTCACATTATTTACTATTAGGGGAGGTGGTGCAAGTTTGATAATACTTGCAGGACTAAATTAAAAAGGAAGAACAAGAGGAAGGTATTATACTGTAATATTTCGAGCCCCAAAATGTGAAATTATCGAAACTATATTTTCTTATAAATAGAAGCTCATTCTTCCTTCATTTCTCACCAATTCACTAAAGCTATAGAGCAATTATTATAGAGAGAAATTATAGAGAGAAAGAAGAAAAGAAGTCTATTACCTCAGTATTCCAGTATCCAGTATTCTTCTGAGGTAAGGGATATTATTATTATAGTAATGGGTATTATTTCTTTCGTATTCATGAAGAGAGCTATTGTTATTCCATCCCTTATTATTCTGTTGGAATAACCTGTATATGCGAACTACCGTATACATGGTGAAATTCTTCTGTTATTCCATTCTTTATTATTATGTTGGAATAACCTGTCTATGCGAAGTACTGCATACATGGTAAAATTCTTCTATTATTCCATTCTTTATTATTCTGTTGGAATATCCTTTATGTGCGGATTACGCATGACCTGATTCCATTATTTATTATTCTGTTGGAATAACCTGTATACGCGGACTACCGTATACATGGTGACATTCTTCTGTTATTCCATTATTTATTATTACATTGGAATATCACATGCGTATGCGTTTCGCATGACACGGTTCCATTATTTATTATTACGTTGGAATAACTTTGTATACATGCGGACTACCGTATACATGGTGACATTCTTCTGTTATTCCATTATTTATTATTCTGTTGGAATATCCTGTCTGTGCGTTTACACATGACCTGGTTCCATTATTTATTATTCTGTTGGAATAACCTGTCTGTGCGGTCTATCGCATACCTGGTGAATTCTTTTATTATTCCATTATTTATCATTCGGTTGGATAACCTGTTTGTGTGGACTACCGCAGACATGGTGAATGATCCTTCGTATTCATTCCTTATTAAATTGTGGAAATGATCTGTTTACGTGGATTACCGCATGGCAGGTTAAAATCCATTTGCAGTTTCGTAATTTTTCGGACATTCAAAAATTATGGAAAAATTTGAGAGGATATTATGATAAGTTTTCTAACATCTCCAAGTGGAATCACTAAAAGAGGAGTTGTAGATTTTTGTATGGACTATTTTTAACAAAGCACGAAAAAGTGAAAAGGGAGAAAAAGCTTCTGCCCAAAATTTTTTAAGGGCTGTTTCGGCTAGTTAATTTGTGAGAAAAATTCCGGCCTTTTGGGACATGGAAATATATGGTATAAAGTACCTCCTGTCCAAAAATGAGCTCATTCTGACTTAAAATGAGCAAGTTATGACTATTTCAATATTTAGGTTTTTTTTTTTAAAAAACGCTATAACCTTAGGAGTTCTATAACTCAGATGACCATGAAATTTAAATTGGAAGCTCAAGTTAACATGTGTAAGATCTTGCCAAGATTTGGGAATTTCTGGAGTTAAACTTGAGGTAGCTAATTTCTTAAGGAATTAATTAGAAATTGATTTTTGAAAAATACTTAAGGGAGTTGAAAAATTATAAAAAAATACTTGTTGTGTATGAAATATATGTATATATGTTTGGACAAAGGATAAAAAATAATAAGTTGATTTGGTAATTTTCATAAAAATGGTTTAATTCTGAACATATGAGTTAAATATGTTATGTGAAGTTGAAAAAATTGGTAAATAGGATTTTATGGCTTGAAAATCCTATATAAGGTATATATCTGATTTTTGATGAGGATTTAATCATTGGTGATGAAATCTTATGAGTATGGCATTTTTGAAAGATTAAATGCATTATTTGGTAAAGTGTAAACAATTAAAATAAATTGTTTATAAGTTTAAGAAATAATTAAAATATTGCTATAATATTAATGATATTAGATTATGAGATTATTAAGTGATTGATAACATTGGGATATTCTTGAACCCTGGATAAATTATATTATAAATGTTTAATATTTATCCTTTATCTCATTTGATTGATTCTTTATATTATTATCATGATCCTCATGCTTATATGGTGTTGAAAGTCATCTGTGGCTTACGTGCATAGATGAACTTGGTATGATTATGACCAGGGATTATTCGGTATAATCATGACCTTAATGTTACAAATGATGTGGTAAAAGTCATCTTTGGCCCGTAGTGCATAGATGGACTTGGTATGATTATGACCAGGGATTATTCGATATAATCATGACCGTAATTGAAAACACGAATATCCTTGGCCCATAGTGCATTGATAATTCGTGGTCGTGATACTATTGGTCGAGTCTCGGCATTATTGGTTTCTGAGGTTGTATATCTTTGGCCCGTAGTAGTGCAAAGATGGATTTGTTGGTTATTAGTTTCACGGTTGTATATCTTTGGCATGTAGTGCAAAGTTGGACTGTTGATTTACTTGATTATAAATATGAATTGTGATTTAATTATAATCTGTGGTGGTTCAGGTGAAGACAAGTGATGAGAGTTTTGTTGGGTTTGTAATATTCATAACGCAATCAAAATTGCAAAAATAATGCGGAAGCGTGTAAAAATCAGAGTTTAAAATTTTACAAACCATATACCCGGATCACCCTTTATGCATAATTATTAATTAAACGAAAAGATAAAGAATAAAATCATACCCTTGAAGATCGAGCTTCCTCAGGTACAAGTTCACCTCCAAATCCTTTTGCGTTCAACTTGAATCCACCGGGGTTTTGTTCCTTCATTTGATCAACGTTAGCCACCCATATGTTTGGCCTCTAGAGGTGATCCACCAAGGAATAATAAGAATTCAAGAAGAAGGGGTATTGGCTCAAACCCTAGTTTTTCTATCTCTATAGAAAGGGTGTACTCTCCCAACAATTGGAATTATGTCGTATGTTGAAAAAGTCAACAACCCCCACCACCCATAATAAGACTCTTCTTATTTATAGATGTGGGCAACCCACCTTAACAATTAAGGAATTGGGATTTATTTAATTAATTAAATTCTTTTAATTAATTAAGCTCTCTAATCTTATTAGGAATAATTAATTAAACTCCTTTAACTAATTTTCCTTCCTAATCCAATTAGGAATAAATGAGAGTACTTATATTAAATTAATTCCTAAACTCTTTTAGAAATTAAAATAATAAGAATTGTAATAATATTAATAAGACTCCTCTTATTAATTTATATTTAATATTTCTAAAATATTAAATAATAAATATTAAGCTATTTAATTTATTCTATCACCATAGATTAAATTAAATATACATAACATATTATTACGATTATGCCATTAACTTCTTAAATAATTATTCTTCCTTTTATGGTGTGACCCTTTAGGTTCTCCATATTAAACCGGTTGTGAATAAATCAATTAGAACAATTCTAATCTTATTTAAATAAATAAATTAAACAATTAATTTATTTAAATAAATAATATTTATTCTACAATAGGGATAAGCCTCCCTAGCAATCAACGACTTTCCGGATAATCTGATTTCAATATTAATCATAAAAGAACCTTTGAGTAAATAGTTACCGACAATTCAATCCTTCCACCATACAATGTCCCAATTAAATATAAGACATGGAATTTACGTCAAGTCTTATTTTATTTAATTATATGTATTTCGACTCTTAAATGCACAACTCAAATAATGCAAATTAGAAACTCCTTTCTAATTTCATTTTGCCTTGCCAAGGACTCTTTGGGTTGTCATTTATCGAATCACATAGGACATTTCTCTTCTTTTAATAAGTGGTAGATTCTTTATTGATCATACATTATCTCCATGTAGAACTTATTATACCCAAGCATACCCTTTGATATACCCTAAGGGTCTTAAGGAATAAGTCAAAGTATAACTCATCATACACAAGATACTATGATGATCTCAAGTCCAAGGATCACTTGTACTACTATCACTACTGAGAATTCCTATTGTGGCAAGTAAAACTCCATTAGGTATTCCTTAGCGAGCCACGTTCAGTGAACTTATTCTCTAATAAGCACCTACATACTTGCTTTAGTGTCTCCACACAAATGATCATGAGATCAAGTGGTGGCACATCCGAATCAAAATTATCCAAGTTAAGTCCGACTTAGCACTCCATATATTCAAAAAAGAAAAATATCATCCTTGTGGTGACACAACAAAACAATATTGTTCAATTTTCTTTATAAGCATCAAATGTGATAAATTAACATCTTAAATACTTAATACTTGCCTTGTGGTGACACAACAAACTCATATTAAATATTTAATACTCTATTAATTTTATCATGCTAGAAGGCGACGTTCGATATTCCAAATATCTTTGAACGCTTAGGACTTAATATAAAAATTGAGGGTTTGTTATTAATTTGTCTCATCTTGTTTAGCGCATGCACATATATATATATAAAATACGGCGTTATATTAATGAACATGCGAAGCATGTTTGCATAATATATAATATATATAGTATAAGCATGCACATATAGAATACTATATTCTACCCGGATTGATTATGGACTTTTATTCTAGTTTGGTTCACTAGAGCCACCAAGTGAACCAAAAAGGTCAAACCCTAGGGGTGCAAGAAATAATATTTAAATATAACTATTACATTTAAACCGGGCTCCATTACAAACGGGTCTTTCATGCGCTTCTTGTCCCTTGATCTCCAATTCTTCAAAATAATTCTAACTATTCCTATTACAAAACTATTTAAAATAAATAGAAACCTTGATCGTGATCGAGGGAAGTACATAGGAGGGAATAGAATTTACATTAAGAAAAAATTAGAGAAGGCGAGTGCACGCAGACCCCATTTAATAAAACCCATACATTCATGCATCCAACTAAAATAAAATCCAATCGCATTGGTCGATAGTCCTTAATCAATCCCATTTATTATCATACACATCATCATATGCATCAATAAATAACATTCATCTTATGAATAATAAACATTTAATATATATATTGATATCATTTAATGGGCAAATTTAGTTAGTATAAAATCTAATTTTGAATCAAAATAAACTCCTTTATTTTAATCCAAATTTAAATCAAAATAAAACTATTTTATTTTAATTTATCCAATTTTGAATAAAATAAACTATTTTATTTTAATCAAAATCATTAATCAAAATAAACTCCTTTATTTTAATTAATTATGGAATCCAATTCATATATAAAAAAATAAAATTATTAAAGGAAACACGGATTATTCTTTCCTATTCACAAATAAACTCCTTTATTTTGAATAATATGAAATCTTATTCCATATTTAAATAAACTCTTTTATTTAAGGAAATTAGGATTCTCTTTCCTATTCACAAATAAACTCTTTTATTTTGAATAATATGAAATCTAATTTCATATCTAAACAAACTCCTTTATTTAAGGAAAGATGGATTTACTTCCTATTCACAAATAAACTCCTTTATTTTAGAAAAATAAAATCCAATTTCAACTCCAATTAGTTATCATGGAATCCAATTCCAACTCTAATTAGTTAGCATGAAATTCTAATTTTAAAATTAAAATAAACTCTTTTATTTTAAGATTAAAATAAACTTTTTATTTTAAAATTAAAATAAACATTTAATTTTAATTATAAAATAATTAAGAATATATTTTATATATATAATACGGTTATCATATATGTAGTATTATATATATATATATACTAAAAATCGTGCATGATATCCTTTGAAAAAAAAAAATTGTTGCTGGTAATCACATATATGTATAACCAATATGCTTTGATTTCCGTGTATGTTCCTTGGGCCACGTTTTTCAAAAGTAACAACCAACTCACGTGGGTCAAAAAATAACATGCTTCCAAAAAAAAAAAAAAAACTCCTCCATGCCTTTTTCAAATTTTCGTGCTGCATGTTCTTTTTTTTTTTTTTTATTAAAACCTGTTAACATGATATAACTATATCTATATATATAATGTTAACCGAAGCAACAGGCCACAAGCAAAAACACGGGTATGGCATAATAAAATCAGTTCGCGAATAACTTTGCAATTTTTTTTTTTAATTATTAAATTTTATACAATAAAATTATGCCCAAATAAATTGTTCTAAACACATATCAATATACATATCAAATTTAAAATAATTAATAATTCGCATTAAGGTTTGGCTCTGATGCCACTGTTGGGTTTGGAATATTCATAACGCAATCAAAATTGCAAAAATAATGCGGAAGCGTGTAAAAATCAGAGTTTAAAATTTTACAAACCATATACCCGGATCACCCTTTATGCTTAATTATTAATTAAACGAAAAGATAAAGAATAAAATCATACCCTTGAAGATCGAGCTTCCTCAGGTACAAGTTCACCTCCAAATCCTTTCGCGTTCAACTTGAATCCACCGGGGTTTTGTTCCTTCATTTGATCAATGTTAGCCACCCATATGTTTGGCCTCTAGAGGTGATCCACCAAGGAATAATAAGAATTCAAGAAGAAGGGGTATTGGCTCAAACCCTAGTTTTTCTATTTCTATAGAAAGGGTGTACTCTCCCAACAATTGGTATTATGTCGTATGTTGAAAAAGTCAACAACCCCCACCACCCATAATAAGGCTCCTCTTATTTATAGATGTGGGCAACCCACCTTAACAATTAAGGAATTGATATTTATTTAATTAATTAAATTCTTTTAATTAATTAAGCTCTCTAATCTTATTAGGGATAATTAATTAAACTCCTTTAACTAATTTTTCTTCTTAATCCAATTAGGAATAAATGAGAGTACTTATATTAAATTAATTCCTAAACTCTTTTAGAAATTAAAATAATAATAATTGTAATAATATTAATAAGACTCCTCTTATTAATTTATATTTAATATTTCTAAAATATTAAATAATAAATATTAAGCTATTTAATTTATTCTATCACCATAGATTAAATTAAATATACATAACATATTATTACAATTATGCCATTAACTTCTTAAATAATTATTCTTCCTTTTATGGTGTGACCCTTTAGGTTCTCCATATTAAACCTAGGTTGTGAATAAATCAATTAGAACAATTCTAATCTTATTTAAATAAATAAATTAAACAATTAATTTATTTAAATAAATAATATTTATTCTACAATAGGGATAAGCCTCCTAGCGATCAACGACTTTCCGGATAATATAGATTTCAACATTAATCATAAAAGAACCTTTGAGTAAATAGTCTAATGTACAATTCAATCCTTCCACCATCTGATGTCCCAATTAAATATAAGGCATGGAATTTCATCAAGTCTTATTTTATTTAATTATATGTATTTCGACTCTTAAATGCACAACTCCAAATAATGCAAATTAGAAACTCCTTTCTAATTTCATTCGCATTGCCAAGGACTCTTTGGGTTGTCATTTATCGAATCACATAGGACATTTCTCTTCTTTTAATATAAGTGGTAGATTCTTTATTGATCATACATTATCTCCATGTACAACTTATTATACCCAAGCATACCCTTTGATATACCCTAAGGGTCTTAAGGAATAAGTCAAAGTATAACTCATCATACACAAGATACTATGATGATCTCAAGTCCAAGGATCACTTGTACTACTATCACTACTGAGAATTCCTATTGACAGCAAGTAAAACTCCATTAGGTATTCCTTAGCGAGCCAACGTTCGGTGAACTTATTCTCTAATAAGCACCTACATACTTGCTTTAGTGTCTCCACACAAATGATCATGAGATCAATCATCCTCATCCAATGAGCAAGCAACGTATGTACCAATCTATCCGGATTCACTAATCCCCAATTTAGTAATCCAATGATTGGGAACTATTTTAGTTTTAAGCTTTCTAAGAATTTAGATCTCATTAGAATGATCATCATCATTATTCTAAAAGCATTGTTTAAAACTATGGGTTTATCACATATTATAAAACAGCATCATGTAGATAATTAAAAGCCTTTAATAAATTAATACTTTTTATTAATAAATGAATAAGATTGTTACAAAGTATATGCTTTATCATCAAACATGATTGGCTTGTGTGCATATTACTTTCAAGTTTTCTTTGTCTTGGGTATAACAAAGAACTGTTGATGAGTATTACAGGAATGAAATATTAACGATGGACTGTTAATCTAGAGGATATAGTAGACATTATGTTCTACTTGACTCTTCTAATGGATTGTTGATTCCGCTGCTATTATGGTTGAAAAGTTTTATCATCTACCATATGTTCTAAATCTCTGATTTATTACTGATGAAGGCTATTGATAATTTAATTATCTTTAGTCATGATATTCTTTACTGGGCTAGTTGTGCTCACCCTTTTGCATCACAATTCCTTTCACATAATAAGAGTGTAGCTGGGTCGAGCGGGGATAACAGGGGAATAGTGTGATGGTCCGAGACTGTCGAAGTTTCTCAATATATTATAAAACAGCATGACATGTAACAGATAATTGTATTGAGGACCTAAGATGTGTGTGTCGTATTTTATACGTCACTTAATAATTGATTTTGGCGAACAACAATAAGGTGATGAGAACCTGACTTTGAAAGTGTCAAAAGTGCACCTCATTAAAATGAATATGATAGTAATCTTATCGTTCTTCTTTGGGGTCTTAAAATATTTGTTGCTGTATTTTATATGGCATTGTAACAATTTAAGTTTGGATACTATCTACGAGACAATATTGTATTAAAACTCACAGCTTATGTGTTGTCATACTCTGCACGACAGTTCAACAGTTGTATAAATGAAGTTTGTATTTGATTCTTATAGTATGATATCTGGCGACTCAGAATGGGTCGTGTGGACCTATTTTGGGGGCGTCACAGCTACATGTTATAGTTTACGTTGAACTGCTCATTCCAATTCCTATGTAGCACATAAGGAAATAACACATACACCAATTAGTCATATACTTGACTTTTGCATTGGTTAACTAAACTTTACTTCTTAGGGTTCACGTTCTTACAAGCTAAGTTTACGCGACTAACTTCCTTTACTACCGGTTTACGGCTTCATGACATACGGAGATGTCTTACTCAATACGTTCATCATCTTTGATGATTTACGTTCTTATCTTCTTCTTATAACTTCTCTAGGACTCAGCACACATCATTTCTCTGCTAGTAGTCCATATGGTACTCTGAGTGATTTCCCACAAACAACCAACAAACAAGTTTCCGTCTCATCTACACTGCCCATAACAGTGAGTTAGATCGGTTGCCAGTTTTGTATATACCTTCGCTCTCTGAAGGAATTGTTTAGACCAGCTCCCATATGTCAACCATCAAAGGTTACGATTGTACCACAACCTAACTTATCTTAATTTATCCGAACCACTAAACTATAATGTTCGTTAAGTGAATATCTTATTTCTTATGGCTTTCTGGCAACTAAATGCCATACCTCAGGATTTGTTCTTATCGTCCAAGTCATACAGTCTTTTGTATACTCAGGACGATCATTCCATATTCATTCTACGCATTTATAGCGTTAAGCATTTTACGTTACCTTATTCTTATCTTATAACATCCGATTAATTCGACTCGAAAAATTATCCAAGTTATAAACATTAACTCGACTTCTTTACATTATACGTACTTGTCCTTAATTCAGCTTCTTCACCGTTCAAAGGTTTAATAATTGATCTTCATTACCTTACGGTCAAACAATACATGGGGTGTAGGTTCTACCCATTTAATATCCGCGTACACTTAACCTTCACATTAGTTAAAGTGTTTAACGCTTACCTTTCATTCTAGCATTCTCTAACCGACTCACATTCGGCTTTCATTACTCTTATTACCATTCACTACGGCTCTCTTAATAAATCATATCTTACTTACTACCTTCGTCAACGTCTAAGTCATACAACCAATGTATACTTGGAACGTTCGCCCGACGTGAATACGATTCACGAGAATCATTTACGTATTCAACATTTACGTTGCTTGTTTCTTAATTCTATTCAACCTTCATCCAAGGTTTTAATTGCTTTCATTCATTACTATCACTTGAACCCCATGTTCAATATTCTTTCTTAATGTCAAAGACATACGGTTCATTATAGGCTAAGACCGACCGTTTATCGCAACAATATTGTGTTCACAGCGTCTATACGCTTGACATTCATCTCTCATTACCATGTCATAACATCAAAATGTTATACATTACGCTCGTTACTCAACGTCTAAGGAATCACAATCATAGCAATCCCCCACGTTCGTTTATCGTGAATAAGGTCCCCGGATATCGGTTCCGTAACCCACATTCACATTCTTTGTCTTTTAATCTCGTTTAATCTTTTTGTTCAACCTTCATTAAAGGTTTAATACACTTGATTAAGTGTTACATTAGTTAAACTACATATTTATATTTCTTTCTTGCACATCCCCCAGTAATTGAGCACTTAAAAGCTCATCACTGGCTTTTTCCCTGCACCGGCGTCGTAGCGTCGGGCCCCTTCCTTTACCTCACGCTGCAGCGCCACTCTGCAGTGTCAAACTACCAAGGCTGGCGCTGCGACGCCACTCTCTTCTCTATTTCTCGAGCCACGACACCACTCAACAGTAGCTAATGGCCTAGGCCTCGCGCTGCAGCGCCGCCTCTCAAGGTTTGACTGGCGCTGCGGCGCCGAAGCACAAAAACTAGAATGAATCAATTGGGTTAACAAATGAATTCGTAGTGAATGATTACGCTAAACATGTTAAAACATGAAAATTTAGTATAAACATTAGTTTTGGGTTAAGATTTGGGTTAGTTAATGTTTCTTTAAATTGTTGATTCTTTGTTATGTTGTAGTTCTATGAATTACGAGACCATAGAGTCGAAAATGGATTCAATTGGATGTGTATAACTCGAGGCATGAAGGTTGGAAGGAGAAAGGGAGAACGAGTATACCTACAACTTTTGTTCTTTAATATTTTCAATTTGAGGTCAGGAATAGGGGTCAAAATGGTCATCTTTGGGACTGTTGTGTTTTCGGAGGCAATCGGAGGGCGTCAGGCATGCACATATGCAAGTGTAGTGCTTCTGACGATAAAAGATGTTGTTCTAAGTTATAAAACAAGAATGTTAGTAAATATAATGATGCTTAACATTAATAAATGATTTATCAGATAAGTGTATAAGCATATTAAGCATACACAAGCTAGACAAATCAGGCGTGTGACAAATAAACGTCGAAAAGCCGTGACAAGTGTTAATGAACGTAAAAAGTATTTTAAGTCAACTGAAATGAATATTATAAGATATGAAATGGGGTTAATATAAAACCAATAAGTAGTCCTAGCAAGACTTAAACACTTGAATGAACTTCAGGTGTGACCTAAGAAGAAATATAGTGAGATATAAGTCGAAAGTTAGCACAATCAAATTGAACATTGTGTACTAATAATAAAAAGGGTTATAAGATATAGAGTAAAGTTTATATTATAACTACCATGCGTTTCTATGTGACTAATAGTTGATATGAATGATTATATGATTGTGTAGGGCAAGTGAAGTGCAGATAGTTGTAAGTTGTTAATCTATTTTTGGTAAACAACAATCAAGGCAAGTCTTTCAGTTCCTATTTACTATGTGAACTTGATGATGAACTATTTAAAATCTTTATTGTGAAGATCATGATGTGTTATATATGTTGAAAGTATGAAACGTTAAAGTCAATTCATGACTACGTTGATTGAGTAAAAAAATATTGATTGAGTAAGGAACTCAATCTTTATACTTGTTATGTGAACTGTAGTATGTATGTTATGTTAGTTCAATATATAGTTGAGTAATGAATGTTGATTGGTTTATAGAACTCAATCTTTATTTGATATGTGATGTACACCATGTATAATATGATTAGAAAGATGTTTATGATGCATAAGATGAGCATGTTATTTATGTGCTACGTGTTGCATGAAAATTGTTAGATTTGCTGGGTTGTCGAGCTCAACCTTGTAAATAACCATTTTCGCAGGTTAAGAAGTCAAGGTAACACTATGTGCTACTTGAAAGACATTAATCAAATGTAATGGTTGAAGATTTATATACTTTGGCTGAGTTGTTAATGTTTTCGAACCATGAATAAGGTTCTAGATAATGTATTTGATAATGTATGATGTTTAACAGATGTTGAGTTGTAAAGTAGGGTATTGAACCTGGTTGTGTTTTAGTTTATAATAACTCCGATGAAGCAATTTATAAAATAAATTTGAATAAAAAATATGTAATGATAAAGGTTGTGATTCAGGGGAGTAAAGAAAGTAGACAGAAAAGTTTAAATTATTCCACATTTTATTAATTGTAGCATCGAATAATGATGTAAAATCAGAAGTTAGATGTATTGTTAACGACCGATCGAGAGTTTAAATGTATAAATTTTGGGGTTGTTACAGTTGGTATCAAAGCTGCAGGTTATAAAATATAGGTAGGAGTACCTTAGGCTATAATCTTAGAGAAGAAAGGTGAAGATTGTAAAGAATAAACTCAGATAGAGTTTGATCAATAAGAAATAAATTTAAGAAATGTATAAAATAAAGATTAAAATATATAAGCAAAGATTCAAAGAAGAATCTTTAAGTATCTAGAGAATGAGAATTCAGGAGTTTCCTAACTCCAATAATAAAAATTTTAAGATGATGTCTATAAGATGAAGATGACAAAGATAATAAGAATGAACTCGAATGGAGTTTAGTTGATAATTGGAAAGAACCCTAAGGTAAACCAATGATCACGACGTGATCGGATTGAACTATGAAATGATAAATAGTCTGTAACGACTAAGTGGCTATATTTTGATGCTATAAGAGAAGGTACTATGAAATGATACGAGATAAACTCACGAGGAGTTGTAAATGATGAGATACGAAAAAATCGTATCGAGTAAAGAGCAAGTTATGAGCAAGATAGAGTTAAATGGGATTTCAATTGAGGATTCATGTGATGTTTGAGTTGTACAAACCTTTGTATGGGCGAAGGTTTTGTGATTGCACTCTGTTTATAATATTGATAATCATTGAAATGTTTGTGTCGCGTTATCAATGTATATATGACGAAAAGGTGATTCTTTTCTCATGTGTATACTTGATAGTTAGAGACTATTAAGATTAGTCAGATATTATTAGGATTAGGTGAGAGTTCTTAAAACTCATACATATGGTAAGTTGATGACTCATAATCATATGTATGTTTTTGAACCCCTAAGCGTATGGACAGTCCCTGATTGGTTCTTGGACTACATATTGCTAGGATAAGTTCCTAAACTCATATTATAGTGGCAAGTTCCTGAACTTTCAATGTGTGGTAAGGTTGATGAACTATAGTGGGGGTATAGGAAGATTGTAAGTTAAAAAATAAGAATATTTAGTATATGAGCATTGGTAGTGCCAAAAATAAAATGAATTAGTAAGTAATGAAGTAATGGAGTAATGATTGAAGATGATGGAGAAAAATAGATATTCCAAACCTTCTAGCTTTGCTAGATTTTCAAAATTTATTGACTTCGTGTTGATGTTTGCACTTCTGTTTTCTTGAAAAAAATATTGGATCAAATGATTGAACCAGTGAGTTTTAAAATTAATACCATTATTCGTATATCTATGCTAATTGTTTCGGTTAGACAAAAATAATTTAAAAATATCAAAAAGTATTTTGTTTGTTCGTAGTCATTAAGGCATCACTAAATATGATGTTGATATGACAAACGAGGAAGTCATCAATGCAATTGAACTTGGTGTTGGATGTGATCATAGGATTGTCAGCCCATTATGGTATGATGTAGCATGACGAAGTCATATAATGACTGAATCCTCAACGTATTATTAAAATAGTACGGTATCTTGTGAAAGTAGTATGCACACAAGCCAATCATGTTTGATGATAAAGCATATACTTTGTAACAATCTTATTCATTTATTAATAAAAAGTATTGATTTATTAAAGGCTTTTAATTATCTACATGATGCTTTTTTATAATATGTGATAAACCCATAGTTTTAAGCAATGCTTTTAGAATAATGATGATGATCATTCTAATGAGATCTAAATTCTTAGAAAGCTTAAAACTAAAATAGTTCCCAATCATTGGATTACTAAATTGGGGATTAGTGAATCCGGATAGATTGGTACATACGTTGCTTGCTCATTGGATGAGGATGATTGATCTCATGATCATTTGTGTGGAGACACTAAAGCAAGTATGTAGGTGCTTATTAGAGAATAAGTTCATTTGAAGCGTGGCTCGCTAAGGAATACCTAATGGAGTTTTACTTGCTCGTCAATAGGAATTCTGTAGTGATAGTAGTACAAGTGATCCTTGGACTTGAGATCATCGCAAGTATCTTGTGTATGATGAGTTATACTTTGACTTATTCCTTAAGACCCTTAAGGTATATCAAAGGGTATGCTTGGGTATAATAAGTTGTACATGGAGATAATGTATGATCAATAAAGAATCTACCACTTTATTAAAGAAGAGAAATGTCTATGTGATTCGATAAATGACAACCCAATAGTCCTTGGCATAAGCGAATGAAATTAGAAAGGAGTTTCTAATTTGCATTATTTGGTGTTGTGCATTTAAGGATCGAAATACATATAATTAAATAAAATAAAACTTGTGAAGAATTCCATGTCTTATATTTAATTGGGACATTGTATGGTGGAAGGATTGAATTATACGGTAACTATTTACTCAAAGGTTCTTTTATGATTAATGTTGAAATATATATTATCTGGAAAGTCGTTGATCGCTAGGGAGGCTTATCCCTATTGTAGAATAAATATTATTTATTTAAATAAATTAATTGTTTAATTTATTTATTTAAATAAGATTAGAATTGTTCTAATTGATTTATTCACAATGGGTTTAATATGGAGAACCTAAAGGGTCACACCATAAAAGGAAGAATAATTATTTAAGAAGTTCATGGCCTAATCGTAATAATATGTTAAGTATACTTAATTTAATCTATGGCGATAGAATAAATTAAATAGCTTAATATTTATTATTTAATATTTTAGAAATATTAAATATAAATTAATAAGAGGAGTCTTATTAATATTATTACAATTATTATTATTTTAATTTCTAAAAGAGTTTAGGAATTAATTTAATATAAGTACTCTCATTTATTCCTAATAGGATTAGGAGGGAAAATTAATTAAAGGAGTTTAATTAATTATCCCTAATAAGATTAGGGAGCCCATTTAATTAAAAGAGTTTAATTAAATAATACCTTATTTTAATGGGGTTACTTGATATCTTTATAAGAGGAGTCTTATATCAGATATCATTGATATATGTAACAATTCCAAGAGTTGGAGAGTACGCTCTTTTTCTATAGAGATAGAAAAACTAGGGTTTAGCCAACCACCCATTTTCTTGAATCTTTATTATTCCTTGGTGGATCACCTCTAGAGGCCAAACACTTGGGTGGCTAACGTTGATCAAAGGAAGGAACCAAACCCGCTGGATTCAAGTTGAACGCGAAAAGGATTGGAGGTGAACTTGTACCTGAGGAAGCTCGGATCTTCAAGGGTATGATTTTATTCTTTATCTTTTCGTTTAATTAATAATTGTGCATAAAGGGTGATCCGGGTATATGGTTTGTAAAAATTTTAAACTCTGATTTTTACACGTTTTCGCACTTTTATGCAATTTGATTGCGTTCTTGAATATTACAAACCTAACATCTTGACCATCAAAAAATTATAATTTTTGGTTTTCTTTAAACTAAGAAAGATATGCCACATGAATTGGCTAAAACTATTTCAATTGATGTCCGAGTTATTGTTAGAAGTCTGCTATTTGATTCAGATAGACAAAGATTTAAAGATGTTCATGAAGTTCCAGCGTTCTTTGTTAAACTATACCAAACCAAATTATTTTGGTGTGGATTCAAATGTTAAGTGTTAGTCAAAAATCTAATTACGCTCACACGCAAGTGCACGTGGTCAACAAGTAATATAATGATAAGTTAAGTATCGTTTCCACAGAGATTAAATATGAAATTAACCCTCACAATTACCAATTTTTTATTAACCTAAATTTTACTAAACTATCCAATTTAAGAATTATAACTAAAAATATTTAAAATACTATAGACAATCAAAATTTTGCATTCCTGTTACTAACATTGCAAGATGGCAGAACTATCTTTAAGAGATACCCTGGAGGACAAGACAGTTCCAGTTCTAAAAATCCCACCGGAGAAGCCTTTTCTATCTCGGAGTTAACCCCGAAATATTTAATCCAAAAAATAACACCGGGAGTTTCAGTCTTAACCTCAAAGATAACCCCGAGGAGTGCAGTTGCAGTTCCGGAGATAACCCCAGAGATGCTATGTTCAACCTTTGTAATCAGCTTCAACCTCGGAACTAACCCCGATGCACTCGGTCCAAACCCGGAGATAACCCTGAGAGGTCAGGCACACCTCAGAGACAACCTTGAGGACATCCAGTACTTGCAATAGCCCATTCTCAGAGATAACCCTGAGCAACGACTGCTTTATCAGCCCAAACTGGAGATAACCCCGGTGAGGGGCTAAATCATCATTTTTCGACCTCGATCCCACATGCGTGCCGTCTCAACACATTTCAACATACATTCTACACAAGAACCAAATAGTTGCAATCCCGAGTGACTACTACACAAGACAGCACACCAGATGGAATTTGAAGATTGAAGACCAAGGGCATGGTCCCATCTTCCTAACTTCTTACAACCTCTAATCCCATGTCATTTATGTAGTTCTCGACAACAACACTCCATAAAAGGTCTTATACACCTCAATCAGAGGCCCAGATTGAAGTTCTGGAAGTTCTATCTTGTTCAACAATATTTTTAAGTTTGTGTCTAGCCAAATCAAATAGCTTAGACGACTTTTAAGTCAACGTATACATAATGAAAATCAATAAGTATGTATCAACATGTGATTAAATATAATAATTATCCAAGTGGGGACACTTATATAACCATATTTAAAAATTAACGAATAGAATAAATATCTGAATTATGCACTAATACTGTGTTGATAAACAATGATCGGATAATTTAAGAACTTGTATGAATATGAATAATTGGATACATAATCAATAACAATAGAGTTAATAATCTGGCACAATAATATGATTCTGAAACTTTCTTACTCATGTCCATTGCATAAAGTAAATACAAAGGTAAGATACTTGCATGAGCCGCTGCTTACAATAATGTAACTTAGTTTTATCTTTTATACCGAAACCTATCATTAATAAGATCATTCGTTCGATTAGAATAATATCATATCACATAGTACTGTTATTTTCCATCAACACATAACCTAATCACATTGTCACATAAGTTTAACAATCATTGATTCACAAACCAACACTTATCTAGTCAAATTATATAAGTTCAGATCAATTTCTAAAATATTTCGGTGTACCGACGACTTTATTGGATAATTATCGAGTCTAAGACTCTATCGTGTGGTTCAATATTCGTTTAGATATTTTAAATATCAGTCGAATTATTTTTCATAGCCTTATAATAATTTTTAAATAATTATTATAATTTATCATGAATTTTTAAACACTGGAATCATTATTAAATGATTTAAATATTAAATAATTCTATTATCATTAATATTTAAGTAATATTAAACTATTAATGAAACCATTGCCAAAATATTAAAGTTATTTATAATAACTCAAAATATTTTTAAAGTACTAATATTACCCTTAAATGATTTTTAAAACAATTAAAATTATTTTAAATAATTACCATTAATATTAAAATATTAATGTACTATTTATCAAAATATTAAAAGTCATTAATTATAACTTAAAATATTTTTAAATTCCTTTTAAATGATTTTTAAATTAATAAAAATATTTTAAAACTATTTATTTAATATAATTATTAAATAAATCAAATATCATTTAATATTAAATTATTAATGAAATTTATCTTTAAATATTAAAAGTTATATTTTATAACTTCAAATATTTTTAAACACCTTAGTTTCATTTAAAATGATTTTATAATATTAAAAATCATTTTAAACTAATTTATTTAATATAATTATTAAATAAC
This sequence comes from Panax quinquefolius, assembly GCA_020205615.1. Classification (NCBI taxonomy): domain Eukaryota; kingdom Viridiplantae; phylum Streptophyta; class Magnoliopsida; order Apiales; family Araliaceae; genus Panax; species Panax quinquefolius. The sequence continues at coordinate 38,785,102 of CM035153.1, read as the reverse complement.
TCTAATATCATTAATAATAAATAATAAATAAAATTTATCTTTAAATATTGAAAGTTATATTTTATAACTTAAAATATTTTTAAACTCTTTATTTTCATTTAAAATGATTTTTCTAATATTAAAATCATTTTTAAATTAATTTATTTAATATAATTATTAAATAAATCTAATATCATTAATATTAAATAATTAATGAATTTTGCTTTAAAATATTAGAAGTTATATTTTATAACTCAAAATATTTTTAAATACCTTATTATCATTTAAAATGATTTTTAATATAATAAAATTACTTTTAATTAATTAATTAAAAATTACTTTTGGAAATTAATTAATTAAAATTAACTAAGTCTTTCGCTAAAGCCTTTGGCGACAGAAAGCATCGCCTTATGTGTTCTTGAGAAACCCAGATCTTCAAAGTCAGTGTTAGAGTAGCCTACTTTGACCAGTGATAATTGTCAGATCTAAATGTTTTTGGGTTTGCAGTTGAGTTAATGTTGTAGTACTGATGTAGTACTACAACTCTAAACAAGTTCTATGGCCAAATCGTATCACAACAGAAAGATCTAAGTTTCAAAAAAGCTTGTCAGAGTTGTTCTTCACGTTTCGGGTTTTGAGAAAATAAAGTCATGGTAAATTCAACGCTATTCATGGCCTTATATGATGAAATATATTCATGTTATGGGTGATCTAGACGTCGGGCCTTGTAGAGCAACTAACAGGGTACAAGTTTTGAACAATATTCAAGTCTAAAAATCATTAATCAGAAAGATCTAAGCCATAGAAAAAGCTGTCAGAGTTGTTCTTCATTTTCTGGGTTACCCAGAAATGAAGAACAGTTCGACTATGCATATTTGGGCTTCCACAACTTGCAATCCATGTGATGATTTTGTGATATAAATGTTGAAGTGTGTAGCCAACATGACAAGGTCTAGATCTATCAAAAAAAATCACCATAACAACATCACAGCAAGTAGATCTATGTTGGTCAAAGTCTGCAAGGGTGTTTATGATCGCAGTTTTACGGGTTACCACGTAAAAACCGAGTTCATGTTTGACCTCCTTTGACCAGCCACCAAATCCAGTATATATGATATCTAGAGGTTCTAAAAGCATGGATCTAAAGTTAAACTAACATACTACATCATAGTTACAACAACTAACTCATAACGCACAACATCTGCAAGATCGGAGGCTACAAAATCATTGTCAGACAGTTCTGGGCAAGATCTGGGTTACCCAGATTTTGTCCAGTCATGGTCGGTCAACAGGTTTTAACCACCCGTCACTTGCAATATGTTCATGCTCTAACCTTGATCCAAGTTCTTGTACAGAGATCTCATAGCATACTACAAGTTAAAACATTTAAACAGCAAATTACACAAACAGGATGAGATCTAGGAGGGCTGACATTAGTTGTCAGACATCATAAAAACAATTTCCAGATTTTGAAAAACTTCAAATCTGAGCCTATAGATGTTATGGATCTAACAGCTATCAACCCAGATCATCAATATACACTACAAACAAAATTATTGGAAGAATACATATTGTGATTTGATGTTTAATGTAAATACCCATGATTATGTAAAGTCCTTCCAGGAATATATGTACAAGGACTTAGTGACAAATCAAAATTGTTAGGTTGATCTTAGCCTTTAATGTTTACTTATATAGATAAAGAGATCAAATTTGTTAGGTTGATCTATGGCTGGAAAGAAATAAATAGGCCAGTAGTCTATCCGTCTGATCAACAGAATGCAGAAGTTAAGGTAGGATCGCAAAGCTGATGTGATTTTAGTGTATCTGCCTTAAAGGGCCTCTCCAGAAAATGTAGAGTGGTCCAGACGTTTGTCGAGCTAACTCAAAGATCGTAGTGTGCTCTCGGAAACAGAATCTGCAAGACGAGCAAGTACTGATCGTAGTGTTAAAGGATCGTAGTGTGAAAAGTCTTGAAAGAAATCGTAGTGTCCTATTTGAAGTATGACAAGGCACCACGATATGGATCGTAGAGTGTCATCTCTCTTATGTCAGAAGGATCAAAATCTATCTTCTGTTTGAAGATTTATTCCAACAAATGAGGAATGGGTTTTAAATGTTAAAGCTCTCACCAGTCCCAATGGTACAAAAGATATCCTTAGTATTAATCAAAAAGAGACGTATTCAAGAAGCTAAGAAAAGGACCATTGGGCAGAGGAAAACACCTTTTCAGGTGTTAGGTGAGAAAGCAGTCTGCCGTGTCAGTGGGCCAGAAAGCAATTCAGAAGATGTGCAGAAATGTCTCATTCAAAGCTCAGAAATGTCAAACGCATTTAATGCCTCATCAGATGACTTCAACGGATAGATTTTAAGGATCTTATATATACAGGATACAGACACATAAGAGAAGAAAGCAAGCATTGAACAAAAGCGCACAAGAACACTCAAATGCTCAACTCTACGATCTAAAAAAAAGGAAAAAGTTTGTTCAGCTACTCAGTTCTTTCGAACAAGTGCTTAACTGCAACTGAGTAGCCTCAATCACAACTCGATAACTATCAATATACTGAAGTGTGAAGTTCCAAGTCAGAAGGACTTGAAGAGTTCTAAGTGAACTGTGAAGAGCCAAGTCTGCTGGACTTAAAGAGTTCAAGAGTGAACTTAGAAGTGCCTAGACTGCTAGTCTAGAAGGAATCTGTGAGATTCAGAAAGTGTAAAAGACATCCTTAGTAGATTTCCTACTCAAGGAGTAGAAGAGTGGACTAGGAGCTTTGAGTGCTCCGAACCACTTAAAAACAACTATGTCTCTATAACTGCAATAACTGCCTTTCTCTATTTAACCTGGTATCTAAAAGATTTTCAAAGAATCAATTATTTCGCTGTGCTTAAAAGATTTATCAAAACATTCTGTTAACAAAGAAAAGTTTTTGATATCTATTCAACCCCCCTTCTAGATAACTACTATGCCTTCGGGAACTAACAATTGGTATCAAAGCAGGTTCTATAATATAGCCTACAAAGCTTGAGTAGATCCAATGGCACACTTTCCAAGCGAATCAAAGACTGGAGGAGGCAGCAAGCCACCAATGTGCAACAAAGATAAATTCGCTAACTGGAAGGTTAGGATGCAAGCTTTCATGGATTCAATAGATGAAGATCTATTTGAAACTGTTCAAAATGGGCCCTACGTTCCTACAAAGCTTGCACCAACTCTGAGATGACCCAAATAGAGTCTGATCAAGGTCAAAGAAGAATGGATGAGAACGAGAAGAGAGCTGTTCAGTTTGACAAAAAGGCCAAAAACATCCTATTTCAATCATTAGAAGATGATCTATTTGAAAACGTGGTCAACTATAAAACAGCAAAGGAGGTTTGGGAAGCACTGCTCATTATGCATGAAGGAACGGAAGAAGTCAAAGAGAACAAACAATCTCTCCTGACTCAACAATATGAGATGGTTGTTCATGTTCATGGAGAGAACGTCACTGCCACATACAAAAGATTCAACGTCTTGCTCAACTCTCTGCGAGCCTATGGAAAGATCTATCCAAACAAAGATCTAATCATAAAGTTCATGAGAGCTTTACCAAGAAAGTGGGATGCCAAAACCACTGCCATAAGAGAATCAAAGAACCTACATGAAATGATTGTTCAACAGTTATATGGAAACCTCCTCACTTACGAACTGGAGCTGACACAATGAGCAGAAACATTGTCTGAAGGAAGAAAGAAGGATAAAGGGGTTGCTCTCAAAGTAACTGAAAATACCTCCAAGGTCAATACTGAAGTTGATTCTGACTATGATGAAGATGATGATGAGGATTTGGCAATGCTGGTTAAAAGACTATGAAGGTTCATGCGACAAGGCAGAACCAGCAAGCCAAAGAAAGTCAGCAACTACAACAGCTAAGAGCAAATGTATGACTTATGCTACAACTGCAAGAAACCTGGTCACTTCATTGCCAATTGCAACAAACCTCTCAGAGAAGAACTCAAAAAGAAATCAAATGCAGAGAAGTAATACAAAGGCAACAAGAGACCAACAAATAAAGACAAAGGCCTTGTAGCTGGAGGATCGTGGAGTGACTCTGATAATGACTCAACTCCAGAATTTGGAGACGATGAAGATCCCCAAATGGCTAACCTCTGCCTAATGGCCAAAAGTGAAAGAGACAAATAAAACTCCAACATACATGAAGTAAGTATCGACGAGGTATTTGACTTTAACTCTCCTGACGTAGATATTAATGATCTTAGAACTGCATTACATGGCATAACATCATATCTACACCAATATATAAAGTGGTTTAGAGTTCTGTCTAGAGATTATTCACTTCTTCAAAAAGAGAAAGAAAAGGTTCAAGAAGAACTGGAAACTGCTATTTTCAGCACTAATTCTTTCTCTGAGCTTGAAGCTGAGAATAAGCTCTTGAGACAATCAAATGAGCTCAGTGCAAAAAGAGAGTCTAGTCTAACCTAAAAAATTGAGTATCTAGAAAAGACCATCTCTACATGGAATAAATCCTCTTCATCCATGGACTCTCTAATCTCCAATCAGAGAAGCGCCTCTGATAAAATAAGGCTAGGCTTTGGGGAACTTACCTCAGAGTCATGTGTGGTAAAAGAAAATGATGTTAACACTAATAATGCCTCTGGTTCTAGTAGAGGCATTATATATGTGAAATCCTCACAAAAGGATGAGCCTGTCAAACCCTGCTCATCTGATTCAATTCATATTCCTAGGAGCAAGGGATCTCATGCTGGTCTAGGTTTCAGAAAAGAAAAGAGTAATCTAGCTCCTACTCACCAACCTCGAAGGATCATAGAGTTCAATGAGATTTACTCGACGAACCAACCTGGAAGGTACAGTAGAAGTAAGACATACTTTTCACAACCAATGAAACATAAGAACACATGGAAGAAGGAATACCAGCCCTGTTGCCTCTTTTATATTTCTTATAAAGGAGCTCTATCTCATGCAAGTATACACGGGTCAACAAGTAATACAGAGTAAGTAAAGTATTGATCCCACCGAGAAAGTTGTTAAACTTAGACTATTATGCATTAATCAACTCACTATATTTATATGCTCAGACTGATGAATCAATTGTTGATTTAAACTAATTATGATTACTGACTAAAAATAATGAGATAAATGGACTAACTATATTATGGAAACAATGGAATCCTAACTTCATTTAATATTTCGTCTAATCGCCACTGTCATGCAAGAAGTGTTCACATACCACAGGAAAATAGCCAAGAGCATAAAGAGAGTTATAACCATTTTTCAATGCACTATAACCTACTCACATAGCATCTACAGAGGTTAGACTCTATGCGATCATCAATACAATCACAATCACTATATGTCTATGCATAATTGCAATCCTATTGTTCTTAAGCACAAGCTCTTAATCTAGCTCATACGGTGAAACAGTATATGTCTATCTGGTTCACAAAATATGCAAACTATTACACTAAGCCCATATTCGCATGTTATCATGGTTACAGTCCATATTTATATGTTCATTGTCAATCCCATACAAATATTGAAACGAATGGTGATCAAGCATTCATACATGTAATACAACCACGACAGATATTCCATATAATATGCAAAACAAATCTAACATTTAGATGTACAACTAAACTACATATTAAAATCCGTTAGAATCCCATAATGGAGTTTAGTTCATGACTGAACCAAAAGCCATTATGGGATAAATGTTAAGCATGATCAATAAACAAACGAATGAAGTAAGAAAGTTAGAACGATCAAACCCAATCGTTGAATAGAAACCAATGATCAAATATTAAATCCTCAAAGAAATCCAAATAGATAATAATCAAATCCACGATGACAGAGATTTCGAAGAAGAAGTAGAGAAAAATAGACGTTATGGCTTTCTCCTATGTTGGAATCTCTCCCAAGGTGTAAACCCTAGTTTCTAAGATGAAAATACGTCAAAGTAATCACACCTCACTCTGACACTCGTCAGAATCGTTTAAAAACCAATTACACATCATTTAATTCAGAATTAAAAATAAAAAAATTACAAGATCAAGATCGCTGCTGCAGGCCGCTGCGTCTCTAGGTTCCCTATCTCGCGGCCGCGAGACTTGCAGTATGTTAAGTCCAGTCCAGACGTCCTCTCGCGCGATCGCGTCATCATGCCTCGCGGGCGCGCGTCGATTGTCTCGCGGGCGCGTGTCCATTACCTCGCTGGCACTCAACTTGTAGAAGGTCTCCCATGTCTAGCCCTGCACTCGCGCAGGCGCGTGAGTCTACACCTGGCTTGCCGCGCGGCTTGTGTTCTGCAGTTTCTGGTTCTGCTTTTTGTTCTGCTGCTGCTACTTGTTCACTCATGTTTTAATCCTCTTGCTTGCTTGGTCTTCATGCTTCATTACACCTCCATGCCATGCACATCCTCACCTTGTAACTCGTGATCACACGATCCACTGCTTCGGTGCCCTAATTCCACCAAAATTGAGCTGATTCCTGCACTTATTCACCAAAATGAGTTTTAAGTAAATGCAATGCAAAATAACGTGAAATGCAACTAAAACACAATGAAATGTACTTGAGGTGGGCACAATTCGCATGGATTGGTATACAATAAGTGGGTAAAAATACCACTTATCAAATACCCCCAAACTTGAACTGTTACTTGCCCTCAAGCAATGCATATGAATGAACACTGAAATGCAACTACTAAACTATGCAACTACTCTATGATGCAAACTAGCCCCACACAATCCCAACCATGACAGAATTTCAGCCATGATACCTCAGTGAATTATCCCGGTCCAAGAACATGATTTCCAACCAAACTATAGATATAACATCATACACTCAGATGATTCATGAATGCTATAGAGATGCTGTGTGTGTGTGTGTATAGTGTTCACCAAAACTTGATCTACGCAAAGAATACACGTGCTACATTGCTCAAAACAGAAAATTATAGTCTAAATCAAGATTCATGTATACTCATGCAACATAGACTGTTTCGACATATCAATACAAACTAAGGTTTAACACTGAGCTCAATGCTTTATTTCTACTCACGAGGGCAATTTTTTGCACTTTCCCGCGGTGTTTATTGCCATTTTTCTTTTTCTTTTTTTTTTAATATAAAGCGAGTGCGTTTTATGCTCCTTCTCACTTCCTCTGTAAACGAGTACGTTTTACGCTCCATCTCATTTCCTATTTAAACGAGTGCGTTTTACGCTCCATCTCGTCCCAATTCAGGCATGCCCAGGTGTTCCCACAGTTTGAATGTCAATGTACCCAATCTATATGCATATTCCACATATTTCTCTTTTTGAAACTACATGTTCTATTAAGCCATGCAACATACGTCTCTTACACCTACAAGTGATTGTGAACCTATTCGTGCATACCGAAAGCATTTAAACAGCAACATGAATCTCGTCGTGTAGAACATTATATCTAAGCTGTGTTGTGCACATATTCTGAAATCTATCACAATTCACTATCATCATTGGCTAGGCAAATATTTCTATTATTAAGCAAGAATTTGTGTGAGACATGAAACTAAAACATACTAACACAATCTATAATGACTAAAAATTAAAAATTTTATGCAAAATTTTATCTAACACATAATCATGCAAAATTACACTAAACATGCAAAACAAAATGCAAACTAAACTACTATGCAAGTACTCCAATACCCCCAAACTTAAAATGTTTAATGTCCTCATTGAATGAAGGTAAAGGGTACAAGAAAAACTCCCCTAATGATCGGCATGACCACCCTCCTCAGGTGGTGAGTCTGGTGGTGAATAAGACACGACGGTCCCAAACTGTGGCCATTCAAGCATTGTTCCTTGCTGCGCGAAGGCTTCGGCCAAGGCTCTTGTGAGTCCCATAGCAAATGTCCCAAGATTGTCATACAATGCGTCGACTTTGCGCTCCAACCTTCAGAGATATCGATCGCTAGGGATCGGATGTGCTCGGGTTGATGGGCCTGCTTCATTGGGTTGTGGTGGCTACTGGGTTGGTTCTGGGAAGGTGGGTCAGAGAATGAATCCTCGTCCGCGCGGGTGTGGTTCACCACCTGCCCAGTCCTCAAATTTTGCAATAGTGGCATGTGTGATGTCTTAGCTTGCATATTGCATTTGTTTATTGCCCCAATTGTACCCCTGCTACGCATATAGCATGGCTTTCACTGAAGCATGTGGTGTGCTTCCAGTGGTAGTTCCCTTCAGATACTTCATAATATTTTGATGAATTAGATACCCCACATCAATGTACTAGCCAGTAATAATGCCCCACAAAATTACAGCCCGTTCTGCCGTGATCTCATGTTGGTGTGATGAAGGAAGTAACTTGGCACAAATGAAAAGATTCCATGCCTTGGCATATCGATTTAGTGCGGCTGCTGGAAATATTCCAGGCTGGGTCGTGCCAACTTTGTAAGTCCATTTCGTGCTTGGCACGCACAACTCAGCGATAACAAGCTCCAAGTCCGTTTCTAGATGTGCCCCTGTGATCCAATTCGCTGCCCCTGTTGGTGGTCTTGCGGTGATTCTCAGCACATTCCGGATGGCGGCGGGTCTGTAGTCTATTTCGACACCACGAACCATAGAGGTATCGTTCATTGTGACTTTGGCATTGGCATAGAACTCTCGGACTATACTCATCGGAATCGGCATGGGTGAGACAGTCAGTCCACCCCAACCTCGTTCATGAATCATGGCGCAGAGCTGTCCATCCTGGCCTTCGGGTCTGAATCCTCTTTCCTTGATAAATGTCTTTGCTACAATACGGTAGTACTCCTGCTGGGCTTCTAGACACAAGAACTTGGTGTGGTCGACAATGTCCTCCTCGTGGCTACCGGAGGAAGATGAGGAAGAAGAAGATGGTCGTGCTCTCTTCGGACCCATTTGCTTTGAAAGAAAACTGAAAATGATATGCTTGATAATGACTGAGAGCGGCTAATGACACTGCCTCCAAACTCGTGGCTGCTATCCCAATCAAAACCCTAGCTTTATAACATAGATGAGAGCATGGGTGTAGCTTTGAACGTGGAGAGAATCATGGAGATTTGATGGAGAGATATACGGCTTCAATCTGTAACTGATAGAGAGAAAGGACGTGTGCTATGGAGACTGAGATGATTACGATGCTGATATGATTTCACATGAGAGTCCAAATGTTCTCCATCACGTTTTTAAACTTAAAACTCTTTCCCCGTCTGATGTCGTGCACGGCCGCGCGAGTATTCATTGTGTTTTGTGCGCAAGCGTGCGAGTGGCAATTTTGATCTGGCTTCCTTGTCGCGCAGGCGCACGCATTCTTAGGCATGTCCATGCGTGGCAGCGCGAGGCTGTTTCCTGCACTTCCAATTTTCCTTCCCCCTACTGCAAGATAGTAATGTTGTCACTCCAGTACACCTACATAAACACAAATCTCTCATGTCAAAGTGTGAACTACTGAATAAGCATAAATGACCAAATACATGCTATACTAGCTTCAAACGCTGCCCAATGCAAATTCAGCTACATACTCACTTTTGCCAAACATAACAGTCTATCACAAATGAAATGAAGATGAACTAACTAAAGCAACCTAAACTGAATAAATAAAAAGAAACTAGAGATAGAAATAATGGGTTGCCTCCCATCAAGCGCTAGTTTATAGTCTGTTAGCTGGACTCTGTTTCTTAACACCGCTATCCAATTCCCATACGATAAGTTAGGAATCCTCCATCCATTAGAACCGCTATGTGCTTTGGTAGGTTCCCCATCATGAGAGTCTTCGGATTGAAATCGCCTAGCATATTTCTTGTACATGATGTCCCCCGTTCCATTGCATAGCTAGGTGTCTCATCCGTTGTATTTGGGAATAAATTGTTGCATCGAGGCATAAAAAGTACAATGGACTTGTCCTCTTTAATTTTCTCTTCCTCAGCCCACCATGGTGTATACAAGGCCTCTTTATCATACTGATCATTTCCTTGGATATGACTACCTAGGGGACATGGGTATGCAAAACTCACTGTATTTTTCAACTCTAGTTGAGAAGACACTTGGGGTATAATACAGGTGATCTGATATTCTTCATTTTTCGAACCCCCAGTTGTCTCCTCAACGTCCACTCCTTTAAGTTCATCCAGTGGCATGTGCACTTCTGGCTCTCCATCGATTTCATCATCCATGTCATAGCACCAATTGTTTTGAGGGCGATTGTTCAATGCTTCGAACAATTGATCCATCTGATTCTGCAGCTTTTGAATTGACCTTTCTTGCTCAATCATCTTCTCCTCAGTTGATGCTACAAACGTTAACCACAATTCCTTCAACTCTGAATTGTCTTCTTGTTGCATTGGAGGTGGATTTGAGAAATTCGATGGATATGTTGGGCTTGGAACACAGTCTTGGTCTTGATAGTTACAATTTCATTCATAATCTGGGTGATACCCCCAACCTTGATGATAATTGGGATAAACATTGTTGTTGAGGTAATCACCCCCAAACTGTACTTGTCCTACTCTGATGTCGCACTGATAACTCGGATGCTCGCGAGCACAATATTCACATGTAACTACTATCTCTCGAGTGCGTTAGGCTGCAAGAACATCCAACCTCTCCGAAAGTGTTGCAATCTGTGCTGACAATGTAGAAAATACATTGAGTCCTTCAGTTCTTGTGTCCCTTGGTTGAATCATATTTGCATAAGGCCATTGATAAGCAAAGTCATCTATGGTACCCTCCAACTGTGCTTGTAAATTTCTGCGCACTCTCGCTTTCCAACCTCTTCCGTTAATATTATCCTGTGTTGGTATCAATTCTGAGTTGGACGATCGTGTGTGCATAAAAATTATACAAGTACCTGAAACCAAAACAAAAACAAAAATAGAAATGAGAAAAGATTAGAATTGTCTAAGTCATACAATATAGCTTTAAACTAATGATAATTATCTAAATTTAACGCCTTTCCCCGGCAACGGCACCAAAAACTTGTTGCCTCTTTTATAGTTCTTATAAAGGAGCTCTAACTCATGCAAGTATACACGGGTCAACAAGTAATACAGAGTAAGTAAAGTATCGATCCCACAGAGAAAGTTGTTAAACTTAGACTACTATGCATTAATCAACTCACTATATTTATATGCTCAGACTGATGAATCAATTGTTGATTTAAACTAATTATGATTACTGACTAAAAATAACGAGATAAATGGACTAACTATATTATGGAAACAATGGGATCCTAACTTCATTTAATATTTCGTCTAATCGCCACTGTCATTCAAGAAGTGTTCACATACCACAGGAAAATAGCCAAGAGCATAAAGAGAGTTATAACCATTTTTCAATGCACTATAACCTACTCACACAGCATCTACAGAGGTTAGACTCTATGCGATCATCAATACAATCACAATCACAATCACTATATGTCTATGCATAATTGCAATCCTATTGTTCTTAAGCACAAGCTCTTAATCTAGCTCATACGGTGAAACAGTATATGTCTATCTGGTTCACAAAATATGCAAACTATTACACTAAGCCCATATTCGCATGCTATCATGGTTACAGTCCATATTTATATGTTCATTGTCAACCCCATACAAATACTGAAACGAATGGTGATCAAGCATTCATACATGTAATATACCCATGATAGATATTCCATATGATATGCAAAATAAATCTAACATTTAGATGTACAACTAAACTATATATTAAAATCCGTTAGAATCCCATAATGGAGTTTAGTTCATGACTGAACCAAAAGCCATTTGGGATCAATGTTAAGCATGATCAATAAACAAACGAATGAAGTAAGAAAGTTAGAATGATCAAACCCAATCGTTGAATAGAAACCAATGATCAACTATTAAATCCTCAAAGAAATCCAAATAGATAATAATCAAATCCACGATGACAGAGATTTCCAAGAAGAAGTAGAGAAAAATAGACGTTATGGCTTTCTCCTACGTTGGAATCTCTCCCAAGGTGTAAACCTTAGTTTCTAAGATGAAAATACGTCAAAGTAATCACACCTCACTTTGACACTCGTTAGAATCATTTAAAAACCAATTACACATCATTTAATTGAGAATTAAAAATAAAAATAAATTACAGCATCAGCATCGCGCGCGGTCGCGCGCGTCTCTAGGTTCCCTGTCTCACGGTCGCGAGACTTGCAGTATGTTGAGTCCAGTCCAGATGTCCTCTCGCGCGGTCGTGCGATCATGCCTCATGGGTGCACGTCGATTATCTCGCGGGCGCGTATCCATTACCTCGCGGGCGCTCAACTTGCAGAAGGTCTCCCATGTCTAGCCCTGCACTCGCACGGGCAGGCGAGTCCTCACCTGTCTTGCCACGCGGCTTGTGTTCTGCAGTTTCTGGTTTTGATTTTTGTTCTGCTGCTGCTGCTACTTGTTCACTCATGTTTTAATCCTCTTGCTTGCTTGGTCTTCATGCTTCATTACACCTCCATGCCATGCACATCCTCACCTTGTAACTCGCCTTCACGCATCCACTCGTCGGTGCCCCTAATTCCATCAAAATTGAGCCGATTCCTGCACTTATTCACCAAAAGGAGTTTTAAGTAAATGCAATGCAAAATAACGTGAAATGCAACTAAAACACAATGAAATGTACTTGAGGTGGGCATAATTCGCATGGATTGGTATACAATAAGTGGGTAAAAATACCACTTATCAAGCCCTACAAAAGGATAACCAATATCCCACTCGAGTGCAAATGAAGGAAGAATTTTAAAACACACATAAACATGCATCATATCAAAAGATGTGTGTTACTGTACTGGTCACAAGGCTGCAAAATGTTATTACAATTCCATGCATATAAGACCCAAAATCATGCAGATTTGGGTCCCCAAGGGCACTAACAATGTAGGACCCATGCAAGTATGGGTACCAAAATGAAGGCTTAATATTTTTGCAGGAAAAGGACTCCAAAATCACAACCTGGTATTTGGACAGTGGATACTCAAGGCATATGACAGGAAACAAAACCCTTCTGTCCAATTACACAGAGAAGGAGGGTCCCTCGGTCATCTTTGGGGATAATAGCTGTGGTAAGATAAAAGGCTACGGCTCAGCAGGAAATGGTGCAGTATTCTTTAGCAAAGTGGCCTATGTGGAAGGACTACAACATAACCTTCTAAGCATTAGCCAACTCTGCGACAAGGGTCATCAAGTAACTTTCCTCAACAACCAATGCCAAGTCCGAGACCTAAAGACATCTGCAGTAAAGCTCACCGGGACAAGAGAAGGAAATGTCTACACAGTAAATCTTGGTCAACTAAGCTTAGAAGAGACAATATGCTTTCTGGCTAAAGCATCTGAAGAAATGAGCTAGCTATGGCATCGAAGATTATCTCATCTCAACTTCAAAAGTATGTCCAAATTGGCATCAAAAGATCTAGTTGCAGGCCTACCAAAGTTCAACTTCGTTAAAGAAAGGCCTTGCAATGCCTGTCAACTTGGAAAGCAGACCAGAAGCATATTCAAGAGTAAAACTGTCAACTCAATTGACAAGCCTTCAGAATTGCTACATGGATCTTTTGGGCCAATTCCAACAACAAGCCTTGGAGGAAAGAGATACTCCGGTCAGTGCGTAGTCGATGACTTCACCAGATTTACTTGGGTATTCTTTCTAACCTCAAAAGATGAGACAAGCTTCCAGCTGATCAAAATGTTCAAGCTTGTGATGAACGAGAAAGGAGAAAAGATCAAGGCTATAAGGAGTGATCATGGTAGAGAATTTGACTTCTCAGAGATGGACCAGTTCTGTTCTGACAATGGCATCAGTCACAACTTCTCAGCTCCATGAACTCCTCAACAAAACGGGGTTGCTGAAAGAAAGAACAAAACATTAATAGAGGCTGGAAGAACTCTACTAGCGGCTGACTCATCTCATGGAGTACTACAGACGAAGCGATCAACACCTTTGCATGCTATACTCAGAATAGATCACTCATACACTCTACGATTAAGAAGACTCCCTATGAACTGTGGAAAGGAAGAAAACCTAATGTTAGCTATTTCCATATCTTCGGGTGTACATGCTACATTCTCAACAATGGAAAACAATACCTGACAAAGTTTCAACTAAAATCAAACGAAGGAATCTTCCTCGGATATGCCACAGATAGTAAGGCCTACAGAGTATTCAATAAGAAGACACTAAGTATTGAAGTCTCTATTCATGTCATCTTCGATGAAATAGACTTAGACAAAGAAATGTCTAGAGACACTACGACTAATAGCTCAGACACTACGAATGAAGTCATCGAGCTCAATACTACGATCGCAGTGCCTGATAATGAGATCGTTGAGCAAGAGAATGAGATCGTAGAGAGGCCTTTTATAGACAATGAAACTCCACGACAAGAAGAAGAGATAGATCTTGAAGATCTGAGACAAGAAGGTATAAGAACTGATGTTCCAACAGGAAGCAGATGGGCAAGAGATCACACTCAAGATCTAATTATTGGAGATCCAAATGCAAGAGTCAAAACAAGAGCTGCTACTCAAAATGAATGTTTCTATCTAAGCTTCTGATCTCAAATAGAACCAAAGAAGATAGAGGATTCTATGGAAGATTCCAGCTAGATAGAGGCCATGCAGGAAGAACTTAATCAGTTCGAGAGAAGCAAAGTATGGAGATTGGTACCAAGACCAAAGAACCATCCTGTTATTGGAACCAAATAGGTATTCAGAAACAAGATGGATGAAGATGGAGTAATCACCAAAAATAAGGCAAGACTAGTGGCTAAGGGTTACTCTCAGGAAGAAGGCATTGACTATGACGAGACATTTGCATCTGTTGCCAGATTAGAAGCCATCAGAATATTCCTTGCCTTTGCTGCTCACATAAAGTTCAAGGTCTTCCAAATGGATGTCAAAAGTGCATTCTTAAATGGTGAACTTCAAGAAGAAGTCTACGTAGAGCAGCCTCTAGGTTTCATCAATCCATTTCTTTCTAATTAGGTCTTTAGATTAGACAAAGCCTTATATGGTCTCAAACAAGCACCCAGAGCATGGTATGAAACATTGACTAACTTTCTTATTGAAAATGGATTTACTAGAGGTAGAGTAGATACTACATTATTCCTTAGAAAGCATAAAGATAAGGTCCTTTTAGTTCAAATCTATATTGATGATATTATCTTTAGTTCTACTGATGAAAAGTTATGCAAAAGATTCTCCAAGCTTATGCAGAGAAAATTTGAAATGAGCATGATGGGTGAGCTGAACTTCTTTCTTGGACTGTAAGTAAAGAAGACTGATGAAGGAATTTTCATAAACCAAGCCAAATACATTAAAGACTTACTCAAGAAGTATGGCATGGAATCAGCCTCTACCATGAAAACCCCAATTGCTCCTGCAACCAAGCTTGACAAAGATGAAAAGGGTAAAAGTATTGATATAACTCAATACAGAGGTATGATAGGCTCACTATTATATCTTACTGCAAGTAGACCAGATATAATGTTTGCAACATGCATTTGTGCTAGATTTCAGGCTTATCCTAAAGAATCTCATTTAACTGCTGTAAAAAGAATTTTTAGATACCTCAAAGGTACACCCCACCTAGGGCTCTGGTATCCCAAGGAATCCTCGTTTGAGCTAATAGGATACACAGATCTTCGATTTTTGCAGTCGCAAAATAGATAGAAAAAAAAGTACCAATGGCACTTGTCAACTGCTAGGTAATGTGACTTGTGTCTGGTTTAGCAAGAAGCAAAACTCAAGATCTACTTCAACCTGCAGGTTTGAATATATTTGTCTTTGGCGGTTCTCGTCAAGCATATCCTATGGATGAAAAATCAGCTAGCAGATTATGGGTTTGAATTCAAATCTATACATATTCATTGTGATAACACAAGTGCAATTGCTATAACCCATAATCCTGTCATGCATTCTAGGACAAAGCATATAGAAATTAGGTGTCACTTCATTAGGGATCAGGTACAAAATGGAACTATTTCTTTATAATATATCCCTACTGAAAATCAACTTGCTGATGTTTTTACAAAACCTCTAGATGAATCCAGATTCAAAAAATTGATAAGTGAGCTAGGCATGATTAACTTGCAAACATGAAATATTGTGCTTTAGTTTATGTTAACCATATAGATTTAGAGGTTATGTTCGAAATCAAAGACGTGATCAAAGAAAGTCCACGATCGTAGAGCCAAAGTACATAAAACTCAATAAATGCTGAACAGAATCAACGATCGTAGTACAGACTCAACGATAGCAGAACTACATCAACAAAGCAAAAGGAGCACCCTATGATGATCAAGCATAAATCAAAGCATTCTTTCTGATAAGTGCCTCAAGGACAAACCTAATCCTTGTTTCATTCAAGAGGTTGGCCCTTCCTGAGCTACCTTAATTTAAGAAGAATGTTAAGACAAAAAGATTCATCACAAGGACTTGTTCAGACTCTACGATTGCCAGGCCAGACACGACGATCGCAGTTCAGACTCTACAAGTGCGGCCAGCATAACCATTTATTCTTTGAATAGACTCCACGATTACAGATCGACTCGATCATCACTGAATGACTCAAATATGGATGGATGACTGACGATTCCAAGGACCATCTCAACGATCGTAGTCCTCCTGAAGAAAACATTAGCTCAGAAAAGGTTAAGGCCAATTCGGTACAATCCCTCTTTGTCATATTCGTAAAGCCAAGCAAAATTTGACACCTGTCCCACTAAGAAAAATAGAGAGAGGGAAGTCACAAGTACAAATTAAAATCGTCCTATTTTTGAAATCTGAAGTTCAAAAGATCATCTCTCCCCTCCTCTCTTAAGCAGAAACCCTAAATCTGTAGCAAGCTCAGTCATTTTTCACTTTCTAAGAAGAAATCAATGGCAGCTTCAAGTGTTATCTCCGGCTACAGACTATGCTTTGATGAGTTCAAAACTGCTGAACCCCAATTTCACAAGACTCTGTCTCTACTAAAGAAGGCAGGCCTCGAAGAAGCTTTGGGTACGGATACATTGATCTACCCGAAGCTGGTTAAGGAGTTCTACAATAATGGTGTGTTTGAAAACAACACCATCACTGCAAAAGTCAGGAATGTTGAAATCAAACTGAAGGCTGAGGATATTAACATAGCCCTAGGTCTCAAGTTAGAAGGGTACCCGTCCATAGAAGGCATAGATTTTCACAAGGGTCTCAAGAAGATGCATCACAAGAAGTCACCGTATGTTAAAGGATACAAAAAGAAGGAATTCCCACAAAGGTATGAGTTTCTGGCCGATATTGTTGGAAAGTGCATATGTTGTAAAAGCTCAGGTCACGACTCTGTAAATGAGGTACAACTAAAACTCATGACTGCCATATGTTATAAAATACAACTAAACTATGGGGCTATATTACTTGAATGGATTGGGAAATGGCTGAGCAACTCAAAGAAAACCATGAGCTCACAGAAGATGCTCTACAGACGATTCATCAGCATTATCCTACAGACTGCTCTTAGTGACCTAATTAAAGATGATGAAGGAGAAACCATAAATCCAAATTGATGAATGACCCAGCAGCTGTTTGAAAACTGGAAAAGAAATCCAGCTGAAAATGTGAAGATGGCATTTGAATCCAGTGGTCAAACTGGTGAGATAAAGGGAATAGGAACTGTAGGGAATATGTCTGTTGTCAAAGAAACTGAGGAAGAAGAAGAAGAAGCCAACCAAGGAGAACCCATTGCGTTAATCAGAAAAAGCAAAGGGAAAAGGAAAGCCAAATCAACAGAAGAGCCTCAAGGATCCACCACCAACAAACCTGTAAGGTCCTCAGATATTGAGACTCTCAGAATCCTAAGAAGAAAGGAACATCAAGCTGAGGCTGTAGAAGACAGAGCAACCATATCACAGCTTCTGAAGATGAGTAAGACCAGCCACAAGAGCAAGAAGTCATCAGCCTCTTCGATCGTCGAGTCTCATCCGATCGTAGAGCATAGACCAAACAAGGAAGCAGCTGCATCAAATATCTTGGCTAGTCTGAAGGACACAACTGAAGAGAGTCCTGAGGCTGTAGCACAGCCTAAAAAGCCAAGGAAGAAACTTGTCAAGAAATATATTCTTGACAATGAGAAAGCACTAAAGAGGGAAGAAAAGGAATCAATTGCTGAAAAGGAATCAAAAAATAAAAGCCAAATGATTGAAGCTCAACCTGAGGGGGAGACTCCTGAAGATCTGATGATAGTGGATACACCCATTGAGGGGGAGATGGCTGAGAAACCCATCACAGAAAGTGCTCTAGCTGAGGGGGAGCCACTGATCTTACCAGATAGTGAGAAAGTTAAAAAAGAAGCTCATGACATCTTTGCAGCAGAAGAAGAACCAATGCAAGAACACCATTAAGCCATTGAGATAATGGAATCCTCAACCGAGAACAAAGAAGAGGATGAAGACGATGAGATCGAGATCATTGCAGAAGGCCTAGATGGGTACAGAAGGGCCAAATATGAACAACTATTTGAATATCTACCTATGATGCTTTTCCACTAGGCTCAAATTCTGAATTCCTGGGATCAAATGTTTTGGACTTTCAAAGCATATTCAGCCATCTTAGTGCTGGCTAATGGATTTCCAAGGAAATTCAACTTTGGCAAGAAGCTTCTCACCAATAATTCCTCCTCAAAGAACAAACTTGAGGTACTATCTATCCCAACTATTTTCAGAACTAATCATTTGCCATCAGCCTCATTCAATAAATTTTATGAAATCCCTCAATGGTTGCAAGTAATTCTTCATCCCCTAAACCAATTTCCGATTCATGAGGTCCCAAAACTCGAGAATCGAGGAACCAAATGTGACCAACCTCATAATGATCCCAAATCCTACCACCTCTACGATCCCTGACTCTAGCCCCTTGATAGAGTATCCACCACAAATCGTAGAGTCACTAAGCTCCAACATCCAAACACATGCCCCTCCTTCAGAAATTCCCTCCTCATCTAGAAATGAATGCTTCAATCTTGAACTTTCTCTCTGCTCACTGAAAGAACAATTCAAAAATACACCACCTCCCTCCTCAAAATTTTCCCAACTGGATGAAATTCTTTCAGAATTGTCCACAAAGGCTGATCTATCAGCCATGTCTGCGAAAGTGGTCAAGGAACTGGATGAGAGTCTTGAAGATCATACTGCACTGATACATCTGAGATTGACATCCATGATCAATACTATAAGCAACCTTCCAAGCTCTCTAAGCTCCGAACTGTCTAAAACACTCAAAGAGATTATCAAAGAAATGCTACAAAGCATAAAGGACAGGGATGATATTCACTTCCTCGCAGCTAAAAGACATTGGGATGCTGTCTTAATTCTACAGAAAACTCAAGAATCTCAGAACCAGTAGATGATACAAAGCATTCAAAATCTTTAGACTGTTGTCAAAGAATTTCAACATTTCTATGTCAACAATGGCCAGCAAACAGACAACATCCTCTCCATCCTTCAATAACGAGAAGCTAGGTCTGAAGCTCTAATCGAAGAAAATAGAGAAGACATTGCTCAGACCAAGAGTCAGCTCAACGAGCTTGTCCACGGAGTTGCTCGCCTCTCCGAAGACATTCGAACCCTTGATGCTGACATAAAGGGGGAGAATAGAGGCAAATAAGATCAGGAAGGTCAGGGAGGCAGAGGTAGAGGACGAGGACAATTCCAAAGAAAATTCCAAACTCAAGCAATGAGGAACCCACCTACAAGGCAAATCTCTCAATAGACTCCACGATCAAGCTATCAGACTCAACGATCTGATCAGCAGGAAGTTTTGATAGCTCAACCATTAAGGAGTCTAGGGCCAACTACTAGCTCGCATGAAGTGACTGCAACAGGCCTAAGAATGCCAATTGGAGATCCTGCATTCATGAATAGGCACGACCACAATCCAAGACTAAGCCCAAGTGAGCTAGAAGATTTAGCCAGGAGAGATGAAGCAAGCAGAAAAAGGAGAGCAGAGGAAAAGGCAAACCCTCCAAGGAACAAAAGGCTAAGGAATTAGAGATAAGTTGAATTTCAATTCTTATTGATGTAGTTAATCTCAAATGTAACATCCATCTTCTTACATCAATAAATTCATGCTTATTCTCTAGAAATTTTAGCTACTCACTGAAACACTAAGTCATGTTTACTTTTTCTGCAACTGCATATAGAATTTAATAATCATTACAACAAATCTTCTTGGTTATGTCAACATCAAATAGGGGGAGATTATTGGAAGAATGCATATTGTGATTTGATGTTTAATGTAAATACTCATGATTATGTAAAGTCCTTCCAGGAATATATGTACAAGGACTTAGTGACAGATCAAAATTGTTAGGTTGATCTTAGCCTTTAATGTTTACTTATATAGATAAAGAGATCAAAACTGTTAGGTTGATCTATGGCTGGAAAGAAATAAATAGGCTAGTAGTCTATCCGTCCGATCAACAGAATGTAGAAGCTAAGGCAGGATCGCAGAGCTGAAGTGATTGTAGTGTATCTGCCTTCAAGGGCCTCTCCAGAAAACATAGAGTGGTCTAGACGTTTGCCGAGCTAACTCAAAGATCGTAGTGTGCTCTCAAAAACAGAATCTACAAGACGAACAAGTACTGATCGTAGTGTGAAAAGTCTTGAAAGAAATCGTAGTGTCCTATTCGAAGTATGACAAGACACCACAATATGGATCGTAGAGTGTCATCTCTCTTATGTCAGAAGGATCGAAATCTATCTTTTGTTTGAAGATTTATTCCAATAAATGAGGAATGGATTTTAAACGTTGAAGCTCTCACCAGTCCCAACGGTACAAAAGATATCCTTAGTATTGATCAAAAAGAGACGTATTCAATAAGCTAAGAAAAGGACCATTGGGCAGAGAAAAACACCTTTTCAGGTGTTAGGTGAGAAAGCAGTCTGTCGTGTCAGTGGGCCAGAAAGCAATTCAGAATATGTGCAGAAATGTCTCATTCAAAGCTCAGAAATGTCAAACGCATTTAATGCCTCATCAGATAACTTCAACGGATAGATTTTAAGGATCTCATATATACAGGATACAGACACATAAGAGAAGAAAGCAAGCATTGAACAAAAGCGCACAAGAACACTCAAACGCTCAACTCTACGATCTAAGAAAAAGGAAAAAGCTTGCTCAGCTACTCAGTTCTTTCGAACAAGTGCTTAACTACAACTGAGTAGCCTCAATCACAACTCGACAACTATCAATATACTGAAGTGTGAAGTTCCAAGTCAGAAGGACTTGAAGATTTCTAAGTGAACTGTGAAGTGCTAAGTCTGCTGGACTTAAAGAGTTCAAGAGTGAACTTAGAAGTGCTTAGACTGCTGGTCTAGAAGGAATCTGTGAGATTCAGAAAGTGTAAAAGACATCCTTAGTGGATTTCCTACTCAAGGAGTAGAAGAGTGGACTAGGAGCTTTGAGTGCTCCGAACCACTTAAAAACAACGGTGTCTTTATAACTGCTATAATTGCTATAACTGCTATAACTGCAATAACTGCCTTTCTCTCTTTAACCTGGTATCTAAAAGATTTTTAAGGAATCAATTATTCCGCTATGCTTAAAAGATTTATCAAAACATTTTGTTAACAAAGAAAAGTTTTTAATATCTATTCAACCCCCCCTTCTAGATAACTACTATGCCTTCGGGAACTAACAAACATGTTTTAACACTTAAAAATAACTTTTTTCATAGCAATCAAGATCAGATTATTAATTAGGTTTTATACCTTTACTTGAACAAATTTTGATTCTAGTCTCCTGATCTGATCTAGGTGTAATAGAGGCTTGATTTGGGACTGAATTTCTTATAATTTTCGTGGGTCTTAAAGAGAGATGGTCTTGGATGAGAGTTGTGAACAAATGAGCATAAATGTGACTTTTTCTCTCTCTTGATACTTATATAAAACTCATATGCAATGAATTTGGATGGGGTAATGGCTGAGAGCTGGAGTCTTTTAGCTCCTAGCGAGACTAGGGTTGATGACTTGCCAAGATATGATAAGATTTGCTAGCAATTGTTTCAAAAATGTGACAAAAGGGTATTGTGGTCATTAGCCTTAAAAATTTAAATGGCAAGCTTATCAATTGTCCCAACCCTTAGGGTTTACAAAAAAAATAAATAATTAACTTTTCTAGGATTTTAAAATTAGGTTTAAAAAATGAAAATTTAGTTTCTAAATTTCCAAATTAGGATTCCTTAATTAACTTGGGTTTTCTAATTATATTAGACTTGAAATTAAGTTTAATAATTCACTAATTAGCAATTAGTTTTTCCCATTTAGCAATTAGGATTTTCCATTTGAAAATTAGGGTTTCAAATATAGAAATTAGGGTTTATAAATATTAATTAGGGTTTTAAAAAATTAGGGTTTCCCTAAGTAAGGTTAATATCTATAACTCCGGCCGTTAATCACATTATCACGATTACATAACAATCTTGTACTCTAATTTGAGTTTCAAATTAGGGTTTAACACAGTAAAATCAGGTTTTCTAGTGTTTCACTATAATTGGCCAATTATCAGTCTACACACATATAGTACACATTTATAGCACTAAAATATAATTAGTATTATATTATTATTCTCATTCCTTCGTCAAAACCCAGAATTAGGGTTTGGATTCCATATCTGAAATTATCTTGCACATATATCATTATTATTTAAGTCATAATAATTATTTAATTAGTCTGAAATAAATTCATATAATAAAATAATTATTATAATAAATCTATAATCATCTCATATATTATTTAAATAATATAGCACACAAGCCAATCATGTTTGATGATAAAGCATATACTTTGTCAGAATAATCTTATTCATTTATTAATAAAAAGTATTAATTTATTAAAGGCTTTTAATTATCTACATGATGTCGCTTTTATAATATGTGATAAACCCATAGTTTTAAGCAATGCTTTTAGAATAATGATGATGATCATTCTAATGAGATCTAAATTTTAGAAAGCTTAAAACTAAAATAGTTCCCAATCATCGATTACTAAATCGGGGATTAGTGAATCCTGATAGATCGGTACACATACGCTGTTTGCTCATCGATGAGGATGATTGATCTCACGATCATTTGTGTGGAGACACTAAAGCAAGTATGTAGGTGCTTATTAGAGAATAAGTTCATCGAACGCGTGGCTCGCTAAGGAATACCTAATGGAGTTTTATTTCACTCGTCAATAGAATTCTCAGAGTGATAGTAAGACAAGTAATCCTCGACTTGAGATCATCATAAGATTCTTGTGTATGATGAGTTATACTTTGACTTATTCCTTAAGACCCTTAGGTATATCAAAGGTATATGGGGTATAATAAGTTGTATATGGAGATAATGTATGATCAATAAAGAATCTACCACTTCTAATAAAAGAAGAGAAATGTCCTATGTGATTCGATAAATGACAACCCAAAGAGTCCTCGGGTTAAGGCGTAATGAAATTAGAAAGGAGTTTCTAATTTGCATTATTTGGAGTTGTGCATTTAAGGATCGAAATACATATAATTAAATAAAATAAGACTCGACAAAGAATTCCATGCCTTATATTTAATCGGGACATCAGATGGTGGAAGGATTGAATCAGATTTAAGAACTATTTACTCAAAGGTTCTTTTAATGATTAATGTTGAAATCTATATTATCCGGAAAGTCGCTGATCGCTAGGAGGCTTATCCCTATCAGAGAATAAATATTATTTATTTAAATAAATTAATTGTTTAATTTATTTATTTAAATAAGATTAGAATTGTTCTAATTGATTTATTCACAACCGCTTAATATGGAGAACCTAAAGGGTCACACCATAAAAAGAAGAATAATTATTTAAGAAGTTAATGGCATAATCGTAATAATATAGTTATGTATATTTAATTTAATCTATGGTGATAGAATAAATTAAATAGCTTAATATTTATTATTTAATATTTTAGAAATATTAAATATAAATTAATAAGAGGAGTCTTATTAATATTATTACAATTATTATTATTTTAATTTCTAAAAGAGTTTAGGAATTAATTTAATATAAGCATTTCTCATTTATTCCTAATCGATTAGAAGGAAAATTAGTTAAAGGAGTTTAATTAATTATCCCTAATAAGATTAGGGAGCTTAATTAATTAAAAGAATTTAATTAATTAAATAAAACCCAATTCCTTAATTGTTAAGGTGGGTTGCCCACATCTATAAATAAGAGGAGTCTTATTACGGGGGTGGGGGGTTGTTGATTGACAACAACATAACGTAATAATTCCAATTGTTGGAGAGAGTACACCTTTTCTATAGAGATAGAAAAACTAGGGTTTAGCCAAACACCCATCTTCTTGAATTTTCTTCTTCCTCGTGGATCACCCCAGAGGCCAAACACATGGGTGGCTAACGCCGATCAAAGGAAGGAACCAAACCCGTGGATTCAAGATCGAACGCGAAAAGGATTGGAGGTGAACTTGCACCGAGGAAGCTCGATCTTCAAGGGTATGATTTATTCTTTATCTTTTTTCGCTTAATTAATAATTATGCATAAAGGGTGATCCCGTATATGGTTTGTAAAATTTTTAAACTCGATTTTACACGCTCGCATTTTTTTGCAATTTGATCATGCATATGAATATTACAAACCTAATAAAGGGCATCGAGCCAAACCTTTATGCTAATTATTAATTGTTTTAATTTGATATGTATATTGATATGTGTTTAGAATAATTTAATTGGGTATAATTTTATCAGATAAAAAAAAAAAAAAAAAAAAAAAAAAAAAAAAAAAAAAAAAAAAAATTTTTTTTTTTTAAAAAAAATTTTTTTTAAAAAAATATATATACAAATATTTGGCAAATAAAAAAAATTATAAAAAAAATATAAATATAAAGTCAATATATAATTAATATATTATTTTATTTAAATATAAATTTTTAAAAAAAAAAAAAATATAATATAAAAATTAAATATATAAATAAAATATTATATTAATATATTATATATATATATATATATATATATATATATATATATATATATATATATATATATATATATATATATATATATATATATATATATATATATATATATATATATATATATATATATATATATATATATATATATATATATATATATATATATATATATATATATATATATATATATATATATATATATATATATATATATATATATATATATATATATATAAATTTTAATTTAAAATAAAAGTTTATTTTAATTTTAAAATAAAAAGTTTATTTTAATAATTAAAATAAAAAGTTTATTTTAATTTTAAAATTAGAATTTCATGCTAACTAATTAGAGTTGGAATCGATTCCATGATAACTAATTGGAGTTGA
Source organism: Panax quinquefolius (assembly GCA_020205615.1). Taxonomy (NCBI): domain Eukaryota; kingdom Viridiplantae; phylum Streptophyta; class Magnoliopsida; order Apiales; family Araliaceae; genus Panax; species Panax quinquefolius. The sequence continues at coordinate 38,759,735 of CM035153.1, read as the reverse complement.
AATTGATTTTATTTTTCCTAAAATAAAGGAGTTTTTTTTATTTAAATAAAGTAGTTCCATCTTTAATTAGAAATTAGATTTCATATTATTCAAAAAATAAAAGAGTTTTTGTGAAAGAAAGAGAATCCTAATTCCTTAAATAAAGGAGTTTATTTAGATATGAAATAAGATTTCATATTATTCAAAATAAAAGAGTTTATTTTGTGAATAGAAAGAGAATCCATGTTTCCTTAAATAAATTTTTTTTATTTAAATATGAAATAAGATTTCATATTATTCAAAAAATAAAGGAGTTTATTTGTGAAAGAAAATATAATTGTTTCCTTTAATAAAATTTTTTTTTTACATGGAATCGATTTCATAATTAATTAAAAAGAAAAAGAGTTTTTTTAATTTTTTTTTTTTTTTTATATGGAATCGATTCCATAATTAATTAAAATAAAGGAGTTTTATTTTGATTAAAGATTTTGATTAAAATAAAATAAAATAGTTTATTTTATTCAAAATTGGATAAATTAAAATAAAATAGTTTTATTTTGATTTAAATTGGATTAAAATAAAGGAGTTTATTTTGATTCAAAATAGATTTTATACTAACTAAATTTGCCCATTAAATGATATATAATATATATATTAAATGTTTATTATTCAGAGATAATGTTATTTATTATCGATGCATATGGTGATGTGTATGATAATAAATGGGATTGATTATGGACTATCGACCAATGCGATGGATTTTATTTTAGTTGGATGCATGAATGTACGGGTTTTATTAAATGGGGTCTCACAGATTCGCCTCGCCTTCTAATTTTTCTTAATGTAAATTCTATCTCCTCCTATGCATTTCCCTCGATCACGATCAAGGTTTCTATTTATTTTAAATAGTTTTGTAATAGGAATATTTAGAATTAATTTTGAAAATTGAGAGATCAAGGACAAGGAGCGCCAAGACCCTGCTTTGTAATGGAGCCCCAAGTTTAAATGTAATAGTTATATTTAAATATTATTTTTCGCACCCTTGGGGAGTTTGAATTTTTGGTTCACTTGGTGGCTCTAGTGAACCAAACTAGAATAAAAGTCCATAATCAATCCCGTAGAATATAAGATTCTATATGTGCATGCTTATATATATATATATTATATATTATGCAAACATGCTTCATGATGTTCATTAATACGACGCAGATTTATATATATATATATATATGCGCTTAAACAAGATGAGACAAATTAATAACAAACCCTCAATTTTTTTTTATATTAAGTCCTAAGTTGCTCAAAGATATTTGAATATCGAACGTCCGCTTTCTAGCATGATAAAATTAAAATTAATAGAGTATTAAATATTTAATATGAGTTTGTTGTGTCACCACAAGGCAAGTATTAAGTATTTAAGATGTTAATTTATCACATTTGATGCTTATAAAGAAAATTGAACAATATTGTTTTTTTGTCAGGTCACCACAAGGATGATATTTTTTTTTTGAATATATGGAGTGCTAGGTTGACTTAACTGGATAATTTTGATTCTGATGTGCCACCACTGATCAAAATAATCTAAGAGGCAAAATAAAAGGAGTCAGATAGTTGATGTAATCGACAAAAGTTGTTCTACCTATTTATTTATATATAGTTTGTTGTGTCACCACAAGGCTATATACATTTGAAATGGGATCCTTATTCTCACTAGCAAATCTTTAATTAGATTTTTATTTAACTATATAAGTGAGGGTAATATAGTTTGAAGAAAATAGTGGGAGATACCAATTTAAAACAAGACCTAATTTATTTTGGTAATTAATAAAAGAATGTATGTTAAAATGTTGTTAATTACAAATTCATTTACGTAATTTTACAATGTCTAAAATTACTACTATCATCGCGAATTATATTAGATGCTAAATTAACGTAATCAATTAAACTGGATTGGTTAAGGAATTTGAGAATAGTTCTCATAGTCAAAAGCTATCTTATGTCCTTAATACGCCTATCCCTCGCAATGGTTGCGCATAATGCCTCCGAGGAAGAGATTGCTACTTTTAGAAAGTGGCAAGATGATGCACATTGGCTCAACGCATCATGCTCAGATCCACGAAAGTAACGAAGCTTCAACACAAGATGAAACTATGGATGCTCCTACTATATTCCCCGCACATCAAGTAGTTGATGGTGAGGAAAGTAGGACCGATAGATATCGACATCTCAAGGAGCTCTTCCGATCTAGAACGGCCAATGGCACTATATAAGATGCATAAAAAGTTCTTAACATAATCAATTTGATTGATCAATTAGACAACGAAGTTTTGTCATGGATGGAGAGTTGAGCCAAGATTTGATCTTGCACTCACTCCCCTGACTCCTTTCATCAATTGTTGTGAATTTTTCATATGAACAAGCTAGATATCGCCCTCACCGATTTGCTTAACATATTGAAAAATGTCGAGAGTCACTTTCCAACCAAGAAAGATCAAGTCTTACCGGTAGGGGCCAAAGGATCTTTCAAAAAAAGAAGAATTCATTCAAAGAAGGTAAATAAAAGGCAAAACAAAGGATAATAAGAACAAAATCGACATGGATAAGAAAGGAGTTTGCTTCCACCGCAATAAGCCTCGACATCGGAAAGAAATCATGAGAAGCATCTTGCAGAGGCTAACCAAAGAAGCTTAGTGAAGTTTCTACATAATACGCTTTTTGTTCATGATAAAAAATAAATTTTCTTTAAGTCAAGGTTCTCTACTGGGTATTGGATACCGATTTTGTTATCATAAATATAGATTTATGAAAGGACCAAGGTAAGTAGAAAGCTAAACAAATATAAGTAATCCTATGTGTGTGAAAAATGAAGCAAAGGTTGCCATATTAGCCATAGAAACTTATAGTTTAGCAATGCCTACGGCAAATCTATTAAGTCAATAAGTTGTTATCAGATTCCAATTCTTGTTAAAATATTATTTCCATTTTATTGTTGGACAATGAAATCTTTGGTATTATAATTAAGAACAATTGTTGTTCTATTTATAATAATAATGTTTTCAGTATAGAATCGAATATTACTTAATAAATTTTGTATACTGATTTTACATGAAAAATATTTTGCAAATTGAACAAATTAGTATAAGAAAAGGAGATGATCATTCAAAGAGTTGAATGTGTGTATTTGTTGAATACAAGTGTGAATTATTTGAAAGGTTCAAAGAATTCAAAATGAAACAAATTGGCAAAGTATTAAGAGATTTTGATTAGATCAAGGAATAAATACTTGTGCAATAAGTTTCTAGATCATCTCAAATGGTTTTTTCATAATGGACACATCCCCGACACATAATAATCGATTGATGTATCCGAAGGAAAAATCGCACTTGTTGGACATGGTGCGGTCCATAATGATTTTACCGACATTCCAAAGATCCTTCTGGGATAATGTCCTAGAAATGGTCGACATATCATTTAAAATGGTAACCTCAAAATCCAAACCCCAAGACTCCATAAAAGTTATGGGATTGGAGGATTCCTAATCTTAAGTATGTTAAGATAAAGGGTTGTCCAACTTATGTGAAAAGGTTTCAAAGGATAAGCTTGGGACAAGATTCGACAAGTATGATTTGTGGGACATCCTAAAGTAAGTTTAGGTATATGTTCTATAATCCTACTTAGCAAAAGGTGTTTGTTATTAAACACGCCGCCTTCTAAGATAAAGGTGTTTATCATAAAAGGGCTAGTGGAGGATAATAGATCTTCAAGAGTTCAAGAACCACAAAACACTATAAGTCAAATAAGAGGAACCTCGTAGATGTAATTCTATTGTACCACAAATCAATCGAAGAAATCGAATAGTATCAAGATACCTAGGAGGTATGGATTCATCATGGATGATGATGATGATGAGGTACACATCATGAAGATGATGATGATCCAAGCAAGTTACATTCGATGAGGTCAAAAGAGTTTGATTTCAAAAAAATAAGAACCTAGTGTGTAAAAGGGTCATGGAGCATCGTGAAATTTCTAGTATTATATGTTGATATACTACTTGATAAGGAATGACATACCAATGCTACAATCAAGAAAGATAAAGTTGTTAAACATTCCTCCATGAATGATTTGGGAAGAGTATCTTAATTGGGGATATAAATCTATATAGATAGATTTAAGAGGATGCTCGACTTAACCCAAGGAACGATATTCATTTGATGCTAAAGTCGCTTAGCATGGCAAACCCAAGAGATGTCTCATCGTCGATGAGCTATGGAGTGTATCTCTTAATAGTCCCCATGCACTCTCTAAAAAGAGAGATCGCATGAGTGACAATCATGTATGCAATGAAATATACGAGACCCGATGTCGATCACCATATTTGGAGAAGTTCACTAAGAGTCGTTGAAAACATCTTAAAGTGCTTAACCCAAGACTAAGGATGTGATCATATTCATGGTGGGTCTAAATTAAAACTAGAGGGCTAATGCACTCAAGTTTTTCGTATGCATCAAGATGATGTAAAATCCACTTTAAGGTAAAGTGTTACTCTCGAATAAAGCAAGTGCAGTTGAATCGAAAGGTTCCAAACAAAGAAAGAGTTGCCGGTTTAGTGATAAAGACAAAGTATATAGCTATAAATGAAGTCGCAAGTTGATTGTTTGGATTAAAAGTTCATTACGTAACCAGAATAGTTCCTAAGTCTCATCTCGATCTAAACATGTGTTGTGGCACTTTCATTTGATTATTAGAATCATGAAAGATGGGAAATCACTATAGAGATAGTGGACTCTCATGAACAACATTACATATCCATTAACTAAAGCTTATCCAACAAGCAGGATAATCGCCACTAGTAGAGAAGAAGAGTATAAGATACCACGACGATCGGGCTTTTAGTGCAAGTGGGAGATTGAAAAGTAGTATGCACACAAGCCAATCATGTTTGATGATAAAGCATATACTTTGAATAATCTTATTCATTTATTAATAAAAAGTATTAATTTATTAAAGGCTTTTAATTATCTACATGATGTCGTTTTTTATAATATGTGATAAACCCATAGTTTTAAGCAATGCTTTTAGAATAATGATGATGATCATTCTAATGAGATCTAAATTTTAGAAAGCTTAAAACTAAAATAGTTCCCAATCATCGATTACTAAATCGGGGATTAGTGAATCCTGATAGATCGGGTACATACGCTGCTTGCTCATCGATGAGGATGATTGATCTCACGATCATTTGTGTGGAGACACTAAAGCAAGTATGTAGGTGCTTATTAGAGAATAAGTTCATCGAACGCGGGCTCGCTAAGGAATACCTAATGGAGTTTTATTTGCTCGTCAATAGGAATTCTCAGAGTGATAGTAGTACAAGTAATCCTTGACTTGAGATCATCATAGTATCTTGTGTATGATGAGTTATACTTTGACTTATTCCTTAAGACCCTTAGGTATATCAAAGGGTATGCTTGGGTATAAATAAGTAAGTGTATATGGAGATAATGTATGATCAATAAAGAATCTACCACTTCTAATAAAAGAAGAGAAATGTCCTATGTGATTCGATAAATGACAACCCAAAAGAGTCTCTTGGTTAAGGCGTAATGAAATTAGAAAGGAGTTTCTAATTTGCATTATTTGAGTCAGTGCATTTAAGGATCGAAAATACATATAATTAAATAAAATAAGACTCGACAAAGAATTCCATGCCTTATATTTAATCGGGACATCAGATGGTGGAAGGATTGAATCAGACAAGAACTATTTACTCAAAGGTTCTTTAATGATTAATGTTGAAATCTATATTATCCGGAAAGTCGCTGATCGCTAGGAGGCTTATCCCTATCAGAGAATAAATATTATTTATTTAAATAAATTAATTGTTTAATTTATTTATTTAAATAAGATTAGAATTGTTCTAATTGATTTATTCACAACCGGCTTAATATGGAGAACCTAAAGGGTCACACCATAAAAGGAAGAATAATTATTTAAGAAGTTAATGGCATAATCGTAATAATATGTTATGTATATTTAATTTAATCTATGGTGATAGAATAAATTAAATAGCTTAATATTTATTATTTAATATTTTAGAAATATTAAATATAAATTAATAAGAGGAGTCTTATTAATATTATTACAATTATTATTATTTTAATTTCTAAAAGAGTTTAGGAATTAATTTAATATAAGTATTTCATTTATTCCTAATTGGATTAGAAGGAAAATTAGTTAAAGGAGTTTAATTAATTATCCCTAATAAGATTAGGGAGCTTAATTAATTAAAAGAATTTAATTAATTAAATAAAACCCAATTCCTTAATTGTTAAGGTGGGTTGCTCACATCTATAAATAAGAGGAGTCTTATTATGGTGGTGGTGGGTTGTTGATTTTCAACAATACATACGTAATAATTCCAATTTGTTGAGAGTACACCTTTTCTATAGAGATAGAAAACTAGGTTTAGCCAACACCCATCTTCTTGAATTTTTATTCTTCCTCGTGGATCACCCAGAGGCCAAACATTTGGGTGGCTAACGCCGATCAAAGGAAGGAACCAAACCCGGTGGATTCAAGATCGAACGAAAAGGATTTGGAGGTGAACTTGTACCGAGGAAGCTCGATCTTCAAGGGTATGATTTATTCTTTATCTTTTCGCTTAATTAATAATTATGCATAAAGGGTGATCCGTATATGGTTTGTAAAATTTTTAAACTCGATTTTACACGCTCGCATTTTTTATGCAATTTGATTGCAGCACATGAATATTACAAACCCAACCTACTATGCCACCTCCTATAGCAAGGCCCGAGCCCTCGTAGTCTCCAGACGCCAACCCAGCTGCACAGGGACTACTGGTAGACATCATGGCATCCCTCACCTTGCTGCATCAGAAGCACGACGCCGAGGCTCGGAGGCAGCAGAGGCACATTGCAGTATCAGGCTAAACTGGTAAACACAATGCAAAGTATATACACCAATGATTATGGTGAGAACACTGAGTTCACACCATACCAGTTCCCATAGCCTCCTGTCTTCCCACCATACCCTCAACCATCACCGCCCGCTGAAACTGATGAGGATGATGCTGATGTCGAGTAAGCGATCTTTAGGGAAGCCCTCTTATATACGACTGATCTATGTTTAGCAATGAGGGCATTGCTCACCTTAAGTTTGGGGGTGTTAGGGCCTAATATCTTTTTGTTTATGTCTAATGCCATGTTAGGTTGCATATTTAGTACTTTGCTTGTGTTTTTATTAGTATTGTGGTGCAGTTATTTTGAACTGCGATATTTTTCTTTGGGATTATTATTATGGATACCATAAACTATTTTGGGTTATTATTTATAAATGCTTTGATTATTATCAGCATGGTTGATTGGTTTATAGCCATCTTTTTGGGGCTTATACAGATTTATATGCTTGTGCCATGTTAACGGCCTTTTTACCCTATTTTGAGCTGCTATTAAGCAAGGGTGTTATATTTATCATTAATTTTTTATTATGGCTAATGACAAGCGCCAAGTAATTTTGTCTATCTCTTAGAGTTGTTCCAAGCATGTATGAGCTAGAGGTTTGTTCAATCGATAACTTTAGACTGTTATTGATCCATCCTTTTTAGCAAGCACCGACCAACTGTGTTAACTAGTTATGTTTTCGAACTTAGTTCACGTGTTTATTGCTTTTAGAGTATGTTCACTCTGATAAACTTTTATTGTTACAAGGTAATAAAAGACTTAGACGTATATATAGTTTTGGATTTTGGATTCTGGCATGTTTGCATAAAAAAAAACAGAATAAAAAGAAATAAAGATTGAATATCGAAAGTCTTGCGGTGGGTCGAGATGGAGCGTAAAACGCACTCTCCCATAAGTGCAGGACCGATGTTGAGATGGAGCATAAAATGCACTCGCCGAATAATCTTCGGAGTTCAAAAAAATTATATTAGCTTATGTTGATTACGTGGCATTTACTGCTAGATTTATTAGATTCATAGGGTTGTTCTACACCTACTGCCCTAAAGTCATCTGACTTGGGAGTCACTGATGAAAAGCTCATTAATGGGTAGTTCTGATTAGCCTAAGGTAATTAAGGATTGTCCGAATCAGATTTTACTATCTTCATGCTAGAGTCTTTTGATTATTTCCTACACTTACGTCTTATTCTTAATGCTTGTAGAATGTTTAAGTTGTGGAGTTTGCATATTGGTAGTAACAATCGACTGTGCGAACTTATTTAAGCTATGATTAGTTAGGACAGTTGGTCTCTACACACACACATAGAATGGATCGAATACAGTCTTATGCTTGAAATTGAATGAACCCTTACTTCTATATCTGTGTTTGCCTTGTTCTCTGGGAGTAGCTATGATCAAGCTCAGAAGCCATGATACTAGTATGCAGTTATATTTTTCTTTCTCGTATGTTTTACTATTGTTAGTTTTGTGTTAGATAGTTTGCTCGAGGACAAGGAAAGACTTAAGTTTGGGGGTATTTGATGAGTGGGATTTATACCCGCGAATCGAATACTTTATGACTTAAATAGTTGCCTGATCTCGTAGATTTTTTATAGTTTCATATGATTATAGTGTTATTATGCTTAACTGATGAAATGCGGGGCTTATTAGGTCTTTCCCATGCTTTCAGGGGCAAAACGGGCATTTTACATGTACCCGCGCCACGGCGCCACAGACTAGGCTTAAGCTCGCGCCGCAACGCCAACCACCTATCCAGCCTAACGTCACCTTGAAGCCACAGCGCCACTAGTCCTTTATGGGCTCGCGCTGCAGCGTGAGCTCCGGTGTTTTCCAAGCTGACGTGGCACCGCAGCGCCACCCATAGGCCTATTGCCCGCACCGCAGCGCGAGCTCTGGTGCCCAGGCAGAGAAGGCTTGTTTTTGACCTAGCTAAAGAAGGAAACTGTTATAAAAGGAAAGCAAGCCTCTGCAATACAGATATCTCATATATCAAAGAATAATATTAGCTTAGGATAGAATAGTTTAGTTTTTCTTCCTTTTTTATAATTTCTCTCTCTAGTTCTTAGTTAATTTCTATAAATATAGATTAGGGGGAAGTATGGGATTTCCTTAGAGCGACAAGAGCAGTGAGCTACACGGATTGGAAAGCTTGATTTGAGCGGAATGCTTGCAGACTGAAGGGCTTTGACAAAGTTTCCTCTTATCCATTTATTTCCTCTTATTTTGTAGTCCATTAATGTCGTCTTTATTGCTACTTATATTTTGTTCAATAGCTATGAACTGAGTATTTTCTCTAAGGTTATAATGGAACCCTTTGTTATTTAAATTGACTATCTTATCTCTTTGGTTGGCACCATATGGTTTGGTTTAATATATTCATGCTTAATGATTCTCGCTAAGACATTAGTGATGATTTTGGTAATTTACATGATATTGAAAGAAGGATTATAGATTTACACCGTAATATATTGGCATGTAATTATGGGTTTTGACTGCATAAGTTGTGCATAGAATAGACATATATATGTGCGCCACGTGCGACCTATTTGAGAACTTATGCTTAAATCCTTGTTATGATTAATTCGCATAGACATGTGTAGGATTGTATCTAGCTTGGACGTTCTTTTCTGTTCTATTCCCTAACGGGTGGATCTGGAAAAGATATGTTTATGAATACCACTACAGAGGTGTATGAGCACCTGTGTGTTCTCAGTCGAAAAATTGTCATGACCATTAAGACCAAAGAGAGAAGGGTAGGAAGTTTGATGAAGCATAGCACGCCAGGTGTTAGACAGAATGCCTGTGTGGGGTGAAGTTGTAACCTTAGCTTGAAATTCCTTCGATTACCATTCGTTGTCCATTTACTTGCTTTGATAATTAGTTATACTTAGATTAATCACACTTCCATTTATTGCTGTTCGAATAAGACTTTAGCGATACAAAGTCGGTACTTGGTAAATATTAGTGATAGTTCCTCGTGGGTTCGACACTTTCCTTATCACTGTATTACTTGTTAGATTGCGTATATTTGCGCGTGTTTAGTGATCGGTTTTCCGACCAATAGCTGCACCTTCAGGGGTTTTCAAACCCTTAGAAACATACTTCCCCGATGAATGGGTAATGACAGTGCATCAATACCATCAGTATGATACACACCAATCATGGAAAATATATTTTGATGGGAGTCATTAACATGGAAGGTTCGAATTTGGATCGGTTCTAGTATCGATGCGGGGGAGCGAAGATCCCGTTGCCATCAAATTATAGTTTGTCAGCACCAACAACACAGTTGAGTATGAAGGCTGTATCATGGGAATCAAACTTGCCCAATCAATTGGTATCAGGAGGTTACCTGTCTTTGGGGATTCAGAATTGGTAATCAGACAGACCATAAGAATCTATCATACTAAAGAGCTACATTTTCTGCCTTACCATCAGCAAGTTTTACAGATGGTTACGGAGTTTGAAGAAATAAACTTCCCCCACATTCCTCGGAATAGGAATGATTTTGCGGATGCGCTAGCAACTTTGGCCTCCTTGATCAACATACATGACAAGAAAAACATGCCAAGCATCCCATTTGCCCTACAAAAGACTCCAGCATATGGGAATTATATTGGAGAAGTATCGGATGAGCTACCTCCCATCCAACACCCTTGGTATCATCATATTAAGGAGTACTTGCGAGATCCATCGACTGACTATGAAATTCTACCTGAGCGGAGATGCGCTCTACAAAAGAAATGCAAAAATAGGTCTCCTCAGATGTCTGGACACGGACCAAGCTCAGAGGCTTATGGATGAAATCCATGGTGGAGTATGTGGCCCACATATGAGCGGTCCCCTACTTGTTAAAAAGATCCTCAGAACAGGACACTACTGGATCTCGCTTAAGGTTGACTGTGATGATCACGTCAAGATGTGCTATCAATGTCATATTCATGGGAATGTTATCCACGCCCCTCCGAGGGAACTCCACAATATGAGTTCACCTTGGCCCTTCTCAATGTGGGGAATAGACGTGATCGGACCCATCAAGCCCAAAGCAGTAATGGGCATCGGTTTATCTTCACCATGATCAACTACTTCACCAAGTGGGTACAGGCAGCCTCCTTCCCAAGGGTTACCAAAGAAGTCATCATTTCTTTCATTAAAAACAATATCATTTATTGATATGGACAACCAGAGGTGATTGTGTCAGACAATGCTAAGAACCTCAACAACAAAATGATGGAGGAGTTGTGACGTAAATTCCACATCAAACACCTTAATTCCATCATCTACCATCCAAAGATGAATGGTGCTATTGAAGCGGCTAATAAGAACATTAAGAAGGTCATGCAAAAGATGTTCGCCAATCATAAAGGATGGCCTGACCTCTTGCCTCTGACTCTATTAGCCTACAGAACTTCAATGCGTACTTTAACTGGGGCAACTCCATACTCATTGACCTATGGGATGGAAGTAGTGCTCCCCATAGAAGTGGAAATGGAATCCCTCAGAGTGTTGATTGACGCTCAGCTGGATGAAGACCAATGGTTACAAGTCAGATATCACCAATTGTCTTAGCAGATCACCAGTCATTTCAGGTTTTCTAACCCTTTCTACACACAACCTTTTTTTATACCCATCTGCCCCATCAGGGAAACACACTCTTCAAGCCAGCAGCCTGGTTTTCAGATCTTTCATTCAACTTCATTTCAAACCTTTTAGGTTATCCCACCAGGGATTGATCCTTTCATACCCGTAGTTTTATCCCATTATGGATAAGACTTTTCACACCTGCAATTTGTCCTGAACATGGGATCAAACTTTTCCCCCGCAGTTTGTCCTGAACATGGGATCAAACTTTATCGGCTATAAATCGTCTTAAACATGGGGCAAACTACGTCGACCTGATCTCCTCAATACCTGGGAGTACTTACGCAACCATTTTATATGGCTCGGTCACAATAAAAGAAAAACAACAAAAATATTTCTACACCCTTTTATACAAACAAAAATCACAAAAACATTTCTACACTTTTCTACCCCTTCACATATAGCGTTGAACCTCTTACACCAGGTTCAAACTACGCAGACCTGATCTTCTCTTCAATAGGAGTACGTAGGCAGCCATTATGGTTCGGTCTTACCTCTACCCAAATAAATCCTTGTCAACGATACTGGGATCAAACTTTAATTCACCATATTTCATCGGCTTCAGACCAAAGGGATGGAACTACCTGGCCTCTCCTTAAATAAGAGTTGGCGACCATCTAAGCTACGGTTGATTCCTCAAAGAGCAACACCAATCCATAAAAGATGGAACTATTTGGGATCTCCTCTTCAATAGGAGTACTGACAACCATCTATGGTGCAGTGAATCTCAGAGAGGAAAATTCATAATCCTCTCCACATCTACATACAGAAACCAGTCCGAAGACACCAAAGAGGGTAGGGATACACACAGATCAACGATCCATTCTGAAAGATCCTGCGACATCTCAATGTCCACCCATCAAGGATGAGTGTAGAATATATCAAGATCACAAGTCCTGAATAAGCAAGCAAATATCAAGCAAGTAACAAGGCACAACTAAAAGGGAAATGAATCAAAATATATTTCCCTGCCATATATAATGATGTTTGATATATACATTATATGTAGTACGTGACAAAATGGCTAAGCTAGTCTGTGCAGGAAAATACAAGTCTATCTACAATCCCGTGGATATACGAACTATCAAGTCCAACATGGCAAATCTCTTCGAAGAAAGAGGCAATGCTGCAAGCTCTCGCTCCTTGAGGAATCTACACGAGCTAACGGATCCAGAGCTAATCGTGATCGTGGCATGATGCTCATCAATATATGCACTCATATCGGCAAGCATGCCAGTAGTAAGGGATCTCACTGTAGTACTATCTGTAATGGCTACATCCCAGGCAGATATAGCAGCATCCCGCTCAACAATCAATGCAATTATGCATGATCTAGCCTCATCCCTCTCAGCAATAGCGGTGTCTCAATGAGGTACAACCTCCTCTCTCTCCAATAGAACGGTATCTCTCCCATCAAGAGCTGTCAAAATCAAGGCCTTATCCTAATCTCTCTTAAAGGTCATCAAATGAAGACTCGCTTCTAAATATGTCTTTGAATCTTTGGATCACAGAGTAGAAGCACTCGTGATTGGGAGAATCTACAAGAGCTGTTGTCAACCCAGTGAATAGTTCCTCCTCAGTGGGAAGATCAATGTCCTCTGTGGGCTCCCCATCATCAGAATAGATCTCTGGCACTGTGGATACTACCACAGCCGATGCTGTCTCTGTCTCCATCAATGCAGAATACTCTGTTGAACAGCCCGGATGGCTAACTGAAAATGCAGCTAGCTCACGCTGATCCCAGTAGGCATACACCCTGGATCTATCCTCTGCTGACAAGTGTGGAGAAGCCAAACGTTGACTCAAAGCCCACTCAAAAGGATGGAAGTCCTGGAACTGGTCAAACTGTGACATCACAGCTAGTGGGTGGTAAGTAGTCATGCCCCTCAAACCAGCTAGAGGGAGATAATCCATGCCAGGAGCATGAGTAATAAAGCTGTAGGGTGAACTAAGCCCTGCACACGGCATAATGTCAAACGGATCTACGATCCCTATTAAGAATACCGACCAAAACGTAGCGTCTGTACACTCCGCTGGCTGGAAGGAGTAAGACATGGCTATCTCATGGGTAAAACAATACCCATGCCGTCGGAAAGTGCTAATCGGTCTCAGGTGTGACATGAACCACACGTATAACATGACCGAGCTACCTGTAAATACCCCTGCAGGGAAGGTGCTGTAATATGTGGTCAATCTCAACGTCTCTGCTACAATCATCGACACAATGGTGTGACCCTCCCTAAGAGCTCTCACAGTCATAATGATGCCAATGTCCAGCTCATCCATATACCGTGGCATGTACACGTATGACAATACACACATCAACAATACGTCTACTCTGGCTAGACTCTAATGATCCTCCAACATGGTAAAATCCCCAGAGTGCCGCGTGTAACTGTCCTCTGAGCCAAATCTGTCCATCAAAAAATGTTGGGATATCACATGGTCGGATGTAATCTCATCTTGTACGACTCTACGCCTCAGTCCGGTGAGGGTCATAAACTGTCGGCTCATGTCGTCGATAGCCATCTGTGTGCAAGGTCTGTCTAATGGAAGTGTCGTCAACCGTGCATACTCCTCTAAGGTAGGAGTCAACTTATGGATACCAAACCGGAAAACCTGCCTCTCTAGTATCTAGTGCTCCAGCATACCCTCTACAAAGCCTACGGGAACCTGAAACATCAAGAGGGTCATAGAATGCTGCAATAACTGATCTACTGTCACCCTGTTTGGAGGTGACATATTATCATACCATAATCTCAGACAGGATGCCACAACCACTTGTGGGGTATGATCAATGCGGCTAACTGTCGAGGAAGACATCTGTGTGGGCCGTATCATAAGATCATCCAGGGGTCAATGCTGAATATCTCTGGACATACATACATATGCATAACATGATACATACAGGATAAACAATAGATGGCAATATGATGTAGGGAATAATAGTATATACATTCCTAAGTACATCATCATCTAATAAATCTCTGTACAGCTAAAAATATAAGGAAATAGGGCACAAACGCCCAACAACTAACAGAGGCCTATCAAAAGATATAGCGAGAATGGGGTACAACCACCCAATATCTAACAGAGGCCTACCAAAAGATATAGCGAGAATATACATCAAAAGAAGATAATGGTGTCAATGTCTACATCATCAATTCTGTCCAGCTGATGTAACTCCTCCTGAGTCACTGGATCTCAATCAACGGGGATGTCAGGCCTATACAATGGAGGATCTACGCTAGCAAAGCCATATGAGTCACCTGAAGGGCCAGCTCCAGAGCTGGAAGGATCAAAAATATCTACCTCTGAAGGATCTCTGCCCAAATGCCGGATAAAGAAATGTGCCCGGTCCAACTGCCGGGTCAAACTGTCAATCTATGTCAAATGAGTCGGATCTCGACATAAAGCCATCCAATCTATTATCATCACGGATCCAAAGAATTATATCCCCATAAACCCCGGGTGGTGCGGTGCGGGCTCACGATGGTGCGAGGGACCACCAATGCTAGAACATCTCCTGAGTATAAGGACCCTCTTACAGTGTAAAACTGCCAACACCCATCAATGGGATATCAATGATGGGAGACTGTGAAACAGGCTAATAACGCCTGGAAGGAGGTAAGATCGGTACACGAATCTCCATTGTGGTGCTCGTAATAGCACGCTCTCCTAAATAGAGCTCTCATCCTCCATTAGTAAAGAGAGGAACCCTATGGGTGGATAGCACATACTCAACACCAGTCGGGTACCCATCCTCAAACCCAATGGTTAAATGCTCCCCAGAGTAGGGAATCCAAGTGATGACATCAGCTATCAAAAACACCAACTGTAGTCGACAATGGGTGAAACCCTCCGCTACAGGAACCTCCGTCAATATGGAGTGATGCCATCGCCATCATCGTGGATAGGTCTCTAAGCCTAGCACACTCATAGGACGCAAACATGGGAGTCTCTCGTAGGCCCAAAACTGCCAACACAAAGGCAAACATCTGCTTTCAGTTAACACTCTTAACCTGTATATGGGAAATCATAAGAGAAATACTCACCAGCAGAAATGGGTAAAATCCTAGCCAAGCCCCCGTCAAGCCTTGCGAACGCATGCGCATACCCCTGAGGAAATAGGTGAAGGTGTAGGAGCCCTAATCATACTCTCCAAAACGGTCCGCATCTCGTGTGGTGCTCACAAGCGAATGATATCGTGGAAGAGTTATCTTCTATGAAGCAGCCCCTAATGATTATTAGGAACAATCGCCAAAGAATGCGATCCCTGACTCTCACATCATCGGGTATGGGCTCACTCAATAGCCCGCCAATAGCATCTATGCTTAAAAGATCTGTACGGACTGTCCTACCCTTGAGCGCTTCAGCCGGGACTCCTAGCAAGGATCTAACGATAGTCGGGGAAATATTTGTCGTACATGGCACTGACACCCCTCCAAACTCCATACCAGTGATAAATGGCCAATTCATCAACGTCATCATCACCTCACAATCCAACAAATGGAGAGATTGAGTCTGGTGAAACCAGCGCTCAAACAATGCCATGAGGTAACCCCAGGGACAACGACGGGGAAGGATGGAAAAGAACGCCCCAAAGCCCCAGCCATGCATAATCCCTCAATAATTAGGATGCATAGCCTGATATGTGGAGTGAATGCTGAACCAGTTCCCTCTAGGCTGTGTGAAGATGGGAACCTACATCATAAAGTAGATCAACATCAGAATCCTTACTCCTCGTTAATAGGAAAAAAGAAAGAATCAAAATCCAGCTTATACCTCATTTGCATGCAAGTAAACCGAGGGGTGTCGACTCAAATCACCCAGAAGTTGTGGGATCATCACCTGAATACCTAGAAAATCCCTACTGGGAACAAGAGTAGCAGGAGCAGGGTCCGCAACCGGTACATCCTCCTCCTCGTCCTTAACATCCGGTACCTCAACCCGGACAGGACGTATCACCGCCTCCACTAGACGACGAGGCTGTCTAACGGAATGGGGTCGAGGCACATCAGAAGCCCTCCTTCGTACACCTAAAGTGGTCTTGCGGGAACTATTCGGCTGATCTAGATCCATATATCTGGACATAAGTCTCCAAATCACCTCAGAAAGGGTGTGGTAAACTCTAACCTGGAGCTTTTTCAATTGTATTTTATGACTACATGCATGCATGCATTACTTTAACATACGCCTACAGTAGAGTTAAAAATGCATGACTACCCAATACCTACATTTTGGAAAAAATTTGCCATAGTCCCCTTTGTAAGTAAGACTATCCACATGCACATAGGCATGACTAGGTGGCCATTCAGTAGCACACTTACCCACAGTTATAAACATCCTTTATATGCGTACATATATCAAATCCATAATCTGTAAGGGTAGCCTAATTACCAGGATTATTTTGCTTCTCACCTCAGCTCATTTGTCCTCAAATAGGATAAGCAATATGATGAAAAAGGTGCCAATTTGATTGTTTCAAAAGTTAAATTTTTTCACATCATTGTATTCAACATGGTTAAATACTAACATTTACTATGTTGAATATTTTTTATCAAGTCATATAAGCATGCATATTCACTACTACGTGTTTAGATGTATTTCATACAAAAAGTCATTTTCCAACAGATAAAAACTAGAAAAAAAAAAAAGACATGCATACGTTACCAGGGCAGTGTAGAACACTTTTATGGTGACAGAATTTGAAGGAAGATGCCCGAACTTAGCAGATCTGAAGAAGAGCTCTAAAATTTCCTGTGTAGCACAACTTAGAAATGAATTTTGAAAGCAAACTGCAACTTAAAACCACCCATGGTTGGCCACAGGTGTACCTACAACTCCCTTAAGTGGGTCCCACCCCTCCAACTCGGTCCAGTATGAGTTGTAAAGGAGATCTCACAAGCTGAAAAGGCCAAATCAAGAATAAAAATGCTACGCGATTGAGCGGAATAGCCTAAATCCTTGTTTTCAGAGACCCAACTGTAGGTCCACTTGTCACTTATTGGTATTCGCCCAAACCTAGGGTTTACTATACAAATGATCACAACAGTTAAAAATTATACTCGGCAATACCTCACGAAGGTCCAATGACGTCAATTCAGGGTTGTAACTCCAAAAAACACTTCTCCCCAGTGGGGATTTCATCCATTGATGCACATGTCAACGAAGGTCAATCAGCCTTGACATTTTCCTCAGCAGAGAATTCGGCCATTGATGTACATATCAGTGAAGGTCAGATAACTTTGACGACATAGACTGTTGGTAGTAACTCTAACAGATCAGCAAAAAGACCTAGCGATACAAACCAGGGAAGAACATCTTCATCAGGGAGGACCGATGATGGAATATGTTATACATATCCTCAACAGACAAAGCTTTATCCCCATAGAATCTCTTGTACATGAGAGATACATCTTCAGTGTGAAGTGTGTACCAAGGATTAAGGACTTTGGTGATCAAACCAATGTCAACATCCTGGAAGTTCATGAGAACTTTGGATCGCACGTCTAAGACAGTTCATCCAGGTTGTCAGTAATGACACCACCCTGGTAGAAGTCAAGGGAGCCGACAATCATCCCACCCTGTTGGAGAACAGTCCAATAAACCACATACATTTGCATCATGTTGTTGTACATTACATCATGATTATCCTGTCACATTTCAAGTGTCTAGTATTCTTTATCCTATCCATGTCATTGCATTGCATGAATATGATAAAGAGGGGCATCTTTATCACATGAACGCGTACCATATCTTTCCATACCGGTTGAGATCTTTACTGTGGAAGATAGTGCCCCATTTTTCGGCCCTTAACCCATGTGGTGCCCGACTTTGTTATTTCAGTTAAAATGGCCTCATAGTCAGGATCATGGTCACGCAAGTAGGCATACTAGCACTCTCTAGGACCTCATAATTGGTAGTACTCGTTAATGGCATTGGCACTGAAAAGAACCTGCTTGCCCCTCACAAATGCTCTGAATGGGGCCTTATCCTCCGTGTTGGCATAGAATTCCTTTACCACATTGACAACTACAGGCTCCGGCTCTTAAGTGAACCTACTCCATCCTTTTTCATAAATTTGTTGCATCATTTCTCCATCCACGTTGTCGAGTGCCAAGCCACGCTCTGGTGTTAGTGCATTCGTCACTAGGTAGTCATAGCGGTCGGCAGCGGCGGCACTCACAAACTTTCTCCTGTTAAAAGCTCTAGTCGGTGGTGTGGACTCGGAACTCTAGCCTCGCTGTCATTTCACTGTTGGTTTTGGTGTCATGGTATTTGATTGGATGAACTTCAAGCCAACTTCTCCCCTAAACTTCTCTTGAACAATTCGTCGAACACTTGGTGTGCATGACTCACAAAACCCCCCAAATTTGTAATAGCACTTCAAGTATGGTGATAAGTGATGAGTAATTGTAAGAAATAACTGCTTACCCTCAATATATTGACAAGTTTGTTGAATTTACCCTCTCTTTTGGCTGACAAAATTTTCACCATAGGAACCCTAACTCTTGTGAAAACTAAAATTGCATGAAATTGGATGGAGATGTAATTTAGTTAGGGGTGGTATTTATAGAAAGGAGATAGTGTAGAAATTATGTGGGTCAATGTAGTGGGTGTGTGGGGAATGTGTTTTAGTTCGTGGGTAGAAAGTGAGGTAATGGGAGTATATGATTTGGTTGGCAAAAAGAAGTATTGAGGAAGTGGAACTACCTAATCAGTTTAAACAATCTCTTCAGTCCTCAGACCTCACCCCAGCAGGGGGTAATGTGATGTAGAGGGCCCGCCCAACAGGGTGTCTTGTCTTGCTTAAGACCACCAAAGTGAAGGTATCCTTTATGAAAATGTTCATTTTGATAGGGGGGTACACTATTCCTGGCTTTAATTTTTCCAATTCCTCTCATCACATAAATATCTAAAAGCTTCCTAAGTACCTAAAACACCATAAAATTTATAAATTTAAGATAACATCGTGAAAATTGAACATTGAAGGTTGAATACTAAAAATTATGACTCAACTAACTACTTAATATAGCGAAATAAACTTACATTTAACTAAACTTATATTCTAAACTACAGATTAATTGACATGCTTAAAAATACTAAAAATAAAAGTAAAATTGGGTTGCCTCCCAATTAGTGCTTGTTTTTAAGTCTTTCAGCCCGACTACTCCTTTTTTATGGAGTGTCGACAAGTGTGATTGAGGTTCCTTCATTGTCGATGTCGCCACCCCAGTAATGCTTCAGCCGATGACCGTTGACTTTAAACGTCTCTAATGGATTCCTACTGTATAACTCAATGGCACCATGTGGGAAAATTCTTTTGATTGTAAATGGCCCCAACCATCTCGATTTAAGCTTTCTTGGGAACAACCTCAGTCATGAATTAAATAGTAATACCGACTGTCTCGATTCAAACTTCCTCTGCATAATCTTTTGGTCGTGCCACTTCTTAACCTTTTCCTTGTATAGCTTTGAATTCTCGTATGCTTGCAGTTGAAATTCATCAAGTTCATTCAATTGAAGTAGCCTCTTTTCACCTGCTACTATTTGATTGAAGTTGAGCTTCTGAATTGCCCAATAGGTTTTATGCTGTAACTCCACATATAGGTGACATGTTTTCCCGTAAACCAACTGATATGGCGACATCCCAATTAGTGTCTTGTAAGCTGTCCTGTAAGCCCATAATGCGTCATCCAATTTTAGAGACCAATCTTTCCTGCTTGGGTTCACTACTTTCTCTAAAATCTTCTTCACCTCTTTGTTCGAAACCTCAACTTGCCCACTTATTTGGGGGTGATATGATATAGCCACTCGATGTTTAACCCTATATTTTTCCAAAAGAGTTGTAAACGATCTATTATAGAAGTGAGTACACTTATCACTTATAATAGCTCTTGGCGTGCCAAATCTTGTAAAAATATTCTTATGCAAGAACTTGAGAACCACTTTGGCATCGTTTGTGGGGAGTGCTACGGCTTCAACCAATTTTGACACATAATCAACTACGAGCAAGATGTACTGATTATTGAATGATGGAGGAAATGGCCCCATAAAATCCATCCCCCATACGTCAAAAATTTCCACTTCTATGATAGTTTGTAGTGGCATCTCATTCTGCTTTGATATGTTGCCCACCCTTTGGCATCTGTCACAAGTCTTTATAAACTAGTGGACATCCTTGAACAATGTAGGCCAGTAAAATCCTGCCTGAAGAACTTTGGTCGTTGTCCGCTCACCACCATAATGTCCCCCATATGCAGATGAATGACACTCGTGTAGGATATTTTTCACTTCGCTGTATGGCACACACCTTCAAATCGTCTTGTCTAAACATTGTCTGAATAAGTATAGCTCATCCCACATGTACCACTTGACGTCATATAGGAATTTCATTTTTTGTTATCGTGTTAAATCAGGGAAAAGGATGTTGCTCACCAAATAGTTAGCAAAATCCGCATACCACAGAAATTCTGAATTAACTCTAAATAGTTGTTCATCCAGGAATAACTCATTGATTACACACTTATCCGCTTCGTCCTTTTCTTGATTTTCCAGCCTTGATAGATGGTCTGCTACTTGATTTTATGTCCCTTTTCTATCTTTTATTTCCAAGTCAAACTCCTAAAGAAGAAGGATCCATCTGATTAGTCTTGGCTTAGCATCCTTCTTCAAAACCAAGTAGTGAATTGTTGAGTGATCCGTGTAAACCACCACCTTTGTTCCAATTAGATATGCCAGAAATTTGTCAAAGGCATATACTACTGCAAGTAACTCCTTTTCTATAGTTGTGTAGTTCAATTATGTATCCTTAAGAGTTTTACTTGCATAGTATATGGCGTGGAATATTTTCTCTCGGTGTTGACCCAAAACAGCTTCTACCGCATAGTCGCTAGCATCGCACAATAATTCGAATGACATAGTCTAGTCGGGTGCGACGATCACTGGGGTTGTGGTCAACTTCATTTTTAACTACTCAAATGCTGCTTTACACTCATCATCAAATCTGAATATCGCATCTTTCTCTAAAAGACTGCACAATGGCTTAGAAATCTTAGAGAAATCCTTTATAAATCTTCTATAGAACCCGACATGTCCAAGAAAACTGCGGATTCCCTTTACTAAATTCGGTGGTGGAAGATTCTCGATCGTGTCCAACTTTGCCTTGTCAACCTCCAAACCTTTAGCAGAAACTTTAAGCCTAAGAATTATCCCTTCTTCAACCATAAAGTGGCATTTCTCCCAGTTGAGTACGAAATTAGTTTCCACACACTGCTTTAAGACCATGACCAAATTTTCCAAACACTTATCAAAAGTGTTTCCATAGACTGAAAAGTCATCCATGAAATCTTCTACCTCTTTTTCCACCATATCTAAGAAGATTGCTGTCATGCATCTTTGGAATGTCACTGGTGCATTACATAACCCAAATGAAATCCTTCTAAATGCAAAGGTGCCATATAGTCATGTAAAAGTGGTCTTCTCTTGATCCTCGGGAGCTATGAAAATTTGGTTATAGCCCGAGTATCCATCCAGTAGGCAATAGTACTCATGTCTAGCCAGTCGATCCAACATCTGATCAATGAAGGGAAGAAGGAAGTGATCCTTCCAGGCTGCCTTATTTAGCTTCCTGTAATCCATGGATACCCTCCATCCGGTCACTGTCCTCGTCGAAATCAGCTCATTGTCTTTATTCTTACTTGTCGCTATTCTCGCCTTTTTCAAAGACACATCGCATCTGGGATCGACCCACTTAATCGTCGAACTCGAGTATATAATTCCCGCATCCAACCACTTTAGTATTTCTTTCTTCACCACTTCTTTCATGATTGAATTTAATATTCTCTGCTACTCCACTATTGGCTTCACATCCTCTTCCATTAAAATCTTGTGCATGCAAAAAAGAGGGGTTGATCCTCTTAATATCAACAATGGTCCAACCTATTGCAGACTTGTATTCTCTCAAAATCCTCAGCAACTTATTTTCCTGTAATTCATTAAGTGCAGATGCAATAATAATAGATAAAGTATTTAAAAAACCCAAATATGCATACCTGAGGAGTTTAGGAAGTGGTTTGAGCTCAAGAGTGGGTGGCTCCTCAAGTGAAGATTTCATTCGAGCTGCAGCTGTTTCCTCTGTGTGTAATGGCTTGAATGGAACTTTGAATCTACTGACTCTAGGCAAAGAATCCAACATGTGCAAATAATCCACGAACTCTGGATCATCTAAATCCTCATCCCTTAATAGTGTAGTTTCCAAAGGATCATTGACCAAACTCTTAACCATATCATCATTAACTATTCGGTCAATAATATCCACTTGTAAACATTCTTCTTCATCTTTAGGGAACTTCATAGCTTTAAAAACGTTGAATGTGACTTCCTGATCTTGAACCCTCATAGTTAGTTCACCTTTTTGTACATCAATGAGAGTCCTACCCGTAGCTAAGAATGGTCTCCCTAAGATGATGAGGATGTTCTTATCTTCCTCATAATCCAAAATTATAAAGTCTGCTAGAAATATGAATTTATCCACCTTGACCAGAATATCCTCCAGTGTCTCTCAGATAAGTTACCAATCTATCCGCTAACTGTAATGATATATTCGTAGGCTTTGGCGCTGGTAAACCTAATTCAGTATAAACGGATAATGGCATGCATTTTACACTTTCACCCAAATCACATAAATACTTCTTGAAGGCCATGTTACCAATCATACAAGGTATAATAAAACTCCCTGGATCCTTCAACTTTGGAGGTAACTTTCGTTATAAAATTACACTGCATTCCTCCGTCAATGCTACAATTTCATAATCTTCCAATCTTTTCTTTCTAGATAAAATTCCTTTCATAAATTTGGCATAACTTAGCATTTGCTCTAGGGCTTCTGCAAACGGAATATTTATTTGAAGTTTCTTGAAAACTTCCAAAAATTTGGCGAATTGCTTGTCTAATTTTTATTTTTGGACCCTATGCTGAAACGGCGGTGGAGGATACACAACTGGCTTATCATCTGACTTTCTTTGTTCAACTTACTTTTCCTCACCCTATTTCTCTTCAACCACTTTGTTTTTGTTATCTTTAACATCCTCCTTAACTGAATTTTCTATAATTTTCCCATCGAGATGTTTTCTGCTCCTTAAAGTGATTGTTTGACACTACTCAAGATTTCCCTTCAGATTCTTTTCTGTGTCACTAGGCAGAGTCCTTTGCGGTCTATTATTCAAAGCTAAGGCCAACTGTCCCATTTGATTTTCCAAGTTTTTGACTGCCACCACTTGTGATTTCATTACCGCTTCATTTACTGATATGTATTTCAATAAGAGCTCTTCTAAGTCTGTTTTCTTTTCTTGATGCGGAGCTACTTGCTGATGCTGATTTTGGAACCCTGGGGGATAAGAAGGTCGTGGAGCTTACTGATTTTGATTGTTGCTCCATGAAAAGTTAGGATGGTTCCTATTCCCCGGGTTGTAGGCATTCTGATACATGTTCTACAGAATCCTATTGTACCTGCCCACAAACTGAACCGATGTTAGGTTGATGGCACACTGCTCTGTAGGATGTTCCCCCACACATATATCATAAACATAGGCCACCTGATGTGGTTGTGCACTAGTCAAAGCATCCATTTTCTTCGATAAAGCTGAAATTTGTGCCACCAGCGCTGTTACTCCATCTACCTCTAATACCCCAGCTACCTTAGGCTGTGTCAATCTTTTGGTAGGCCTCTAGTAGTTATTAGGTGCCATAGTTTCTATCAACTCATATGCTTCCTCATAGCTCTTTGCCATAAACGCTCCACCCGGGGCTACATCTATGCTTGTCCTGAGATTCCCACTCAACCTGATATAAAACGTATTCATTTGCAGCCATTTTGTAGTCCATGACGAGGACACTTTCTAAGTAGTTCCTTGTACCGTTCCCATGCCTCGTATAAAGACTCTACATGCCGTTGTTCAAACATGGTGATCTCATTCCTCATCTTCGCAGTTTTAGCTGGTAGAAAGAGTTTAGCCAAAAATTTCTGAGCAAGATTTTTCCAAGTAGTGATTGATCCCAGCAGTAGAGAATGTAACCAACTCTTCGCCTTGTCCCGCAGGGTAAATGGGAACAAGCGAAGTCTGACTGCATCGTCTGACACCCAATTGTATCAAAAAGTGTCACATATCTCCAAAAAACTGACCAAGTGTTCATTTGGATCGTCATTTGCAAGTCCCCCAAACTGTACCGAGTTCTGAATCATCTGAATAGTCCCAGGCTTGATTTCAAAAGTATTTGAAGCAATCACCGGCCTGATAATACTTGACTGTAGCTCAGTTACTTTAGGAGTAGCAAAGTCCCGTAACGCTTTGTAACGACCGAGAAATTTGAATCCTTTGTAAAATAATTTTATTTAATAAAATAATGAATAAAAGTATATTACTAGTTATTATTATGTGTTAGTAAGATGAATGTCGTTCTATAACCTAGAAACGTCAAAAAGTCGTAGTATTTTGACTACGTGAATGAATTAAAGTGTTTGAATTTCCAAGACGAAAATAAAAGTTTTCTGAGAAATTTTCCGAAAAACACTATTCATCGATTTCTGCTCGGGAATTATTTTTGAACTTCCGAGAAATACGTAACAATATAATATCGTAGTGAGTTGGATTATGTAATAAGAATTCAAGTATGGAAAAAGTAATTTTCGCATGCGGACGTAATTCGAGAATGTTAGGAAAATAAAGCGTTAGAAGTTAATGAGATGATTGTATGATGCATATGTATTGTATGAGGTATTGAATACGAAGTATGATACGAGTATGTATGAAGGATGGGATATCGTATATTGTGAATTAATATACGAGAGAGAGAATATGAGTATAATACGTAGACAATTTGTAATAAGGCTTTTAGCCAAATGAGTTGGACATGTAGGATTGTTAGCAATTTATAAAGTCCAATAAAATTAATGTGCAAGCCCAAGTATGTATAATGTTAGAGCCCAAATGGTTGTTAATGAGGAGTCCAAGTAAATTGTTGGTTAAAGGATTTGAATCAATAATAAGTCATAAGAAATGGAATCTAGTAGTTTATAATTTGTTAAGTTATAAACTTATAAAGAATAAGCCATAACCTAACTTAAAAATAAGTTGTTGTAATGTGTAAGTTGAGATATCTATAGGATGACTTGAATTCATTTAGAACAATGATCAAATCCTAAGTAACGAAGTTTTATCGGAATTCACACGATTGGACGATAATCGTCGAATTCATGAAATTCTCGGAATGGAAGCCGGATTTTGTGTTTGAACTCGAAAATGTTGATTTTCGATAGAGACAAGTCTTATTTGGCATTATAGAGTTGCAGACTTGAAAATGGCTGAATTCCGACTTAGAACGAAGAAATGAGCGTTGAACGTTCATGGACGTTTATCGTTTTTGTTAAAAATGAACCAATAAGTAAATTTTGAGTAAACGAAGTCAAAAATATTAAATTCTTGCATAAACATGTAGAGTATGTGATTTGTGATCTAATGGCTTTTGAATGAGCCAATTCGGACTTGAAATGATCAAATTTGGAGTCCGAGAAGTTCACAAAGTAGAAAAACTATCATTTCTATCTGGTGCACAAAGTCTGGTGGCTGCATTTCAATCTGAGGCCACGACTTCTTGATGTTTTATGTGCATGACGTGGCATAATGAACTAAGACTCATGCCACAAATACGAGGCAGGACCACGACCATCGCTAAAGGCAGCGCAAAGACAAAGATTAAAGAAAAGGGGGAAATGAATAGCAATTTACCACCCTAGTGGTTTTGACAGTGAAGAATGTTTGTAAGTAGAGAAAGGATGTTAGTTAATTAGCAATGTACTAAAGCTTAATTATAACATTGTTAAGACATTGTTAGACACTTAATGTATGATGACTAAAGGTTGATGATAATCAATTGAACATGAACAAAATGACAATGTAAACTATATCAGAAAGCCGGAACCAATAGTAACAAATCTAAGTCATGATTAGATTGAGAAGAAGGGTAAGATATAGTCGTACACATACTTGATTATATATGACCTAATGTAGTACGTTATGTGATCATATATTTTAGAGACTTTAAAGACTCAAACAGAAAGTAATTGTACAATAGCAGACGCTGAAGGCAAGTATTCTAACCCTTGTCTATGTTCAATCTAGACAAGCTTTGTGGTTCATGTATTCTTACACGTGAATTATTGTATGATGAAGTCAAAGCCAGTTCTTTCGGCTAGACTTATGATATGTTGGATTTCTTACAATCTATCAATGTATGGTCAAAGTTGTACTGTAACACCCCCAAATTCAGGTACTTAAAACCCGATTTTTAGTGCTTTACGATACCATTTCTATAAGCAGAAATAATACTATTAGTAATAATAATAATATAAATATTAAACTTAATTTACATATATCAGAGTCTAATCCCAAGTACGCAACCTTTACTACGATACATTACATGATAGATAATAAATATCATGGTCTAAAAATTGTCTAACTATTACAAAAGATACCATTAAACTTATTCTGTTTGCTTTCTTTTTCCCTTGTTCTTGGCCGAACCTTATGGTTGATCACACTTAGCTGAAAACATTTCAATTATGCAAGGATGAGCATTTGAGTGCCCAGCGAGTAATAACAATTATAAATATTAGCTGAAAGGGTTAAATGTTTTCTTTGTACGACACTTCTACAACAAATCAACAGTTGTGAAGTAAGCTAAACCAATATTAATAACATAACAATTCTATATCAAATTTTTGAAACTACGTATTGACTATATTTGAAGAATAGTCGATATACTATGAACTTTGTTTTCAATTTTCGATAAGGTTTAGCAGAACTTCATCCATAACCCGTCATAACTTACGGACACGAGGGTGATATGCCCAATGTGCCCTGTATTGATCAATACTACATACAAGAACGATATCATCGTTCATCTTTTCCGCCTTGGGCGCATAAAAGTTTTCCCATATTCGGGATGTTCATACTTAGTCAGGAATCCAAACCAAAGCAATTTGATTGGATACAATAAAGTTTTATAATGTTCAACGATATTTCTAAATCTGTGTCTAGCTGGGTCAAATAGCTTAGACGACTTTTAATTATTGTATACATACTGGAGATCAATAGGTATATATCAATATGTGATTAAATACAATGATTATCCAAGTGAGGACACTTGTATAACCATATTTAGAAATTAATGAACAGAATAAATATCTGGATTTTACAATAATACTGTAATAATAAATAATGATTGGATACATAATCGATAACAATAGTGTTAATATTCTGGCACAATGATAATATAATTCTGAAACTTTCTTACTTATATCCATTGCATAAAGTAAATGCAAAGGTAGGATACTTGCCTGGTCTGCTGCTTACAATACGCAACTTAGTTTTATCTTTTATATAGCAACCTATCATTAATAAGATCATTTGTTTGATTAGAATATCATATTGTAACACATAATACTACTTATTGCAGTCAGCACATAACCTAATCACATTGTCTCACATGCTTAACAGTCATTGGATTATAAACAGACACTTATACAGTCAAATTATCTAAGTCCAGATCAATTTCTGAAACATGTCGGTGTACCGACGAATTTATCGGGTAATAATCGCGTCTAAGACTATCCTGAAGTTCAATATAACTTAAACATTGGTCAGATTATTTTTAATTAACTTATAATAATTTTAAAACAATTATTATAATTTATCATAATTTTTCAAACACACGAGTCATTATTAAATTATTTAAATATTAAATAATTCTATTATCATTAATATTTAATTAATATTAAACTATTAATGAAACCATTGCCAAAATCTTAAAGTTATTTATAATAACTTAAAATACTTTCAAAACATTAATATTACCCTTAAATGATTTTTAAAACATTTAAAATTATTTTAAATAATTATCATTAATATTTAAATATTAATGTATTATTCATCAAAATATTAAAAGTCATTTATTATAACTTAAAATATTTTAATTCATTTATATCCTTTTAAATGATTTTTAAATTAATAATACCATTTTTAACTATTTATTTAATATAATTATTTAATAAACTTAATATCATTAATATTAAATTATTAATGAAATCATCCTTTAAATATTAAAAGTTATATTTTATAACTTAAAATATTCTTAAACACTTGATTTTCATTTAAAATGATTTTATAATATTAAAATTATTTTTAAACTAATTTATTTAATATAAATATTAAATAAATCTAATATCATTAATATTAAAATATTAATATTTTTGATGACAAAATATCAAAAGTTATATTTTACAACTTAAAATATTTTTATAACCTTTAAATCATTTTTATATGATTTTAAATCATAAATTCTATTTTCATAATTTATTTAATACATTTATTAAATAACTTAATTATCATTAATATTAATTTATTAATGAAATTTCATCACAAAATATTAAAAGTCATTAAAAATAACTTAAAATATTTTCTTATACCATAATATAATTTTAAATGATTTTTCAAGGTATGGTTCCTCACCTATATAAATATGTACATCTTGATTGCACCTCCTTATGAATCATAACAGTATTCTTTAAAGGAACCATAATCTACCTAAAAAGGTGAAGAGACAAAGTACACTGAGGGTGGAAACTCAAATGACTATAAACTTTCTCTCCATCCAAGATTTAGGTTGAATATGACATCTTGAAAGTAATCTGAAATGGGTCATAAGAGCATCACAGGTTAAATTAATTCTATGTGAAGTAATCTTTGCTGATGGGTTAGTATGTATGTACCTCCTATGGTCTAAGTGTTTAATAACACACAGGGTATGATCAGTTCTACAAGAGTATCTTGAAGATTCATAGAAACTAATCACCTCTATGAATCAACCAGATACTAATAAATCGTAGAGTTGATTCTCACTTTGTAAATATTTAGACCCTGTGAACATAACCTAGCAAATGATGAAACCATCAAAGAAAAAGAGTGTTTTATTAAAAATGGCAAATCTTACACACACTCACCATCATGCATCTGAAAATGTATTATCTAAATTAGTTACATGCATGAATATGACTGGTGGTGATCAATATGTTGATTATTCAAATATATGAGGAACAGGGGTTTAGAAAACTAACCTAGCAGGACTCATCTAACTATGGATACCAGAAATAAAAATTCATAACCTGCAGGTACTTGGTCTATTTGGCCACACTAAGGAATGTTGAAGCAAAAGACTTCAGTCAAGAAGATTCAACCAGCAGAAGGCTTAAGACTATTCAGAAATGATTCTGATAAAACTCCTATATGTCAAAGCCTGTCCTTGAAGACCTACTGAGCCGATATGAATAATGCTCATATGGCTGCTGATTTTTATGTAGAAGCAGGCCATTCAATCTGAGATGAAAAAGAGTCTTAGATGCTCATTCATGCAAAAAGAAGAATCCTTAAGGAAGTTCTCCACAAAGGATTATCGAGCATCAAATATAAGAAACTCATTACGAGAGCAGAACTCCACAAGTCCAAACTGTAAAAGAAGACTGGTCGTAGTGCTGTCAAAGGATCGTAGAATAATCAATCCTGAAAATGCCCATTTCTATGATATAAGAAGATTTAATGATTTCAGTCAGAAGGAGATATGCAGGGATGCTTCCTAATGTACATGAAGAAAAAGAAATCATCACCTCATTAAAAAGACATCATCAACCATGGGGGAGTAGTGATTTGTTAAGGAACAACAGCACTGAAATATTCTATGAAGCAATGTACCAGCTACAGAGTCCCAAAACTTTGTGGCTGATGAACCAAATGAAGATCCATAGTCAGTAGGAACGTCTCAAAATGTACTACTGATAACCTATTAGCCACCCAATTCAACATCGTGGAGTGCATACGATCAAACATCTGATCGTAGTGTAAGAGCAGGAGGACACCACGATTACAACAAATGCAATTATCTAAAGTTGGGAGAGGACCTCCCCACTAGAAAAGGTCAAATGAGATATATGTGCAAACTACTCCTAAAGTACTTCATCTGGAAAGCGCCTCAGGGACAAACCTGACCCTTAGTTCATTCTAAGAGGTTGGCCCTTCCTGAGCTACCTTAACCCAGAAGGATTGCTTGATCAAGTTCATCTCAAGGACCAAGACAGTCAACGATCGCAGAGTAGAGTTTGTGAGAACTCAACGATTGTGATATAACCTCAACGATTGTAGTGTAACCTCAGCGATCGTAGAAACAAACTCGACGATTGCAGTCTTATAAGAGGCTACTCCAACTCATGAGGAGCTTGAAATAACGGGACAATTGCTCAACCATTCAGATTATGGGAAGATTAGTTCGAATACTGATTGGAAAGATGTCTTGCTAAAGAGAAATGCACAAGGCTTCATAAAGTACGTCAGTGGTTGAGGCAAACAGCTTCAACATGAGGAGCAATATCAAAACCCTCCACTACAGCATCTATCAAAAGTTGATCGTTGAGTCAACAAAGAAAAACGTAGAGTCCATAGCTGCCTTACCATGCTACTCTACGAACCAAAGAAGTCAACGGTCAATCCACGTCAATTAAAACGTCCACTCTCCTAAAAGAAATATATAATTGAAAAGTTTATGGGGAGTTACAGCTCATTACTGGGCATCGTGCAACCAATGGTTAATTGACACATCACAACGTATGTAGAGTCAGAAGAAACTGCCAGAAAGACAAATTCAAAATCTGCAAACAGTTACTAAAAACTATCGAACCTTTCTCCCTCCCATTTCCCAAACCCTAGAATCCTCTTCAAAGCCAAACCAGTTAGACTTCAATAGCCCAAATCACATTCAGCTAAATCTCTCTTAATCACATACCATATACCTTGAACTCCTCAAATGGCAAAATGGAAAGTTATAACTGGTATTCAACTCGGGTTTACAAAGTTTGAAGAATCAGAGACGAAGTTCAAGGACATACTTGAACTCGTAAAGAAAGCTGGGTTCTATGAATGCTTAGAGGCCAACACTTCAGTTTATACAGAGCTAGTAAAGTAGTTCTACTCAAATGCTTCAATAAAGTCTGGGCTTCTGACCACTAAGGTGAAAGGATCAGGTCTGAAAATAAGAGCATCAGACATCAATCAATGTCTAGGGTTTCCCAATCAAGGTCTGATAAACCTGGATGGAGTCGGCATTGAGGAAGGCAAGAGGCTAATGCGGTACCAAAGAAACCCTAGCCTGAAGGACATGAAGAAGAATGAATTTCCTGAGGAATTCGAGTTTCTTGCTGAAATAGTGGGAAAATGTATTCTATACAAGGGATCGCATACCTATTAATCGTGCACTCGATCGTGATTAAAGATTATGTATGCGATAGTTCTAAGGAAGCAAATCAATTTTGGAGCCATCTTGTTCGATCAAATCTCCAAATGGATAGAAAAGGCTAAGTTGAAGAAATCTACAGAGAAACCACTTACAAAAGTATTTCATGGAAGATTGCTAAGTATTGTGATGAAGAAGAAGCTGGGAAAAAAAAATCAAGGATGATGAAGGAGAGCCTCTAAATGTTCATAAAGTAATGTCTCCTCAGTTGTTCATAAACTGGAAGAAGAACCCAAAGGAAAAAAGGAGGCTAACACAAACTGAAAGCTGCAGAAAAGTCTCTGCAAAGAAGAGAAAGGCAAAGGAGGAAGAAAGCTCTGAGTTTAATGACTCTACACCAGTTACTGCCACACCAACAAAGAAGAAGTCTAAGAATGTGAAGAATGCAAAGACTTCGTCAAGCTATGTCTCCATTGATAAGAAGAAACAAGGAACAAAAGAAAAACCAGTATCAATTGTTGTAAATCTAAAAAAAAAGAAGAAGTAACAGACTGCTTCAAGAGCCTTCAAGAAAGAAAGCTAAGATGGTAATCAAACCAGCCCTAGTTCTTAAGGAAAGCCCATCCAACAAAAAGGAACATGAAGAGTCTGAAGATGAGAAGGGAACTGAAAGCTCTAAGACTGAACCCTCAAAGAGCAAGTCCAGCAATGAGGAAGAAGTTGAATCTGTGAAAGAAAGAGCCAAATCTGATAGTGGAGAAAAAGGATGTGCAAGCTCTATGGCTAACTCTCAGAGCATCCACTCTGATGATGAAGAAAGGCTGTTAGATGACACAATAACATCCTCTACTGCTAATACTCCAGCAAACTCAAATGATGGTGATTCTGAAAAAGGACATGCCTCTGCCAATGCTAAGAGTCAAGAAACCTTGCCTGATGATTCAAAGGCTTCAGAGTCTAAAGAGGAAGAAGAGTCTGACTCTCCTATAGTTGAACCCTTAAGGAGAAGGAAGAGCCACATATTAATTGCTCAATTTGCCTCCAAGAAGAGAAATGATCACTCTACTGCAATCATTGAGTTAAGTGATGATGAATCTAAATCATACGAAGAAAGTGCTGAAGATGGGTCTAGTAATGAAGAAGATGAATCCATGGAAGATCTAGCTGAAGAAGGTTCTGGAAATGAAATTCAGTAAGAAGAATTCACTGATGAATCTGAGGAAAGGAGCCAACAAGATTCAAGCTCATGAAGTGAAGAATTCGAGAAAGAATCTGATTCTGCAAATCAGGAATTTGGAAAACCAGCAAACTATCCTATCATCTCCCCAGCCAAGATTGACAAAATAGTAGAAGGCTCAAATGAATCACCAGAAGTACTTCCAGAAATTCCAAGACTAGAACTGGTGGCTCAAAACTTCTCAAAGTTGAAAAGTGATACAACAATGATGATCAAATATAAGCCCCACAACAAAATCTACAGACATGCTAGCAACCATTATATTCCTTATGATCGTAGAATGGATTCTGAGGGAAGAAGGATCATGATCAAGGAAATAATCGTAGAGTCTGTTCACTCTACTACTGATGGCGTCCAAGTCCAAAATGAGAAGCCTCCATCTGATCAAGCACAATTACCTAACATTTCTTCATCCACAAATAACGATTGGTACTCAACGATTTTTCATATTATCAACACTTTCGAAAAACTGTCAAAAGATGAAAATCGTAGAGTCCAATCTGAGGTTCAACAAGAGGTTGCCCAACCAGATAACCAAACTCCTATGGGGCAGGAGCTGATGAGAAACTCCGTTGATCTGATTGAGAAAATATCTCAAATCATAGAAGAGTCTAAGAGACTGGCAGCAACAGCAGATAATTCAGTTCAAAACAGGCTTCAAGCTACTATGGTTGATATATCTCTCAAAATCAAAGAGAGAGATCACATCTATTTTAAGGCCATACATGATCAGAAAGCTGAAGCTATACGAGCACAAGAGGCGAATGAAGAGAAACTCAAAGTCCTCTCTGACAAGATTGACAACATGAATCAGTCTTTCTCTATGAAACTTGAGTTAAGTCAACAAGAACTCAAGATTGAAGTTGGTAACTCCTCTTATCTGATGGAGCAGCTTATGTCCAAAATGGAACAGCTCTCCCAAGTGATTAATGACAAAAAAGGGGAGAAAAAGAGGCATAGAAAGAGGCAGAGTAAGAGGCACTCAAGAAAGGGCAAGAAGAGTAGAAGGAAAGAAGAGAAGAAAATAAAGAAGAAGACAGCACAAGAAAAAGCTGAGTCATCATCTAAGGGGGAGCCAAAGGATGATGAGTCTGAGGCTGAGGGGGAGCTAGAAGAAGAAGAGGAGCAGACAAAAGAAATGAAGTTAACATCCCAGGGGGAGCAGGTGCAAGGAGATCAAACAGATGAATAGCTGATCAACAGACATTCTGGAAACATACATGGAATCAAAGAGGTACATCTCTAACTAGTTAGGTATGTTCTGGATCCAGGATGTAAAATGTCATAGTGTATTAAACTCCATATTATTAAATGACATTCATAATTATCTGTTTTAGTAATACAACAGCTCACTGTATATAAGATTCATTCATAACATGCATATGCACTTATTGTTTTTGTCATAATCAAATAGGGGGAGATTGTCAGGAATAAACATGTGAATGATATTCCTATTTATATATGATTTGATTATGATATATATATATACGAATGAATATGCAAGTATGTTTGCATTAAGAAAAGTTGTAAAGTCCTTTGATAGACAATAGAAACATATGTACAAGGACTTAGAATGAATTGATCAAATATGTTAGGCTGATCCTACATAAGCAAAATAACTTTATAAAGTCCTTAAAAAGAAATGATGTACAAGGACTATAAATATAGAAAGATCAAGCATGTTAGGTTGATCTTATAATGTAATAGAAAGGCTTGTCTGATCGTCGAAAGCATCGCACTGAAATCGTGATCCGCCAGAGAGTCAAGGATAACTCGAGAGCTATCAAGGCAGAATCGTAGTCTACAAGATAGTAGATCTCGGAGTTCGTAGACTGCCAGGAGAAACGAGGAAGGATCGTAGTGTGTCGAGGAGTACTTCCTCGGAGCCGTAGTCTGCTGAGGAAGTCATGTTCAGAATCGTAGAGACAGCCTGCCTACGAGCCGACCAAGTATCTGCCTAAGCCAAGTCAAGAATCGTAGACTACACTCGGAGTCGTAGAGTCTACAAATGTCAAAGCTAAGTCAAGCATCGTAGACTACACGCAGAGTTGTAGAGTCTACTGATCGTATCAAAGGCAGAGGTCGTAGTCGAGCAAAGATCAGATGAAGATAACAAACACAACGACAGAAATTGTAGTGTCAAGATCTGATCTCGAAGTCGTAGTGTCTGCACAGCCGAAGCTGAATCGTAGAGTGCAGAGCTAAGACATCAACAGATGTGCTCACAAAGCCAAGGTAGAATTGTAGAACAAACACGATTCTCAACAATTGAGCACTCCCAGAATATCCAAAGGAATGAAGCCTCTGGTTGGTACTGTGACAACCCGAGAATTTAGACAATTTATTAAAATCTTAAATGATGGATTTAAGGTCAAATAATAGACCTAGACAGAAAATAAGTGTATGCGTTTGATATTTTTAAGAAGGAATTTTGAGGGTTTCAAAATTCTGTGAAGGATTTTGGTGAATTATTCAGGATTAAGTGTATATGTGTTTATGTTCTGTGAATATGGTATTATGTGTGCACAGTATGTGGTTAAGGGTCAAGGATTGACCAGATAAATTTTATCAGTGTCAAACCCTAAGATTATTGTCGAATATCGACGTTCTATTAGAAAACCCTAATGTCTGATAAGAAACACTAGAAATCAGTTCTGGAAATCCTAATTTCAGTTTCGGAAATCCAAAACCCTAACTCGGAGATTGGAAACCCTAATTTGGGAACTAAAAGAATAATTATAATGCTCAAGTGCTATTAATTATAATATTAAAGCTTAATTAATTAGCAAACCCTAATTTCAAATTTTTAAACCCTAATTGTTCCGTTAGAAATCCTAATGTACAGTTATGGACTTAAATTGCTAATTAGCAATTTTAATTGGGATAAATTAATCCTAATTAGAAAACTTGAATTATGATTAAGAAATCTTAATATACTTAGAGAATCTTAATTATAATTTAGAAATGTTAATTTTCTATTTCTAAAACCTAATCTTGAAATCCTAGAAAAATGATTTTTGAGAAACCTTAGGTTTTAACCCTAAGGGTTAAATCCTAAGGGTCAAACCCTAAGGGTTTGATCAAATGACAATTTTAGAATTAAAATGGTATGCAAAATGACCAAAATGCCCTTTCTTAAAACCTAAGCAAAAGATAAGGCCAATCTTGTGAGTCATCAAGCCTAAGGTTTAGCCCATATGTCTAAAATCTTAGCAATCTCAGCCAATACAATGCCATCTAACAACTAGATTCAATGGATCAAAAATATAAAGTAAAGAAAACTTACTTTACTCCTCATTATTGCCAAGACCCTTCTCTCTCTAAGATTTCAAGATTTAGAGTGAGAGAGTGTGAAAGGTTAAGCAAAGATCATACTTTAGCTTGCATATAATAGATCATCAAAGTCAGTTTCCAAGATCCAAGCTAGAAAGGTATAAACCTTCAAAATTTGAAATCTTTAGATTTTATACATGATAGATGATATGTGTTGTTGTTTAAAGTTATGTATTAAGGTGTCTTTGAGTGATCTGGGTTGATAGATCATGGATCTATAACACTTAGATGCACGGATCTAGCATTTTCAGAAATCTGGAAAAAGTTCAAGAAATGGCCTGACAACCATATGTCAATGGCCTTAGATCTTTATGTGATAGATGTTTTGTGGGTTTTATGTTATGAATCTATAGTATGCCATGTGGTCTTTGTTCTGCAACTTGAATCAGGGTCATAGGAAGTCTAGATCGTAAGTTACAAGCAGTCAAAAGGTGTTGACCAGTCACGGAAATGGGTTACTGGGCAACCTAGAAACCAATATCTTGTCTGACAGTGGTTTTGTAAGGCTTTGATCTTGCTTATAGGTTATGTTTTTGGTAGTTTTGTTGGTTTGATAGTGTAGCCTACCATGAAGACTACATGCTGAAGACTTTATTTCACCCAGATCATTAACAGAATCGTTTATAATCTTAGTCAAACTAGCTTGACCGATCTGCCTTGATGAAGATTCTGGAAAACTCAGAATCTTCAAGAACAAGCCCTTGACATGTAGTTTGACTGGATCAAATTTTCATTTCGTGTTGTTGTCAGTCAGATCTGATGACATGTTGTTGTACCATGTCATGTGGTCTTCAATATCGAACCTTTAGATCACACTGAAATGGCATGTAATCTAACTTATGAAGCTTCAATGAAGGCACTACGAACTGTTCTTCATTTTTGGAAAACCCAGAAATGAAGAACAGCTCTGACATGATTTTATAAGATCTTTATCTCATAGATCTTGTGTTGTTTGGGCATGGAATTGAATCTAGGTTGTAGTGTTACATGAATACTACAATCCTAACAAAATTACAAACTTAGAATCTTGATAACCTAGAATCTAGAACTGGTCAAACTACCCAACTTGTGCACTGACATGGTTTTCTGGGTTCTTGCTCAAGAACACCATTAGCGACGGATTTGTCGCCTAAGCCACTTCTAGCGACAGTTACTTAGAAAAATAATTATTTTTATTTAATAAATTGAAATAAATAGTTTTTAATTATTAAAAATACATAATAAATTATGAAAAATTATTTTAAAGCCTGAAAAATAGTTTTTAATTATTTTGATTATATTTTAAAATTATTTAATATTTTTGGAATATAAAAGGTATTTATTTATTTAATTATAATATTAAATAAATTATTTAAAAATGGTTTTAATTCATGAAAAATTATATTACGATATTAGAAAATATTTTAAGTTATTTTTGATGACTTTTAATATTCTCATGATGAATTTCATTAATAATTTATTATTAATGGTAATTAATTTATTTAATAAATATATTAAATAAATTATGGAAAAATAAATTAATGTTTTAAAAATCATATAAAATGATTTAAGTGTTATAAAAATATTTTAAGTTATAAAATATAACTTTTGATATTTTGACATGAAAATATTAATATTTTAATATTTATAGCAATTATCGGATAATGAATTTAATGGTTTAAAATCATAAAAATATGATTTTAAGGTATTAAAAAATACTTTGATATATTATAATATTATGTTATACTTTTCATTAATATTTAATAGTAAACAAATATTAATGATTAAGGAATTATGTGGTATTTAATTTATTTAAATACAATATAAGTGATTGAAAAATTATGATAAATGATGTTAATTATCTGAAAATTATTACAAGTCTATGAAAATTATTTTGACTGATAATATGATTATCTAAGATATTGTTTAGTGTTTAGGCAGAGTTTAATTGAACTTAAACTCGATAATTATCCGACTAGACCATCGGGATGATAGAATTGTGTCGGTTTCAACTCAGACTTAAATAGTCTGACTTGATGCTAAATCTTATGTGTATTGTAGACTGATAGGATTATATGCTATGTGTTTAGGTTATTCTATGTGTGTGTATATATATATATATATATATATATATATATATAACAGTATTATACTGTGATGATATTATTCTAATATTGGAGATCTATATTACTAATATTAGGTCTTCGGATAAAGCGTTATAAATTGCGTAGCGGTAATCAACGATTCAGGCAAGTTTTACTTAACTCTACTAAGAGTTGTTTCATTCAGATATGTTTATGGTTAATCATTGTTGATTGCCATGGATAATTGTACTCTGTACATATTGTATGTATAAGTCAGGTATGAAAGGCTGATCACCTTCATTATCAGTTGGTCCAGATATATTTGTTCATGTTCAATACTTGTTCAGTCAAAAATTTGTTCGTGCTAGTTCTCAATTATATTGATGAATTATAGCCAGCTTATTATTCAGACTCTTTCAATCATGATATATCCTTAAATTGTATTTAAACTTTTGGGCAACTTTCATGATCACCCTTGCTATATCATGATAAACATTGCGAGATAAAGGCAAATGCGTTAGGATCTGGGAAAAGGTTAATGCCAAGTTGACTTGGGATAAAACAAAACAAATTTGTAATAGTATAGTTTGATAATAATGTTATGTGTTAGATAGTTTATGATTTGTGTATAAGTTAAGGTTACTCGATTTTGGGGAATAGTGTGTAAAGTGTACTGTATAAACAATTTATGTTTATATCTTCCGCATTAGTTATAGAATGATTGAACCGAATTCGTGGTGATTTGGGACCCGGATTCGGGGCTATCACAGGTACTGCAAAGATACATCTAACCTAAAGGAAGCCAGAGAGCACTCAATGAATGGCTTGCAAGCTAAATAGAAGATCTAAGCATCAACCCAATCAACATCCAGATTGAGTTGCGAAGCCATTCAAGATGAAGTCTTCCACAAGATGATCAAAAGAAGAATTCAGTAGCTGACTAAGGAAAGTCAGCATATTCGGTAGCTGTCAAGTAGAAAGATGATAATGATCTTGAAAGTAATCAGGATCGTAGTGTTTTCTAAACGATGAAGGAACTGATAGAGTATACACAAAGATACTGGTCAGCCTCTGAAGAACAAGGCTAAAGTAATTAAGCATTGGGTTAGTCCATTGATGATAAGTGAACAGGAGATCATAAGGAGAAAGCGAGCTGGACACGCCACAAATCTGAAGTGTCTTGTTATTCAGAAGGGGCCAGAGCAAGGACTCAAGCCATCAGTATCTGAGAGCAGTCGAGGCAAACAAAAGTGATGAAGCACTACACGAAAGAAGGAAGAGTTGTTCTTCACTAAAGATCAAGTGAACACTCTTC
Organism: Panax quinquefolius; assembly: GCA_020205615.1. Taxonomy (NCBI): domain Eukaryota; kingdom Viridiplantae; phylum Streptophyta; class Magnoliopsida; order Apiales; family Araliaceae; genus Panax; species Panax quinquefolius. The sequence goes on along the minus strand of CM035153.1, from coordinate 38,719,848 downwards.
AAGATCGTAGTGCTGACTCTACATGTCAATAAGCATCAGTCAATAAGACACTATGATCAGGTCCAAGAAGATGTACATCAGAATTGTAGAGTTCAAACAACTGAGGATTGAAGCATTGGCAACGGTTCAATCTGAAGGTTGGTATTTGAACAAAAGCGTATTGAGAACATCGATTCAAGGACAACCTCTGATCGAGAAATCAGAAAGGAAAACAAAGTAGTCGACTTGCCCGAGACGTGAAAGTGACATCTCTGATGGGATAGGTGAAACAGTAGATTGTAGTGTCAGAAAGTCAGAAAAAGATGTCATGTCACATCTACAGTCTGCACCAAATAACTCGAGATCTGTGAAGCCATTTGAATAGCTTCCAACGGCTACTTTCCAACGGGAAGATTAGAAAGCAGTATAAATCAACAAAGTCTCAAAGATCAAGAGTTGCTGATGATTGCCAAGTAACAGAATCGTTGAGTTGTTGAATGCTATTGTTGACTCTACGAGTTCCACCAAAAGATCAACAGAACAAGCCTCAGTGGCAGTGAGACTACCAAGGTGGAAGTGAAGTAGCCTTGAAGAAGGACTTAAACGGATTAGAGCTTCACTCAACAAAGATGAGAATGCCATTGAGGATGGCAGCCAAGCTGAGAGCCGAGAAGGCCAAAGAGATAGCATTCAGAAAAGTGGCAGAGTACAAAGAAGATCAGGAGAGCCACTCTACGAATCACCATGAACCTAAAGCTGAAACTGAATAAGTGCAGAACCATATCTATAAAACATTTAAGAAGGGTTCAGGGTTTGCTAAGTGCCAGACGAAGTCTACCAAAAGATCAGAGACTTAGCAAATCCAGATGGTGATGGTGCATAATTGACATCAAATGAAGATGAGCAGAAAGGAGCAAAGACCAGCTGTACCAATGAAGATGTAGTCCAAACTCTAAGCAGAATGCCAAGAGGACTATGCCAAGCTGCTAAGTACAGAAGATGTTCAAGCTTAAAGACATCTTAGGAGCTCAGCACCAAAAATAACAACAACCTCAACAACAAGAAGCCAGGGCCTGAGGGGTCCTTGTCCGGAGGGACTAAATGAAGTTCCAAGCCTGTTGGGCTTGAAGAGTTCCTAAGGAACTAGAGAAGTTCCAAGGCTGCTAACCTTGAAGAGTTCTTAGGGAACTAAAGTCCCAATGCTGCTGGCCTTGAAGGAATCTTAGTGATTCAGGGTGCTGCCCTTCCTTAGAGGAAATCCTGCTAGTTGAAAGCAGAAGAGTGGATTAGGAGCTTGAGTCTCCGAACCACTTAAAACCCTTTGTGTCTTTTACTTTATGTCATTTACATTATGTATATTAACTGCTATAACTGTTATGTATGTCTTAACTACTTACCACTGAACTAACTCTATGAACAATGTATGTATGATTATGAATATATCAATGAAGGGGATCTTTTACTCATTCTGCTGTGTTTGAAAACATTCTTATGTTTGTCATATGCTAAATTATTAGAAATATAAAATGAACCAGAAAATTATTTGAAATAAAAAGGATCTATTCAACCCCCCACTTCTAGATCTATTGTGCCTACTGGGAACTAACACACTTAGTTATATACTCCATACAACATGTTTAACATACCAAAACTAACATCTAACATGAAATCAAAGATTAAATTTTTAGCTTAGGGTTTTATACCTTTCTTGGCTTAATCTTGATTCTGGCTTTCTAATTTGCTATAGGTGTTAGTGGGACTTTGTTTTGGGACTGATATGCATTAAGATTTCGTAGGTTTTGAAAGAGAGAGGATTGGTTGGGTGTTTGAGAAAGCATGAGCTATAAAATGGACTTTTTCTCTCCCTAAATCTATATATATGATAGATACAATGCAAATGACTTAGAGAATGTGGCTGATTGCTAAAAATATAAGGCACAAAAAGTCTTAGAGTTGGTAAACTACCACATATATGGCTAGATTTACACTCCATCCAAATAAAGAATTGCAAAAAGGGCACTTTTGACATTTGTCGTATAAATTTAACGGTAGAATTGTAACTTGGCAAACCCTTAGGGTTTACCCCCAAGGTTCTGCAATATGATTTTCTAGGATTTTTGCAATTAGGGTTAAAAATGTAAAAATTTAGTTTCCTAAAAAAATGTAATTTAGAGTTTACTAAATATAATTAGTTTTCTAATTACATTATACTTGAACATTAGGGTTCAAGATCCAATAATTAGCATTAGGGCTTACAATTAATAATTAGGGTTACCAATTTAGCAATTAAGTTTATCAATTTATAATTAGGGTTTTGAATAATTAGGGTTCTCCCTAATTAGGGTTAATATCCATAATACCGGTTATTAATCACATTATCGTGATTACATAACAATCTTAAGCTTGTATTTGACTCTTGAATTAGGGTTTAACAGCTTGAAACTAGGGTTTTCTAATTTTTAGAAATTAGGGTTTCTAAATATTAATTAGGGTTTACCTAATTAATCATAAAATTATATAATATACAACGTAAATCATATAACATAGTTATATAACAGTCTCAAACTCATAATTGAGTTTCAAAATAGGGTTTAACAAATTAATGCTAAAATTTTGATATTATACTCCATAATTGACCAACCATTATCACCCACACATATAAGACATATTTATAACATCGATAAAATAGTATCATATTATTATTCTCTTTCCTTATTCCAAAACCGTAATTAGTGTTTGGATTCCATATCGATTTATCTTACATATACATACCTTTATTAAATAAGTTAAATAATTTAACTTAATTAATCTGAAATAAATTTATATAATAAAATAGTTATTATAATAATTCTATAATCATTTCATATATTATTTAAATAATATAAAATCACATTTTCATAGAAAATAATTAATAAAATATTTTTCTTGTAAAATTAATTATTAAAAGAATATACTTTATAATAATCAATAATTCTAAAATAAAATTATTTGTAATTATTCATGTAATAAATAAAATTTATTTATCACATAAATACATATACTTTACCTTGCACGCATTCTCACTTTTAAAATAATAATAAAAATTATATGTAAAATTTCTGATTTAATTATATAGAAAATATCGGGTTATTACTTGTACCAAGTTTTATTGGTGTGATTTTCAAATGAAGACTGAGTATGCTAAAATGTTTTGTCGTCAAATGCACGTGAGGTTGCCACAACTTAAATGTACATACGTTTAATAAATGTAGTGTTGATCAACATAGAGTACTATAGGTTGGTCACCTAGACGTGCTCGTAAGAAATACCGGACTTACAGACTTAGTGTAGGAATGTCCTTTTTAAATAAAGTATGAAATGCTCAAGGTCTTGGACCAAGATTGATGTTTGACTGAATATTGTTATTGTAAAACGTTTTAAAGAAAAGAGAAGTGTTATTTTGAATTATCAATAGTACTTCATAACTATTGTTCAGTTATTGAAGATATATGATTTGTATGATTCAAGCATATTGTTAAATAGAATTATTATACTTGCTGAGTTAGTTATGCTCACTCTTGCTTGAACCATATGAATGCAGCTAAGATCGAACAGACTGAAGGATCCTCTAAGGATAAAGGAAAAGCTAAGGTAGACCGTTGAACTTTTGAGGCTTTTCAATTGAATGTATGTGTGTATGGTAGTACCGTGTAGCACCATTTGTCGGGTTGGAAGATACCCAAATTTCATGGCTAGAAATTTAACCTATAGCGACGAGCTATAGCGACGGTCGGGACGAAACCGTCGGTATAGGGTATCTATAGAAACGGTCATGGACTGGCCGTCGGTATAGAGAGAAAACAGAGATCTATTGCGAGGGTCGCCACTTGATCAACGTTATAGACATACCGAGGCCTTTTATGTCTTCTGAGGGAAGGGGGAATATGAAGAGCACCAGAGGAGTCAAATATACAAATAGACTCGTCGTACATATTCATTTTTTAGAGAGAGAAACTGAAACAATTTACTCATTCTCACAATTTTCAAGCTTCATCAATGGCTACCACCAGTACCCGGCAGCAACCCGCGTCAAAACCTGGTCTGTGAAAGCCCGTTTTCACCAAAGTTAATAATCTGAAACCCGGAACCAACGGTCACACACTCACAGTCAAGGTTCTGAGCTCCGACATCGTTTTGTAGAAGGGCAAGGCCACCTCTCTGCACCTTCGTAACACTCGCATTTCTTAGTGTCTCGTTGGAGATGAAACTGCCGCCATCCTTTTCACCGCTCGCAACGATCAAGATATATTTCGAATGAATATGATCCACCGTTTTTTTTTGTTTATTTACAAGGTAAGAGCAGATGTTGTATTTTTTGGTTTATTTAGAGGGCTAGAACAGATTAGTGTTTAGTTCTGTTTCTGTTTTGGGTTTATGTTATGAATTATTCTAAACCCTAGAAATTTGATTTTGGGGATTTTATTTTTTATTTTTCAAAAAGTTTTGGGATGTTTACATACTTAAATACTTGGGAATCATATTAGAATGTTAAGGTCTTTACTCCAAATTTCAAGGCTTGCATCTTGTATCTTGTATTCATTTATTAAATTTGGTGGGGATGATTGGTACCACATTTTGCTTTATAATAATACAGTCAAATTTTGGCTGTATATGAAATTCAGCTTTGCTCCTGTCCTCTCTGTAAGAGGAACTTGCTGGACATGTGAAATAAATTTTAAAAAGTAATTGCCCATGATTCTTATTAAATCGTTGTTGATTTGCTTGACATACTTATTAAACTCGTGTTTGTTGAAGGCCTGGATTTAATGAGGCAATGTGATCCATGCTTGTTATGAACTTACGATGAGAGAGTGAAATGACGTGATTATATTAATATATGGTCAAGAAACCTGTTACATATTTAATGTCAACAAATGCACCATGGAGAGTGATGGAACTGAGTTATTAACAATCTAGCTGATTGAAATTTGTAAAAGGTGAAATAATTTGCTATAATGAGGAATAATAGAAAAACACTTCATATTTTGTCAGTGTAAATTATTTTGTATGTAATGAGATCAATAATCCATCCTTGCATATTGTTTTGAACTTAATACTGTGATATATATGTTGATGTCCTCTTTGTTTTGGAAATTGTATTTACTGAATTAGTTTTTGATGCGTAGTAGCAATTTTTTGTAGAATTTCTCATTCTCTTTTAGTAAAGGATGATACCATCTTCATGCTTTATTGCTTGCATGTTTTTCACTGTTTTGCATCAAGTAAATGGGTAAAATGCAAATGTGGCCAATGAACTTTAGGCATTGAGACTGTTGGTGGAGTGATGACCAAGTTAATTCCTAGAAACACAGTTATCCCAACCAAAAAGTCTCAAACTTTTACCACTTATCAGGATCAGCAGACTACTCTCTCCATTCAGGTACTCTATCTTCTTACAATGGTAGAATCTGAAACTGTCACATACTAGAAGCTACATACACCAGACATGGAGGTCTTCAAGGGGTTCTAGCTGAAATTAGTTGGTTGCATTGGTTCTGATTTGAGCTCAACTTTGTAACATGTATTTGAAGGTGAAAGGAGTCTTACAAAAGAGTGCAGGCTGCTTGGGAAATTTGATTTAACTGGAATAGCTCCAGCTCCAAGGTATCTAATTCCCAGGTTCATATTCTCTTTCTCTCTCTAAATCTCTTTATTTACCATACATGAACAAATTCACGAATATATTGTAATTTGTGTGTTAATTTCTCTATATTTCAGCTTGAAGAAACTTTAACACTTATGTCAGACCAATTAGGCGATGCTTTATGGTTACCCAGAGAGGTATAACGAATATTAATATTTTACATTGCTTGAAATTTAAACTTTTTCATTACAAGGAAGTTCATGGTTCTCCTCGTAACCAATATCAAGTTTTCCCCCTCCCTTTCTGATTTTGTACAGGTTCTAGTTTCCTCTCGTGACGACCAAGATCATGGTTCTAGGCGCCTTCATGCTGACTATCTAGAGGTGATTTACTTTCCAATTTTTCTTTTCATAATTAACATAGATTATTCTTGTCTTGTCTTTGCTCTTGTGTTCTCTTGCAGCAGTTAACATTTTCATGGAAAAATCATATATCATAGTACCTTACTACCTTAAGTAGTGACTTCTCTGCTTTATGCTAGGATACAAAGGGTTGAGTTTTGCACCCTAATTTTCAAGATGTATCACATAATTTAGATACAACATGATTAAACATTGTTGTAAATGAAGTTTTTGTTTCCTTTTTATTATTACTTATCAGCTTTAATGTTGATAATGTCAGAAATTTTAGTCTATTGTGCAATGAAAAGACTGCTTTGAGTGCTTTCTGTTGTCCCCTCTTCTTGATGTGCGAGGATAAATTCATGTTTTTGTCTCTGTATTAATTATATTTTCTTTCCTTATAGATAATGGACTTTCTAAATGATGCAATTATATCCATGGATGCATTTGTTGGTGCATATAAGCATGCTGCAGTGTTTTTCTCCTGCCCAATTGAGATGAGGTAACAAATATATGCTGCAATTTTGGCCCATTTTTCTCCTTTTTTTTCTTTTTTTTTTGAGTTGAAAATAGAAGTCTGTCATTACTCTTAAGAATCTAGGATAGAAGCTATACAATCCTCTCCCCCACCTTTTTATAATTTGAAGAGTTTTGCAATATAATTAGTGCATTTTGTCAAATGATCATACCGATGCATTTTGTCTTGAAATGAAACTAACACACCCACTAACAGTTCATAATAATTCCAAGTGTTCTGACTAGCACTTGCATAGTTTTTCACATGATGCATAGTTTTGTTTGGTTGTCTATAAAAGTGTTACCATTTTTTGTCAATTTGCGTAATTTTAGTTTCTAAAGAACAAAACACCCTTTTTCAACCACTAATGACCCTTTTGATATGAGTAATGTTTGATTTATATTGTATCTTTGAAAAGTAAGCTGGATTTGTTAAAAGCTTACTAAATTTAGTCAAGGCATTAGTTAATAGACCAGTATAAATAATATGTGGTGGGGTTGCTAAGCTTTATCACCTCCAAAGTCTAATTGTTTGCCTTTGCTCTGTTTATCAAGAAATTAGATTTATAATTTCATTTATTTATATTTTTATCTCCTAGAGTAAAAATATACATCTCAAAAAGCTTGCCCTTTTACAAAATCAGTATAGTGTTTTCATTAGCTGTCATTAATTATGTCTTTTCCTTGAGGTACGAGTAGACTCAGTTATCTTACGATTTCCTTTTTCGTACCCTGTGGGGACTGCTAGAATTTGCAGTTGACAATTTAATTTAGAGGCAGAAAGATCTTTATTCCAACGAATTGATGATACAACCCAGCTTTTACATTCATTAGTCATGTGATGAGTTCAGTTCATAGAAACAATTATTACTACCTGTCTCTTATTACATTAAGCAATTGATATTTCTTTAGTTGAGCAATTTTGGGTAACTGAGATTGTTGATGCTCCTATGTTACAGAATGGCTTCTTTTAGAGAAAAATCAATAGATAAATGGCAGAGAAAGACACAGTTGACAACTGGTGCTGTAGCTATGAAAGGCAAATTTCAAGCATTTAATCAGCGAATTTGGGTAACTGAGATTGTTGATGCTCCTATGTCATGTGTTTGATTTGTACTGCCTTCGTGATTGTATTGCTTGGCAGGTTCTGGATTAGTCTACAAATACATCTGCAACAATTATTGTTTGCTTTTGATTTGTCTTAATTTGTAAACATTGTTGGAACTAAATTATTGTAACTTAATGTTTGATACAGTAGTTAGCCTTCTCTAAAGAAGATTGTAATTATTGTAATTGTAATGTGCATGATTTTAAATCATGTATACAATAATTTTTTATGTTTTATTTTATATTGTATTTGTGTTTGTTGAATAAATGTACACAATTAATTTTTTTTTTAACTTTAAAAAGTCTATAACGACAGTCATTGATCGTAGCTATAGTGTTATAAAACACAGGCCTATAGCGACGGTCGCCTAGCGTCGCTATAGATATCTATAGCTACGGTCATGACCGTAGCAATAACTCAGCGACCGTTAGTAAAGAGCAAATACACGATTTTGTCATGACCTATAGCTAGGGTGGTGGCCGTCGCTATAGGCCAAAAAGATCATTGCTATAGGCTTTGCAAGCCGGGTTCTATGGCGACGGTCGTGACCGTCGTCGCTAAAATTTTAGTGATTGTTTTTTTGGCCTATATAGCGGACGGTTGGCATCAAATCGCTATAAGTGATTTTTCTAGTAGTGTTTGGGGGCGTCACATGTTGGTATCAAAGCATTAGGTTATAAAACTTAAGGAGAGAATTAAAACCTTAAGTCATAACCTTAAGAGAAGTAAAGAAGTAAAAGAAGAAAATAACCATATAAAAATGCATCATGAATACGTTATGTGTTTTTATTATTCTACTGACGTGTACTAATCAACTTAATTGTTTTGTGTAGATGTCAGGTGTAAATGGAATGCATTTAGATGTACAGACAGTTAGTGAAGAATCGGTTAACCAGATAGAGGTTATACCGAACCTAATAGCAGAGGAGCCAAAGATAATAGTGATTGAGTCTGGAGACTTAGAGGACCCCGATCTCGTGTCGGTATTTGACGGCATGATAGAAGAGGAGGTGGAGGTAGTGTCCTTCAACCCTATAGCACTTGCAGAAGAGACACCCCACACTACAAGAAATAACACAAAAAATGACGCTAAAATTTGTCACATAAAATTCATTTTTCGTCACTAAAACAATTGGTGACGAATGTTAATCGTCACAGAGACCGTCACCGTATGAGCGTGGTATTAGGTTTATTTGACAATATTTGATATCGTCACTAAATGTTTTACGTTATGGTGACGATCTACACAATTGTCACTATAATTAATTACTTTTAGTGACGTTAATAGCGTCACTATTTGAATGAAACTTTCGTCACTCTATATTATGTTTCGTCATCAAAACCTAGTGCATTAAATGACGAAAATCTTTTTTCGTCATTAAATGATATTGTTTTAGTGACGAAAATATGTTGCTCTATTTAAATCATCTAATTTTAATGACGACAATATTATCATATTTATGATTATTCTTTCGTCATGTTATTGTGTTTATCGTCATAAAAAATAAGAACATAAATGACGACAGAACAATTCGTCACCTAATAATATATTTAACATGACAATTATGTCGTTGTCATTTCATATTTTAAATAATATTACAAAAAAAAATTGTCACCAAAGAGTTACTTTTTAGGACACATTTTTTAATGTCACTAATTGAATACTTATGGTGACGATACATCTCGTTACAGAAAGAGTTATTAATAATGACAAAATTAATTGTTGTGACTAAATAAATATATAATAGTGACGATATAATTTGTGACCAAAGAATTAATTTCTAAGACACCTCCCTAAGATTTGATTCTACAGAAATGTGTATTATAAAGGGTTGGGAAAAGTAGCAAATTGGTGGATAGCTGAGAAAGTGACTGGAGTACTTGATGAGCTACTTTTTCCATCTGTTACATATATAGATGTCATGCAATACAAAATCATAATGAGGATGCAAAGTAAAAAAGATCGTCTTGAGCAAGAGCACTTCAAGTATTACGTCCTTGCACCTAAGAGGCATTTTAAACACAATCAATATTGGATACCTTCACATACATTATCCATAACACCATATAGATTATCAAGCGTAATGAATCTGCATGAATTCTAAATATAAGGCGACCAATTACTCGAATAGAAATGAGCTGACAAATTTCACATTACTGAGTTAATATCCACGGATACATCTCGGATTAGAGGCTTTGTAGTCATTAGTCTTCTAAATTCTTACAAATATCTTGTACAAGTACTTGAAATGTAAACTTGGCGTACCTGATTTAGATCTCTTTTATCTGAGAATATAAAAGATCGCCATAATATTGGATCTCTTTAAAAAGAATAATTAACTAACATATAAGAATCGCGAGTAAAAGAAAAGTATGGTAAAACCTTCTAAAAGGGAAATTTTCAAGTGGATGATGATTTTTGTCTTTCTTTCCTGCAAGAATCATGGAAATTTGGAGACCTCTACTGAAAGCTTGATTGAAAAGCAGCCGTATTTGGAATTCTTATTAGAGCATATGCCCTAGAGGACAATTATTTGATATAATTGCTTAACATTTTGATATTATATTTGATTGAATAAATGAATGATTTTATTATGATTTTATTTACTGCGTTATATAAATGTTAACATAATAAAATTCCTTAGAATAGTGATACAAATTATATAGTTTCAAGTATGTGACTTGAACATGAGATTATATAATTACAATTAGTATCATTGTTCTTAAATGTCCTTAGTCGAGTATCATTGTTAATGGGACAACAATGATGCATTGAGACTAGTATGTGGATTGACTGATGACCAAATCTCATTGGTCATAAATATATGAGATATTAAGTCAATGCATAGGTACATGTTAGAGAATGATGTACTGGACAGACCCACCATGAGAATTCTACATAGAACATTATGCAAAGTGTCATTAGCGATTCTCATAGTGACAATGATGTAATGGTCCTCTGACCTGAAATCACTATATTATTACTACGAGAATTTATGTACTTTGATATCATCAAATGTCACCTTTAATATGGTGGACTATAAAGATGATTATTGGGTACATCATGAATCGTGTGAGGAATATGAGTGATCTAGATGGAATTTAACCCTCCTATATATTAGGGGTGATATCCATAGGCCTCTTGATTGAGTAGGACTATGAAATGTATGGCCATGCTCAAATAGTGATTTGTTTCATATAGTCTACTCTTTGATCAAGAAAACTCAAATTAAATTATGAAGAGTGTGACACATTCCATGACTCGAGTTTAATCTAGGATATTAAGGTTAAAATGATTAAATTACATTGAAACATTGGTCACGAAAAGGTTGCATCGAATCATCGATCTTATTATTACTTGGGTAGCAGTGATGCATTACTAGATGCCGCTCACTGTTTATTATTTTATAATATGATTTTAAATTATTGCCAACGTAATAATAACCTATAGGGTCACACATATAGAACGTTATTAAAAGGGAATTAATTTAAATTGTAAGGATTTAAATATATCAATATGATTGATAGTATTTAAATCACGAATTTAAATTAAAAGGATGATTTGTATATATATATATATATATATATATATATTAAGTAAGTAAGACTTAATTGAGATATAATATATATATATATATATATATATAAATTCAGATTTTATTTTTATTAGATTAGGGTTTTGATTAATTCCGTTTTATAGTTATATATATGATATATCAGCGTTTTAGGGAAGGTAATCATAACTAAAAACCCTAGCCGCTCTTAGAGAGAGACTAGAGAAAAATTTCAAAAATCCTAATCCTTGGTGGCTAGTACCGCATCTCCTTTTATTGCAGATCGTGCGACGATTCGTGGGGCGTTCATGTGGATACCGTAGAGGCGCGGTTCTCATTGGATTGCGTAAGGGATTCGAAGCCGTTTCACAACTCTTTCATAATCGGTATAATATCTAAAGCACTGAATTAATTTTTGTTTTGCATGGATCCTGTTTTTGGGTTTCGAAAATTGCTTTGATTATTTTATATTTCCGCTGCATTTTTGTGCCAAAATCTTGACAGTGGTATCAGAGCTACTTGCGAAACGATTAATTCAGATAACGTGTTTAATTATTTTCGATATATTTGATATGTGATGATACAATTTTATCGATCTGAAATTGATTATATTGTTTTTGATATATATGATATATGATGATACAATTTTACTGATCTGAAATTGAGTATATGATATTCTATAATCGGCATATTCTGGTATTATGAATATCAATAATAGATATGCATGTATATGAAGTTCTGTTAATTGTATCTTAAATGGCGTAATAACAGTATACAAATTCTGTTCTAATTGGATTAGAGGAAAGAAAATTTGATTTAATATGATTAATTAAAATTGGACATATATGATATGTACTAGGTATATCGTTATTATGAGTATTTTGGTGGATTAAATATATGATTCTGAAACTGTTTCAGAGATTCGTATGGAAAAATTCTACAATATTAGCCGAACCACCACCAGGGGGGAGACCCCCCTTGGACCCCCCCGTCGTTGTGCACGATGGTCATGACCCCAATTTGTTATATATTTTTCTTTAATTTTATATAAACTGTTATATGCTTATTGTGATATGCATGGTGCACAATTATGGCCTTTTAACCCATAGGTTAGTGGTTTTTGGTTTTGAAATACGGCTTACATGTCGTGCCTTTCTGTAAATTCTAATGTAATATTCTTTTCTCATCTAAATCCCCTCGAATGTAACTCGAGGTTTCTTTATGTCATGTAATAGTCTATAATCGATGAAGAAGTCAAGATGGAGAACACAATGGAAATATGATGATGGAGAGGAGGCACATATATGAGGAAGATCCAAGGAAGCTACTATTTTGAGATCTTTTACCACCTTAGATTGACCTTCAATCTTTCATTAGCTTGAAAAGATTGACAGTGGATTGGGTCATAACTATGACACATTTAATTTTGCACTTTATTTATGATTGTATGCGATATGATATGATAAATAATGTGTATGCTTAATAAGATTAAAAATTGGTGAGATCTAAATTTATTTATAAAATCCCTCATTAAATTATTAAGTCTAAATCAGATGCCTTCCAATGAATAACACTCATCAAGACCTTGATCAATAGATGTAGGTTTGCCAAAGCAAAGTACCCTATTTATCTAGGTAAGATGCGATAGGATAATTGTGATATCCAAACTGTTAAAATCATTGGCCCTGACTTAACTAAGTTATCTCAATAGGATTGTGGACTTAGAGGCATAGAGTTTGGTAAGTAACATTAGATGAATTAGAAACTAATGTTGTTTACCAAACTATCCAAGAGTTATATATGATATAATTGACAAAAGGGTTGTCTACCTAAATAATTGTGTTTTAAGAGATTATATAACAACCCAGAATTTTGGATTTTTCCAGAATTTAGGTTTAAAGAATTAGTTATTAATAAAATAAATTTTTATTAATAATATTCCGTGCTATGTGTTTATTAATCGTTCTATAACCTAGAATGATTATTAATCGGGAGGATTCTGGCTATGAGCTAGACCGAACAAGTAAGAATTTTCAAGACGAAAATAAAATTTTTCCGGGAACAAAATATTTAGGGAAAAAGATGAAATAAAAATTATTTCACCCAACGAAACCCCTAAGGGTTAGGGTTTGAATAACCTAAGCCATTCTGAGAGTTCGGTATGTCGAAATGACATTCCGTCGAAAGATTTGAATATATTATATCGTGAAATGTTAAGTAAGCCGATAAAAGTTTTTCTCGAAAAACGTGCAGAAATTGGATAAAATAAAAATGACGAAAAGTACTGCTGTGTACTTTTCACTCGTTTAGCTACGTTAGGAGAAAACGTGAAGGAAAACGCTTATCGTGGAAAAGTGTTTTTCAGTTTTTCGGAGATCCGAAGAATACGTAATATTTAATCGGTAAAGGAAAGGCGAAATATCCAAAAAATTTTGGATTCCGAGAATTGCAGTTTTCGAACTGTCGGATGAATTCCGCAAGACGGAAGCACGAAGCTTCCAACGGAAGCTAAGTGAATAGTAAGGAGGTGGAATAGTAAGGATAAGTTACTTAATGATTAAGTAAACTTAAGAGTTAAGTAGACTTAATGGTTAAGTAGACTTAATGATTAAGTAGACTTAATGACTAAGTAGACTTAATGTCTAAGAAGACTTAATGGCTAAGCAAGGGTGGTGACCAAGTAAACTTGGTGGCTAAGCTTGGAATAGTAAGGAGGTGGAGGGGAAATGACTAAAATGCCCCTAACCTTGGTTTTTTATAAATAGAAAGCTTAAGTTCATTATTTTGAGTTTTTGAAAATCCTACTCTTTGAGAGAGAAAGAGAGAGGGTTCGGAAGGAAGAAGAGAGGAAGGAGAATGAGGAAAAGTTGGCTCATGAGCAAACTTTGTGCGACGGAAGGAATTTAAGGATGAACGGTAATCCAAATCCTAGTTTCTTCTAATTTTTCTTTAAGTTGATATGTTCAAAAGCATAAATTGATGAAGATCAGTAGTAGATTAAGTTAATAATGAATTCATATGGTTGAATTCATGAGAAAACTAAGAATTAAGAATTAGGAATTTAGTTTATAAATTTCTTAAGGAAGTGTAATTCGTAAGGATTTTTAGCGATCCGAACGAATCTTATGAATGAGTAGGTCAAATAAGTAAGGAATGGTGTTCTATAACATCAAATTCCAAGAAAAAGTGAAATCGTAATACAAAATATCGATTAAAAATGAAGAACGAACGAAGAACACGAAGAACACGCGAAGAACGCGAAGAACGTTGTTGATGGACAAATTTAAAACCATCGTAGTATAATTGTTTTTGATGGACAAGTTTAAAATCATCGCGTATAAGTTAGATGCTTATTGCTTGGTTAGGAACGTTAGAAACGTTCATGAAGAACGGATTAAAATTAGTTATAACGAAGTTATGGCGAAATTTTTGTAAAAGACAAACGAGAATTAGAAAGTTAGTAAATGAACCCGAACGTGTAGGGTTTTATAAGAATGTAAGAGAACATAGAAAACGTGAGTCGTGGACTCAAGAACGAACGAATTCCGAGTTCAGATGACCGAATTACGGACAAACGAATGAAGAACGTTAATAACGTAAACATGAATGAAGAGTGAAGATTAAGCTAATTGAATGGCATGTTAATGGATTCAGAACGAAGTTCTGTCCATGGGTAATCGAAGTACATAAGATAAGTAAGAAAATGGCTTTGGAACGACCTTGTTCCGAGTTATAATGAAGAAGTTATGAGATTTTAAAGTACGCGTCTAAGAACGACCAAAGACTTAGAAAAATTTTCGGGCAGAAGGTCTTGGCGCCGCGGTGCCAGTCATGCCTAGAATGGTGGCATTTGCAGATTGCGGTAGGAGGGTCACGTCTCTGCTAACTTCATGTGGCCATGACGAAATTAGTGTTGAAGGTGGCGCCGCTATGACACCCCCAAATCCTGTACTTCCATTTCCACAGGATTTGGTGTTCACTGTACAAGCATCAATTATCTATCTACCCATAAATAAATGCAAACCATGCAATAGAAATAAATAATAAATAAATCTCTCCCCTTATGGGGTTACATCCACTGAATAATAAATAAATCCCAGGTTACTCTAACCTTAAATCATCTGTACGGAAAACATAAACAATAAGTCTTAAGTAACATCAAGTTTAACTATCATTACAATCACATAAATAAATAGTCTTCATTACAATCATTCTGCACTTTCTGCCGTATAACGCTTCATAGGGTGGCATTCCAATACTAGAGTGGTAACTGTTGTTGTAACCGAACTCTACGAGTGGTAAATGATCATCCCAATTTCCTTTAAAGTCCATTATACAAGCTCTTAACATATCTTCCAATGTCTGAATTGTTCTCTCACTCTGTCCATCTTTCCGAGGGTGATATGCCGTACTCATTCGCAACTGTGTATCCATGCATTCCTATAGACGTTTCCAGAAGTTCGACGTAAAATGCGGATCTCTATCAGAAATAATTGACACCGGAACTCCGTGCCTTGAAACAATCTCTTTCACATATAACCTTGCCAACTGATCTAGGTTGAATCTGATTTTGATCGGAAGGAAGTGTGCGGATTTAAATCGATCGATCAACAATAACCCCATTTGCGTCGTAGCCTTTCTGGGTCGTCGGTAGGCCAACCACGAAATCCGTCGTAATATGTTCCCATTTCCATTCTGGAATCTCTAAAGGTTGTAGCAACCCACTCGGTCTCTGATGTTCTGCTTTCACTTTTTGACATGTCAGGCATTTGGTAACACATTCTACAACCTCTCGTTTTAAATTGTGAGTGAATCGAATATCTTAAGTTGTGAGCCTCGCTTAAAATTTCTTCCTTAATCTCTGGTACTGGCGGTACCCAAATTCTGCTCTCAAATCTTAGTAGTCCCTCACCGTCTATTTTGAATCTCGGTTCAGTCCCTTCAGATATCTTCTTCTTCACGTTCTCACATTCTTCGTCTTAAAGTTGAGCCTCCTTAACTTTATCCAGTAAGGTTGTACTAGCTTGCATCTGAAATCGCTTCTCGTCAATTTCCATAGGATACTTCACTTCCAATTCCAGCTTTTCCATTGCTAAAATTAGCTCCTCCTGAGCGGTCAACATCATTAATTTCTCTCGACCTTTTCTACTTAAGGCGTCGGCTACCACATTTGCCTTACCCGGATGGTATAGAATCTCACAATCGTAGTCCTTAATTAACTCCAACCACCTCCTTTGACGCATGTTCAAGTCTTTTTGTGTAAAAATATATTTCAGACTCTTGTGGTCTGTATATATTTCACACTTCTCCCCATAGAGATAGTGCCTCCAGATTTTCAAAGCAAAAACCACTGCAGCTAACTCCAAGTCATGGGTCGGATACCCCTTCTCATAATCTTTCGGTTTAGTCGTGATCCATATCTGTGATGACTCTACCATTCTCGCATAAGCACGCTGACCCAAGTCCTTTATGCGATGCATCACTATATACCACAAAATTTCTGTGTCATCCGGAAGAGATAACACAGTCTTTGTACTCAACCTCTTCTTTAATTCTGAAAACTTTCCTCACACTTCTTCGTCCCAAGCGAATTTCACCGATTTCTAGTCAAATTAAATCGGTGGAGTTGCGATCTTGGAAAAATCTGAATGAATCTTCGTAATAACACCGCCAATCCATGAAAACTTCTTACTTCCAACGGCGTCTTGGTTGATCCCGATTAATCATAACCGACTTTGGAGGGATCCACCGAAATTCCATCTCTATCAATCACATGTCCAAGAAATTGTACTCTTTCAATCCAGAATTCACATTTCAAAAACTTAGCATACAACTTCTCTCTTCTCAATGTCTCTAATGTCAACCTCAAATGCTCTTCGTGTTCTTCCTTGGTTTTGAATATACCAAAATGTCATCTATAAATACCACTACTGAATTTGTCCAAAAGCGGCTTGAACACTCCATTCATTAAGCCCATAAATCTTTGCAGGAGCATTCGTTAGACCAAATGACATTACCGAAATTCGTAGTGACCATATCGTGTTATTAAACGTTGTCTTGATACATCCTCTGGTCTCACCTTGAGTTGATGATAACCACTTCTCAAATCTATCTTTGAAAAATATCTTGCTCCCTTTAAGCGATCGAACAACAAGTCGTCGATTAGCGGTAATGGATACCTATTCTTAATCGTGACCTTATTCGAGTTCTCTATAGTCTATCTTGAGCCGCGCATTATCCCATCCTTCTTCTTCACAAATAAAACCCAAGCTCCCCACGGTGATACGCTTGGTTGAATATACTTCTTGTCCAGTAATTCTTGTAGTTGGACCATCGGTTCTTTCATCTCTCTCTAGGTGCCATTCGATGCGGTGCCTTCGATATTGGGGCCGTTCCTGGAGCCAAATCGATCACAAATTTAATCGCTGCTACATGCGGAGGAAGTCCCGGCAAATCGTCCGGAAATACGTTTGCGAAATCTCTCACTACCGGAATCTCATCTATTTTTGGATTCTCTTTATGACTATTGACTATGTAAGCTAAATATCCTACACAGACTTACCTTAACAATCTTCTGGCTTGCATCATCGTCAGACAACTCACTTGTCTAGGCGACTTGCTACAATAAAACACAACCTTTGATAGAGTCATAAGGTTAATATGCTTCGTTTGGCAGTCAATTACCACCCCATAATTGGATAACCAATCCAAACCCAATATAACATCAAATTCTCCAAGTCGAATAGGGATAATATCTACGTTCATGATATTACCCTTAATATCTACTCTACAGTTCTTGTGTACATACTTAACAGGGATAATTTCTCTATTCGCAATTTCTATGTTCATGGGGTATTCTAACTCGTCCTTAAACAATTCTAAGTTCTTAGCGAAGTCATCGGATATAAATGAGCAAGTAGCACCCGAATCAAATAACACATAAGCATTAACTTTATTGATCGGAATGATACGACACCACATCGCGAGGTCGCATCGCGTCTGCCTTTGTCATGTTGAGCGTTTGGCGGCGTTGGTCTATTGGTTGTGGTTGGTCTGCAATGGTTAGAGTGCTTCCACCAATATTTCCTCATTTCCTCCTGAACTCGTCCCTCCAGATCCTTCTTAGGACAATCTCTTGCAAGATGGTCCTTTGATCCACATGTGAAGCATGCACCCTTCTTTGGGTTCGGACGGTTTGGTGCTATGTGGCCTTCGACCACAATTGTAGCATACTCGCTTCCCTCGCAGACAAACTCCCAAATGTGTTTTTTTCCCAGGTTGGGCGCGGTTCAATCTTCTTCTTACGCCCTCCTGTTGACTTCGGTAGATGAACTATCGGACCACTTCCTCTTACGATTGTGATTACCCCAGCTACTACCCCACCAATCTTGTTATTACCTTCCTTCTCACTCTTCTTCTTCTTTCGCTCACGATTATACTTCATTCTTGCATCACTTCCACCCTCGCAAGTATGGCCTTCTCTAACACTCCCGTAAAAGTGTTTAATTGGAACATTGACCCTTTGTTATACAACCAGGGCTTCAGTCCCTGCTCAAATCGTCTCGCCTTCCTCTCATTGGTATGTACTTGGTACGTGGCGAACCTAGCCAACTCGTTAAACCTTGCTGCATAATCAGCTACTGACATATTTCCCTGCTTCAACTCTAGAAATTGGACTTCCATCTGATTTTGTGAACTGGTTGGGAAATACATCTCGAAGAACATCTCTTTAAATCTTTCCCAGGATACAACACCTTCACCTCCTCTCACTTTGTTTGCCTACCACCAATAGCTGGCTTCGGACTTCAGCATAAACGTTGCATATGCAGTCTTCTGATCTTCCCTTACTCGAGCGACGTCGAACACCTTCTCCATCTCCATCACCCACGTCTGAGCTTCAATTGGGTTTATGGAACCCTTAAAATCTGGCGGTCCCACCGCCTTGAAGTCCTTAAATGAAGTATTTGGTGGAGCTTGAGGTTGATTATTAAGTGCTCCAGCTAAAAGGTTCACCAATTGCTGAACGGAGTTAGCATTGTCATCGTTGTTATTGTTTGTTGACCCTTCCTGGGCTTGCTGATGATTTTGTCTTCTAGGCGGCATATTTCTGTTAAGAATATATGCTTATTAGATCTTTACTCAATCTCTAAAACATTTAAGACTTAACTAAACATTTAATCATAACTCACTTAACACATTACTTCAAATAAACTTTGACATTTCATTTAATTCAAAAGTCTTTACATCATAAGATAGCATCAATGCTATTTACATCAACTATCCCGAGATAAAGAATCTACAGGATTTAAAACATCAAAATATTCCTTTATTTATGAACATATCGAAATTTACATCATTAACTATCAAATAGTTTTCACATATTTAAACTAATACTATATCCTTTATGCATTAAAGTATTTGGATAGCCTTGCTACGTTCCTCCTCCCATGATGCGGCACATCGTTCTGCGATCTAGCATATATGATGGTAGATCCTCAAACTGGATTGGATACTTCCTAACTTCGATCTTGGACCGCATCCATTGCATTTTTGTAGTGTAGAAGTCGTCTCCTCAAGTTTAGCCTTCTTTGCACTGCGGCGATCATCTTACGCGACGATCGGCCTGGCGTGACTCTCGTACGACCACCTCTCTTCTGTGGCAAGCCTCTACGAGGTCTCCTTCAGATCCTTCTTTAACTTCTCTATTTCTGCGGACTTATCCTCGGTTTGACCCTTCTCGTGGGCAGATCCCACTCCACGTTTCCTAAGCGTGTGTGAAGAAAGTCACAATCTCTCTCATCCTTACGCTCCATAGTAATCTGGCGACTAAGCGCTTTGCTCGGTCGGATCCCGAACAGTATCCTGTAACTCTACTTTATGATCATAGAGTGCATCATACATCTCTGCATCAATGGAGTTCGGTGGAAACTCCTCTTCTTCTTCTTCCTCAGGATCCTCCTCTGGATCTGTCTTCGGCTCATGCTCCTGACCAGCAACAGTGATCAACGGAGATGGTTCTCTCTGTATCAGCTACTCCCTGACGACATGAATGTCTCGGGGCTTCTCCTCTATAGGTAATCAGGGTTCCTCCTCCCCAGCTCTACTCGCTCCTCCAACATCCGTCATCCTGACAACAAAATTTTAGGTTTTAGTTACTAATCCGAACTAGCGAACACATAGATTAACACATAAGCACATAAAGTCTTTTATTATCTTCAATGAATTTAGAAATTCATTTCTTATAACTCGATAAGAGTCAACCACTACTATATTCTCGATCTCCTACAAGACTACTACCTAAGGTTGTTTTCCCCCACCTAAGGTTCATATAACTCTACGACTTTGATACCAACACTGTGACACCCCAAATCCGGTACTTCCATTTCCACGAGATTTGGTGTTTCTTTATCTAAACATCATCTATCTATCTACCCATAAATAAATGCAAACCATGCAATAGAAATAAATAAATAATAAATAAATCTCTCCCCTTATGGGGTTACATCAATTGAATAATAAATAAATCCGAGTTACTCTAACCTTAAATCATCATCTTGGAAAACATAAACAAATAAGTCTTAAGTAACATCAAGTCTAACTATCATTACATAATCACATAAATAAATAGTCTTCATTACTTGCTAAGCTTGCCTTGCCCTTGCCCTTACTAGTGGAAGGTTAAATACGCTCTTTTCGTTCTTAAGCGCAATGTTATTATTACGCAAGAGTGAGCACGATTGCCCACAAGTATAACAATATAACAATGAATAATAACATGCGAGAGAAATAATAACCCGATATAAAAAAGCTCGACTTTTGAATCAAGAATGAATAACAAGAATCAAAAAGAAATTACGAGGGTCATAAGACCTTGAACTATGTCCTAGGTTGTCAAGTGTTTTTACTTGAAACCTTTAATGATCATAAGACTATGGACTCTTCTTCTCGTACTACTGGGGGGATCGACCCTTAGTACCATCTTGTGCACAATATCTTAACGCTAAAGCGTAAATAATCCCCTATCTGAGGTTGTTCATCTCGGTTTGACATTCGAGTCGCGCACCAAAGGAAGTTTGGTTTGGATAATTCATCAAGGGTTACGAAATTTAGAGCGCTCATCAACTATGGACTAGTCGAATCGATAAGGGTAAGCTAGTCTAACAAGGTTTAACAATAAATGAATATTTAACTTGAATAACATCTCAAAAGGTATCTGATAGAATAATTATTGTATAACAACATCATGCTTGAAGATTAATAAACTTTAATAATATACAAGAATAATAACGATCGATAATAATGAGAACTTGCTTAACGAAAGTTTAGGGAAGCATAAAACTTTGTAAGTTAGAGAAACTTGCCTCGTGCGTAGATTACACTTAAACAAACTCGTTCTTTGAATTAAATCCTACATACCAATTACGTTCACAATACCGATCAATAATAACGTACTAAACATCATAACTTTATTCTTTGTTTAATCTCGACTTCATGACTATACTTAGTCAATTATTACACTTAGTGTAAAATTAAGACTTCACGAAAAATAAACTAATTATGCATTCGATCATTCAATCCACACGTAATTGTGTTATGGACATGTTAATAATTTATTTTAACATCTCATTATATGTCTAACAAGTTTTTATAATCATTAGATTAAGTTAATAACACATTTCCACACTTAAACCTTTTTAAAATTTCATTTTACGACCATTACGCTAAGTGGCGTTGCATGGGTACCACTTTTGTATTTAGTATTATTATTATATCATGTATTGGTGCGTATTTATTTAAGAACGTGATTATTGCTGATGGTGTTTGAGGTTTTGATTACGGAGTTGGCGTTGCGCGCTGAAACTCTAGATTTTGATTCTCGATTCGCGAAGAACACAAAGTTAATGAATTCAACATATCTTTGACATCATTAATTTCACCAAATTAAACATACCCACATATTATAATTCATATATAATCAATACCAAACATATATAGAGTGATTTTAACCCATAAAACATATAATTACGAAATTAAAACATGCAAATTGATCATTCTTGATGTTCTTGAAGTTCTTGAACACAAAACATAAAATTTAATGCTACGGATTTGTTATAAAACCAAATCCAACCATTCAAGTTTCATTTGTTTCATTTTAACATGCATAATCATATTAATGTGTGAATTTTGCAAAATAAATTATATTTGACATATAAAAATCACGTATAAGGCCATATGGCCATATCACGTACTCTGTAAATTTTGAAAAACAAAATCATAATATAATTTATAAATTATATGGAATTGATGATATGAAAATATATATATATATATAAAACATGCTAAATTACTCGAATTATTACATATATTCTAACATCTAACATGATTCCCAAATTATAGAGAATTATGAGAAAGTAATGAAAGCCATTTTATAAAAACTTTAAAAGGCGTAAAATAAATAAATTGGGTTGAAGAGATTACCCAGCGTAGAGAAAGAAATAGAGATGAGAAGATGATTTCTCTCTCAACAAACCTCTCTCAACTCTCTCTAAATTCTCAAACTCTCTATTTTCTCTCTCTGTTCTTGCTCTCGGACTTAGAAAATAATGAAAAGAAAAAAAAAAAGGCGTATCGATAAAAAAGGAGATGCGCGTTGGTGGTGGTTATTACCCATCATGGTATAACTACGCCTTAACTCCCCTTAGGCCATGTTTTGGCTAGAAGAATAGTTTTTAAAACCATTTAATTTAATAAAACTTTATTATATAGTTTAAATAATGTCACATCCATTATAAAATAAATCAATATCTTATTTAATTTATTTAAATAAAATATAATAATTTCTCAATAATGCACATAGTCACATAATTAAATTTCTCATTTAATAATAATATCAAATTATTAAATCTCTAATTAATAATTAAATTAATTAAAATAACATAGGCTTATTAAATATTTCTTTTAATTGATAAGCTCACATAATCACATACTTGAATAATAAAAATTCTCCACATTAAATTAATAAATATAACACATATAATTAAATTAATCTATCACAACTTCATCAATTAATTATTTAATCTAATAATTAATTCATCGAAAAATATTTATTCAATCAAATAAATATTAAAATTAATTTACAAAATCTCGGTTGTCACATCTTTCCCCTCTTAAAAGGATTATGTCCCCGAATCACAACTAAAACAATTCGTCCCGTTACATTCTCCCCCCTTACAAAGATTCTGTCCCCAGAATCGCATATAATAATCTAAGTAAATAAATGAGGATAATTCTTCATCATATTCTCTTGAGTTCCCCGTAGCTTCTTGACGTTGTGGTTCCTCCAAATTACCTTAATGAAGGTATTACTTTATTTCTCGAACTTGTTCTTTTCGGTCGACAATTTGAACAGGAATTTCTTCGTAAGACAAGTCTTTGTCGAAATGTAGGGGTTCATATTCAATCACGTGCTTGTAATCGGGTTTGTAGGGTCGTAGGGGTGAGACATGGAAAACATTGTGGACATTCTCAGAGATGGAGGTAAAGGCTACCTCATAAGCAACTTCTCAGACCCTTTTCGAGAACTTCAAAGGGTCCGATGAATCTTGGGCTCAATTTTCCTTTTTTTTAGAACACGATCTTTCCCTTCAAGGAGAGACCTTTAAGAACACATAACTACACGGTTCGAACTCAACATTCTTACGGTGTGGATCGGCGTATTTCTTCTTACATCATCTTGAAATTTCTTTGTCAATCTTGCTCGGATCACTTTGACTATTCTCTTTGTTTGTTGTACCAATTAGGGCCTAGTAGTTGTCTTTCGCCAACTTCATCCCAATATAGTGGAGTTCGCACTTTTTGTAGTATAACGCTTCATAGGGTGGCATTCCAATACTAGCGTGGTAGCTTGTTGTTGTGGCCGAACTACGAGTGGTAAATGATCATCCCAATTTCCTTTAAAATCCATTATACAAGCTCTTAACATATCTTCCAATGTTTGAATTGTTCTTTCACTCTGTCCATCATGCGAGGGTGATATGCCGTACTCATTTATATTTGTGTACCCATGCATTCCTGTAGAGCGTTTCGAGAAGTTCGACGTAAAATGCGGATCTCTATCGAAATAATTGACCCGGAACTCCGTGCCTTGAAACAATCTCTTTCACATATAACCTTGCCAAGTGATCTAGGTTGAATCGATTTTGATCGGAAGGAAGTGTGCGGATTTCATCGATCGGTCAACAATAACCCATCTTTGCGTCGTAGCCTTTACGAGTGAGTCGTCGGTAGGCCGACCACGAAATCCATCGTAATATGTTCCCATTTCCATTACGGAATCTCTAAAGGTTGTAGCAACCCACTCGGTCTCACGATGTACGCTTTCACTTTACGACATATCGGGCATTTGGCAACACATTCTGCAACCTCTCGTTTCAAATTTGGCCACCAAAAGTGTTGTCGAAGATCTTGGTACATCTTGGTGCTACCAGGGTGAATCGAATATCTTGAGTTGTGAGCCTCGCTCAAAATTTCTTCCTTAATCTACAATCTTGGCGGTACCCAAATTACGCTCTCAAATCTTAGTAGTCCCTCACTGTCTATTTTGAATCTCGGTTCAGTCCCTTCAGATATCTTCTTCTTCACTTTCTCACATTCTTCGTCTTGAAGTTGAGCCTCCTTAACTTTATCCGTAAGTTGTACCGACTTGCATCACGAGCGACGACTTCGTCAATTTCCATAGGATACTTCACTTCCAATTCGACTTTTCCATTGCTAAAATTAGCTCCTCTGAGCGGTCAACATCATCAATTTCTCTCGACCTTTTCTACTTAGGGCGTCGGCCACCACATTTGCCTTACCTGGATGGTATAGAATCTCACAATCGTAGTCCTTAATTAACTCCAACCACCTTCTTTGGCGCATGTTCAAGTCTTTTTGTGTAAAAATATATTTCAGACTCTTGTGGTCTGTATATATTTCACACTTCTCCCCATAGAGATAGTGCCTCCAGATTTTCAAAGCAAAAAACCACTGCAACTAACTCCAAGTCATGGGTCGGATACCCCTTCTCATAATCTTTCGGTTATTCGTGATGCATCTGATGATGACTCTGCCATTCTACGCATAAGCACACACACCAAGTCCTTTATCGATGCATCTATATATATACCACAAAATTTCTGTGTCATCCGGAAGAGATAACACAGTCTTTGTACTCAACCTCTTCTTTAATTCTTGAAAACTTTCTCACACTTCTCCGTCAAACGAATTTCACCGATTTCTAGTCAAATTAAATCGGTGAGTTGCGATCTTGGAAAAATCCTGAATCAATCTTCTGTAATAACCTGCCAATCCAAGAAAACTTCTTACTTTCGACGGCGTCTTCGGCTGATCCCAGTTAATCACAGCTTCGACTTTGGAGGGATCCACCGAAATTTCGTCTCTATCAATCACATGTCCAAGAAATTGTACTCTTTCAATCCAGAATTCACATTTTGAAAACTTAGCATACAACTTCTCTCTTCTCAATGTCTCTAATGTCAACCTCAAATGCTCTTCGTGTTCTTCCTTGGTTTTTGAATATACCAAAATGTCATCTATAAATACCACTACGAATTTGTCCAAAAACGGCTTGAACACTCCATTCATTAAGCCCATATAAATCTTTGAGGAGCATTCGTTAGACCAAATGACATTACCAAAAATTCGTAGTGACCGTATCGTGTTCTAAACGCTGTCTTCGGTACATCCTCTGGTCTCACCTTCAGTTGATGATAACCACTTCTCAAATCTATCTTTGAAAAATATCTTGCTCCCTTTAACTGATCGAACAAGTCATCGATTCACGGTAATGGATACCTATTCTTAATCGTGACCTTATTCAGTTCTCTATAGTCTATGCAGAGCCGCATTATCCCATCCTTCTTCTTCACAAATAAAACCGGTGCTCCCCACAGTGATACGCTTGGTTGAATATACTTCTTGTCTAGTAATTCTTGTAGTTGGACCATCAGTTCTTTCATCTCTACCGGTGCCATTCGGTACGGTGCCTTCGATATTGGGGCAGTTCCTGGAGCCAAATCGATCACAAATTTAACTGCTCTGTCTGGAGGAAGTCCTGGCAAATCGTCCGAAAATACGTCTGCGAAATCTCTCACTACCGGAATCTCATCTATTTTTGGATTCTCTTTATGACTATTGACTATGTAAGCTAAATATCCTACACAGACTTACCTTAACAATCTTCTGGCTTGCATCATCATCGTCGAGACAACTCAAACATCTAGGCGACTTGCTACCATAAAACACAACCTTTGGTGAGTCATAAGGTTAATACGCTTCTTTGGCGCGTCGATTCTCGCCCCATAATTGGATAACCAATCCATACCCAAAATAACATCAAATTCTCCAAGTCGAATAGGGATAAGATCTACGTTCATGATATTACCCTTAATATCTACTCTCTACGGTTCTTGTGCACATACTTACTTGAGGATAATTTCTCTATTCGCAATTTCTATGTTCATGGGGTATTCTAACTTCGTCCTTAAACAATTCTAAGTTCTTAGCAAAGTCATCGGATATAAATGAGCAAGTAGCACCCGAATCAAATAACACATAAGCATTAACTTTATTGATCGGAATGATGATACGACACCACATCGCGAGATTGTATCGCGTCTGCCTTTGTCGTGTTGAGCGTTAAGGCTATTGGTCTATTGGTTGCGGTTGGTCTGCGATGGTTAGAGTGCTTCCACCGATATTTCCTCTGTTTCCTCTGAACTCGTCCCTCCCGATCCCTTCTTAGGACAATCTCTTGCAAGATGGTCCTTTGATCCACATGTGAAGCATGCACCCTTCTTTGGGTTGGACGGTTTGGTGCTATGTGGCCTTCGACCACAATTATAGCACTTCTCGCTTCCCCCTTTCAGACAAACTCCCAAATGCATTTTTCGCGGGTTGGGCACGGTTCAATCTTCTTCTTACGCCCTCCTGTTGACTTCCGGTAAATGAACTATCGGACCACTTCTCTCTCTTACGATTGTGATTACCCCAGTACTACCCCCCCACAGTCTTGTTATTACCTTCCTTCTCACTCTTCTTCTTCTTCTGCTCCTGATTATACTTCGTTACTGCATCACTTCCACCCTCAGCAAGTATGGCCTTCTCTAACACTCCCGTAAAAGTGTTCAATTGGAACATTGACCCTTTGTTATACAACCAGGGCTTCAGTCCCTGCTCAAATCGTCTCGCCTTCCTCTCATTGGTATGTACTTGGTACGTGGCGAACCTAGCCAACTCGTTAAACCTTGGCGCGCGTAATCGACTCTTGACATACTTCCTGCTTCAACTCTAAAAGCCGGACTTCCATCTGATTTTGTGAACTGGTTGGGAAATACATCTCGAAGAACATCTCTTTAAATCTTTCCCAGGATACAACACCTTCACCTCCTCTCACTTTGTTTGCCTACCACCAATAGGCGGCCGGACTTCAAGCATAAAGCGTTGCACACGCAGATCTTACGATCTTCCCTTACTCTAGCGACATCGAACACCTTCTCCATCTCCATCACCCACGTCGAGCTTCAATTGGGTTTATGGAACCCTTAAACTCTGGCGGTCCCCACCGCCTTGAAGTCCTTAAATGAAGTATTTGGTGGAGCTTGAGGTTGATTATTAAGTGCTCGACTAAAAGGTTCACCAATTCTTTGAGCGGAGTTAGCATTGGCGTCGTTGTTATTGTTTGTTGACCCTTCACAGGCTTTGGCGATGATTTTGTCTTCTAGGCGGCATATTTACATTAAGAATATATGCTTATTAGATCTTTACTCAATCTCTAAAACATTTAAGACTTAACTAAACATTTAATCATAACTCACTTAACACATTACTTCAAATAAACTTTGACATTTCATTTAATTCAAAAGTCTTTACATCATAAGATAGCATCCTTTGCTATTTACATCAACTATCCGAGATAAAGAATCTACGAGATTTAAAACATCAAAATATTCCTTTATTTATGAACATATCGAATTTACATCATTAACTATCAAATAGTTTTCACATATTTAAACTAATACTATCCTTTATGCATTAAAGTATTTGGTTGGCCTTGCTACGTTCCTCCTCCGTGATGCGGCACATCGTTCTGCGATCTAGCATATATGATGGTAGATCCTCAAGCTGGATTGGATACTTCCTAACTTTCGATCTTGGACCGCATCCATTGCATTTTGTAGTGTAGAAATACGTCTCCTCAAGTTTAGCCTTCTTACTTGCGGCGATCATCTTACTGCACGATCGATGCGTGGCGTGACTCTCGTACCCGACCCTCTCTCTGCTATGGCAAGCCTCTACGAGGTCTCCTTGAGATCCTTCTTTAACTTCTCTATTTCTGCGGACTTATCCTCGGCCCCGACCCTCTCTCGTGAACAGATCCCACTCCACGTTTCCTAAGCGTGTGTGAAAAGTCACAATCTCTCTATCCTTACGCTCCATAGTAATCTCTGGCGACTAACTTGCATGCTTTGCTCGGTTAGATCCCGAATAGTATCCTGCAACTCTACGTTACGATCATAGAGTGCATCATACATCTCTGCATCAATGGAGTTTGGTGGGAACTCCTCTTCTTCCTCTTCTTCTTCCTCTTCCTCAGGATCCTCCTCTGGATCTGTCTCCGGCTCATGCTCCTGACCAGCAACAGTGATCAACGGAGATGGCTCTCTCTGTCTAATGTTGTTCCACGGCGACATGAATGTCTGGGGGCTCCTCCTCTATAGGTAATCGGGGTTCCTCCTCCCCAGCTCGACTAGCTCCTCCAACATCCGACATCCTGACAACAAAATTTTAAGTTTTAGTTACTAATCCGTGCTAGCGAACACATAGATTAACACATAAGCACATAAAGTCTTTTATTATCTTCAATGAATTTAGAAATTCATTTCTTATAACTTCGATAAGAGTCAACCACTACTATGTTCTCGATCTCCTACAAGGCTACTACCTAAGGTTGTTTCCCCACCTAAGGTCATATAACCTCTGACTTTGATACCAACTGTGACACCCCCAAATCCGGTACTTCCATTTCCACGAGGATTTGGTGTTCCTTTTATACAAACATCATCTATCTATCTACCCATAAATAAATGCAAACCATGCAATAGAAATAAATAATAAATAAATCTCTCCCCTTATGGGGTTACATCAATTGAATAATAAATAAATCCCGAGTTACTCTAACCTTAAATCATCATCGGAAAACATAAACAAATAAGTCTTAAGTAACATCAAGTCTAATTACATTACATAACCACACATAATAAATAGTCTTCATTACTTGCTAAGCTTGCCCTTGCCCTTGCCCTTACTAGTGGAAGGTTAATACGCTCTTTTCGTTCTTAAGCGCAATGTTATTATTACTTGAGAGTGAGCACGATTGCCCACAAGTATAACAATATAACAATGAATAATAACATGCGAGAGAAATAATAACCGATATAAAGCTCGACTTTTGAATCAAGAATGAATAACAAGAATCAAAAAGAAATTACGAGGGTCATAAGACCTTGAACTATGTCCTAGGTTGTCAAGTGTTTTTACTTGAAACCTTTAATGATCATAAGACTATGGACTCTTCTTCTCGTACTTAGGGGGATCGCCCTTAGTACCATCACATGCACAATATCTTAACGCTAAAGCGTAAATAATCCCTATCTGAGGTTGTTCATCTCGGTTTGACATTCGAGTCCGCACCAAAGGAAGTTTGGTTTGGATAATTCATCAAGGGTTACGAAATTTAGAAGCGCTCATCAACTATGGACTAGTCGAATTAATAAGGGTTCGCTAGTCTAACAAGGTTTAACAGTAAATGAATATTTAACTTGAATAACATCTCAAAAGGTATACAATAGAATAATTATTGTATAACAACATCGTGCTTGAAGATTAATAAACTTTAATATACAAGATAGGCTTGATCAATAATAATGAGAACTTGCTTAACGAAAGTTTAGGATAAGAAACTTGTCTCGTGCGTAGATTACACTTAAACAAACTCATTCTTTGAATTAAATCCTACATACCAATTACGTTCACAATACCAGTCAATAATAACGTACTAAACATCATAAATTATTCTTTGTCTAATCTCAACTTCATGACTATACTTAGTCAATTATTACACTTAGTGTAAAATTAAGACTTCACGAAAAATAAACTAATTATGCATTCGATCAATCAATCGACACGTAATTGTGTTATGGACATGTTAATAATTCATTTTAACATCTCATTATATGTCTAACAAGTTTTTATGCTCATTAGATTAAGTTAATAGCACATTGCCACACTTAAACCTTTTTAAAAACTCATTTTTGGACATTACGCTAAGTGGTATTTGTGGCGCCACTTTTTATCTTGAGTCTTGGCTATCATGGCTTCTTGGATAATATATTTATATGCGAGTACATGGTATTATGAGGTATTTATTTGGAGTTGAGATGGAGGTGGGTTGGTGTGGCGAAACTCTAGATTTTGATTCTCGATTCGCGAAGAACACGAGTTCAAAATGAATTCAACATATCTTTGACTTAATTCCACCAAATTAAACATACCCACATGTTATAATTCATATATAATCAATACCCAACATATATAAAGTGATTTTAACCCATAAAACACATAATTACATTAATTAAAACATGCAAATTAATTTGTTCTTGATGTTCTTGAAGTTTTTGAACAAAACATAAATTTTAATGCTACGGATTAGATTATAAAACCAAATCAACCATTCAAATTTCATTTTGTTCATTTTAACATGCATAATCATATCAATGTGTGAATTTTGCAAAATAAATTATATTTGACATATAAAAATCACGTATAAGGCCATATGGCCATATCACATACTCTGCAAAATTTTAAATAAATTAATCATTATATAATTTATGAAATGAAGATATAAAAATATATATATATATATAAAACATGATAACATACTCGAATTATTACAT
The DNA here is from genome assembly GCA_020205615.1 of Panax quinquefolius. Taxonomy (NCBI): domain Eukaryota; kingdom Viridiplantae; phylum Streptophyta; class Magnoliopsida; order Apiales; family Araliaceae; genus Panax; species Panax quinquefolius. The sequence continues at coordinate 38,688,652 of CM035153.1, read as the reverse complement.
ATATTCCTAACACACAATTGATTCCCAATTTATAGAGATTTACAAAAGTATGAAAGCCAATTTTCATAAAACTTAAAAGGCGTAAAAAATAATAATTGGGTTGAAGAGATTACCCAAGCGTAGAATGAAAAGAGAAGATGAATTCCTTCTGATTCTTCTCGACTCTCACAAACCTCTTAACAATTTCTCTAAATTCTCTCTCAAACTCTCTCTCTTTTCCTCTCTCAGCTCTCGGACTTAGCAAATAATGAAAAAGGAAAAAAAAGAAGACATCGATAAAAGAGAAGAGAGCGCGCGCGTTGGTGGTCGATTTCCCATCATGGGTAACTCGCCCTTAACTCCCCATAGTGCCATGTTTGGCTTTAATTAGAATAGAGTTTTAAAACCATTTAATTTAATAAAACTTTATAATATAGTTTAAATAATGTCACATCCATTATAAAATAAATCAATATCTTATTTAATTTATTTAAATAAAATATAATAAATTCTCAATAATGCATATAGTCACATAATTAAATTTCTCATTTAATAATAATATCAAATTATTAAATCTCTAATTAATAATTAAATTAATTAAAATAACATTAGGCTTATTAAATATTTCTTTTAATTCAATAAGCTCACATAATCACATACTTGAATAATAAAAATTCTCCACATTAAATTAATAAATGTAACACATATAATTAAATTAATCTATCACAACTTCATCAATTAATTATTTAATCTAATAATTAATTCATCATGAAAAATATTTATTAAATCAAATAAATATTAAAATTAAATTATAAAATCTCGGGGGTTGTTAGAATAATGAAGACCAATGATTAAACCTGTGATGGGTGAAGATGTTGAACCAAAGATAAGTACGTATAATGTAAAAGAAGCCAAGTTAATGTTTATAACTTGGAAGACATTCTGAGTCAAATTAATCGGACGTTGTAAGATATAAATAAGGTAATGTAAAATGTTTAACGCTATAAATGCATAGAATGAGTATTGAATGATCGTTCCTAGTATACAAAAGACTGTATGACTTAGACGATGATGAAATAATCCTGAGGTATGGCATTTAGTTGCCAGAAATCCATAAGGAATAAGAAATTGACATAACGAACATTATAGTTTAATTGTTCGGGTAAGTTAAGATGAATTTAGGTTCTAGTACAATCATAACCTTTGATGGTTGACATATGGGAGCTGAGCTAAACAATTCCTTTAGAGAGCGAAGGTATATATGAAACTGGAAACCGATCTAACTCACTGTGTGGGCAGTGTAGACGAGACGGGAACTTGTTTGTTGGTTATTTGTGGGAAACCACTCAGAGTACCATATGGACTACTAGCAGAGAAGCAATGTGTGATGAGTCCTAGAGAAGTTATAAGAAGAAGATAAGAATGCTAATCATCAAAGATGATGAAGTATTGAGTAAGACATCTCTGTATGTCATGATGAAATCGTAAATCGGTAAAGGAAGTTGTTGCGTAAACTTAGGTTGAAAGAACGCGAACCCTAAGAAGTAAAGTTAAGTAAACCAATTCTTAAAGTCAAGTGTATGACTAATTGGTGTATGTGTTATTTTCTTATGTGCTACATAGGAATGGGAATGAGCGATTCAAATAAGTCGCTGTCTTTGTATGTGTAAGGCAAGTTTCCTAACTTCATTCATATTTTAAATGAATGCTAGTTTCTAAAACTTCTCAGATGTTGAATTTGAGAAGTTCTGTCTATTTGTGAATGTGTGATATTTGTATAAGGTGGTAGAACGTATGAGGCCTTGTGCCACAATGTGAACACTTCGGTGTTTCTATGATATGAACTGTTCTGTGATTGAACTGTTCAATAAGAGAATGTTCTGTTTATACATGAACCGTTATTGTTAAGTTTGTGCTATTGATTCTAGCCAGACAGAATGTGTATGAAAGATAGTAGAGAATGAAAGTATTTCAAAGTGAATGTGACTAATGTTTTAAAATGATAGGAATCGAGATTATTCCTATTGTTCAAGCTGCTTCATAACCTTTGTTCGGTTATCGAAGTTCTAAAGGAATGTTAAACTCTTGAAGTTGTATGTTCAACTGTTATGACTTGCTAGGCAATTGAATGCTCACACTTGCTTTAAATGAAAAACATTTTCAGCGAACGATGTTAGAAGAATTTAAGGATCCCGTAAGAATCAAGCTAATGGTATCCACCTGAAGTGCCATTCAGAATGTGAATGAGCGAGAAGAACAAGTGAAGACTTGTAATGTAGAAAGATGAAAAATTAAACTATAGAATAGTTTAATGAACGATTATGTATCCTTGGTGGCGGATAAAAGTCACTTTCGTGCAAGATGTAAAGAAAATGTAATTATCATTATTTGTAATGAGAAAAGCTATAAGGTTTTAGAACCGAGATTTGAGAGTGTATGTTGTTATATTTTAGTATATAATGATGTATGCAGAATGAATGATGTACTCGTGACGCATTTTAACTGGGTGTGAAAATAGAATAGGATTTCGAGGCGCATAAAGTTAGCCAAAGCTAACTTAAGTCATAATGAAATATGGATCTTGGCTCACTATAATGATTTAATAGAAAATGCTTTCCGAATTAATGGTGAGGGCTATTAATTTGAATAAAATAGCTGGATGAATATTTTGAATGTACTATTATCAATTACATAATATCAACTCTACAATTTGACTTATTATTTTGGGACTTATAAATTGTAGATATCAATGGCAAACAACAACAACACAAGTAGTATTTCACTACGATCAGTCCTTGAGAAGGACAAGCTGAGTGGAATTAATTTCCTTGTCTGGCACAGGAACTTGAGGATTGTCCTCAAACAAGAGCGCAAGCTATATGTCCTTGATGGGCCCGGCCCATTCTTGTAGCACCAGCTATCACTGCACCACGTGTGGAGCATAATGCTTACAAGAAGCATCAAGATGATGCTCTGGACGTGAGTTGTCTCATGCTAGCAACCATGAACGCTGAGCTTCAGAAGCAACATGAGTTAATGGATGCTTATGTGATGATCGAGCATCTCAAGAAATTGTTCGAAGGGCATGCTCGACAGGAGAGGTATGATATAAGCAAGGCGTTGTATCACTGCAAGATGGGTGAACGTGATCCAGTTGGTCCACATGTACTGAAAATGATTGGGTATATTGAATACCTTGATAGGTTGGGTTTTCCAATCACTCCGGAAGCCCAGACTGATCTTGTTTTGCAATCCTTGAACAACAACTACTCTCAATTTGTTATGAATTATCTTATGAATGAAATTGAGAAACCTCTTACTGAGTTATTGTGCATGTTAAGAACTGCTGAGAACAACATGAAAAAGGCAGGACCCGCTCCCATAATGATGGTCCAAAAGGGGAATGCTAAGGGAAAATGGAAAGGCAAGAAAAAGATAGGATCTAATTCTGGTGCTAAACCTAATTCCAAAACCAAATAGGCTTTAAAACCTAAAGGTGGGGTGGCTAAAGAAGGTGATTGTCACTTTTGTGGAAAACCTGGACACTGGAAGAGGAATTGTCATGCTTATTTAGAAGAAGTGAAGAAAAAAAGGAAGTGTTATATGTGTTATAGAAGTCAATTTGTCTACTTCTACATTCTGGGTATTGGACACTGGATGTGGTTCTCACATTTGTGTTAATGTGCAGGAACTTCGAAAAAATAGGACTTTGGCAAAAGGAGAGGTTGACCTATGAGTTGGGAATGGAGCAAAAGTTGCTGCACTGGCCGTAGGAACTTATCATTTATCTTTTCCCACTGGGCTAGTATTAGAATTAGAGGATTGTTATTATGTGCCTGCTATAAGCAAAAACATTATTTCTATTTCTTGTTTGGACAAGAAAGGTTTTTCATTTATAATTAATAACAATCGTTGTTCGTTTTACTTAAATGATATTTGCTATGGTGTTGCACAATTGTTTAACGGTTTTTATATTCTTGATTTGGAAATGCCTATCTATAACATAAATACAAAACGATTTAAATCAAATGATTCAAATCCGATATATCTCTGGCACTGTCGTTTGGGCCATATAAATAAGAAACGTATATCAAAACTCCATAAAGATGGATTTTTGGATTCATTTGATTTTGAATCATATGAAAAATGCGAATCTTGTTTATTAGGCAAGATGACTAAAGCCCCTTTCATTGGACACAGTGAACGGGCTAGCGAAATATTGGGACTTATACATAGTGATGTATGTGGACCCATAAGTTCGTTAGCAAGAGGTAGGTTTTATTCCTTCATTACATTTACTGATGACTTCAGTAGATATGGATATGTGTATCTTATGAGACACAAATCCGAATCCTTTGAAAATTTCAAGGAATTCAAGAATGAAGTTCAAAACCAATTTGGTAAAAGCATAAAAGCCCTTCGATCCGATCGAGGAGGTGAATACTTAAGCCAAGACTTTGATGACCTTCTAAAGGAGTGTGGTATTATATCACAGCTCACTCCACCTGGAACACCACAATGGAATGGTTGTTAGGTTTGTAATATTAAAGCTTAATCAAATTGCATAAATTAGCTGAGCAGAGTAAAAATCGAGTTTAAAATTATTTACAAACCATAAACCCGGATCACCCTTTATGCATAATTATTAATTAAACGAAAAGATAAAGAATAAATCATACCCTTGAAGATCGAGCTTCCTCAGTACAAGTTCACCTCCAAATCCTTTCGCTCAATCTTGAATCCACGGGTTTGGTTCCTTCCTTCGATCAACGTTAGCCACCCAAATGTTTGGCCTCTAGAGGTGATCCACCAAGGAAGAAGAAAATTCAAGAAGAAGGGGTATTGGCTCAAACCCTAGTTTTTCCTATCTCTATAGAAAAAGGGTGTACTCCCCAACAAATTGGAATTATTACGTTGTAAAAGTCAACAACTCTCACCACCCATAATAAGACTCCTCTTATTTATAGATGTGGGCAACCCACCTTAACAATTAAGGAATTGGGTTTATTTAATTAATTAAATTCTTTTAATTAATTAAGCTCCCTAATCTTATTAGGGATAATTAATTAAAACTCCTTTAACTAATTTTCCTTCCTAATCCAATTAGGAATAAATGAGAGTACTTATATTAAATTAATTCCTAAACTCTTTTAGAAATTAAAATAATAATAATTGTAATAATATTAATAAGACTCCTCTTATTAATTTATATTTAATATTTCTAAAATATTAAATAATAAATATTAAGCTATTTAATTTATTCTATCACCATAGATTAAATTAAATATACATAATATATTATTACGATTATGCCATTAACTTCTTAAATAATTATTCTTCCTTTTATGGTGTGACCCTTTAGGTTCTCCATATTAAACCTACTGTGAATAAATCAATTAGAACAATTCTAATCTTATTTAAATAAATAAATTAAACAATTAATTTATTTAAATAAATAATATTTATTCTACAATAGGATAAGCCTCCCCAGCGATCAACGACTTTCCGGATAATATAGATTTCAACATTAATCATAAAAGAACCTTTGAGTAAATAGTTACCGTATAATTCAATCCTTCCACCATACAATGTCCCAATTAAATATAAGACATGGAATTATTGTCAAGTCTTATTTTATTTAATTATATGTATTTCGACTCTTAAATGCACAACACCAAATAATGCAAATTAGAAACTCCTTTCTAATTTCATTCTGCCTTGGCCAAGGACTACTGAGTTGTCATTTATCGAATCACATAGGACATTTCTCTTCTTTTATTAGAAGTGGTAGATTCTTTATTGATCATACATTATCTCCATGTACAACTTATTATACCCAAGCATACCCTTTGATATACCCTAAGGGTCTTAAGGAATAAGTCAAAGTATAACTCATCATACACAAGATACTATGATGATCTCAAGTCCAAGGATTACTTGTCTACTATCACTACAGAATTCCTATTGACAGCAAATAAAACTCCATTAGGTATTCCTTAGCGAGCCACGTTCAGTGAACTTATTCTCTAATAAGCACCTACATACTTGCTTTAGTGTCTCCACATAAATAATCATGAGATCAATCATCCTCATCCAATGAGCAAGCAATGTATGTACCAATCTATCCGGATTCACTAATCCCCAATTTAGTAATCCAATGATTGGAAACTATTTTAGTTTTAAGCTTTCTAAGAATTTAGATCTCATTAGAATGATCATCATCATTATTCTAAAAGCATTGCTTAAAACTATGGGTTTATCACATATTATAAAATAGCATCATGTAGATAATTTAAAAGCCTTTAATAAATTAATTCTTTTTATTAATAAATGAATAAGATTGTTACAAAGTATATGCTTTATCATCAAACATGATTGGCTTGTGTGCATACTACTTTCAATCTCCCACTTGCACTAAAGCCAATCGTCATGGTATCTTATACTCTTCTTTTCTAAGTGACGATTATCCTGCTGTTGGATAAGCTTTAGTTAATGGATATGTAATGTTGTTCTTGAGAGTCCACTATCTCTATAGTGATTTCCCATCTTTCAATGATTGTAATAATCAAATGAAAGTGCCACAACACATGTTTAGATCCAAGATGAGACTTAGGAACTATTCCTAGTTCTGTAATGAACTTTTAATCCAAACAATCAACTTGTAGCTTCATTTATAGCTATATACTTTGTCTTTATCACTAAACCAACAACTCTTTCTTTGTTTGGAACCTTTCCAATTCAACTGCACCACCGATTCAAGGTAACACTTTACCTTAAAGTGGATTTTTCGTCATCTGGTTGCGTCTCGAAAAACTTGAGTCCATAAGCCCTCTAGTTTTAATTAAGACCCACCATGAATATGATCACATCCTTAGTCTTTGGTTAAGAACTTTAAGATGTTTTTCAATCGACTCACGTTGAACTTCTCCGATTACGATCGATCAACATCGAGGTCTCGTATATTTCATTGCATACATGATAGTTACTCATGTGATCTCTCTTTTGGAGAGTCTGTGGGGACTATTAAGAGAGATACACTCCATAGCTCATCTACATGAGACATCTCTTGGAGTTTGCCATGCTAAACGACTTTAGCATCAAATGAATATACGTTCCTTGGGTTAAGTCGAGCATCCTCTTAAATCTATCTATATAGATTTATATCCCCAATTAAGATACTCTTCCAAATCATTCATGGAGGAATGTTTAGACAACTTTATCTTTACTGATTGTAGCATTGATATGTCATTCCTTATCCGTAGTATATCAATATATAATACTAGAAATGTCACGACGCTCCCACTGACCCTTTTGTAGACACTAGGTTCATTCTTATTTTTGATAAAATCAAACTCTTTTGATTGCCTCATCAAAACGAATGTTCCATTTTGAGAGTGTCTATAACTCTTACCTCATCAGATGTAATCTGGATCATCATCTTCTATGATGTGTACCTCATCTTCATCATCCATGATGAATCCATACCTCCTGTATCTTTGGTACTATTCCAGATTTACGATTCGGTTGTGGTACAATAGGTCTATCTATAGGTTCCTCTTATTTGACTTATAGTGTTTTTGTGGTTCTTGAGCTCTTCAAGATCTATTATCCTCCCACTAGCCCCTTCAATGATAAACACCTTTATCTTAGAAAGCAGGGTGTTTCGCAATAAACACCTTTTGCTAAGTAGGATTATAGAACATTTACCCTAAACTTATTTTAGGATGTCCCACAAATCAGATTTGTCAAATCTTGTCCCAAGCTTATCCTTTTGAAACCTTTTTCACATAAGTTGGAACCCCTTATCTTAACAAACTTAAGATTAGGAATCCTCCATGTCCATAACTTTTATGGAGTCTTGGGCCGGATTTTGAGGTTACCATTTTCGTGAGATATGCGACCATTTCTAGGACATTATCCCAAAAGGATCTTTGGAATGTCGGTAAAATCATTACTGGACCGCACCATGTCCAACAAGGTACGATTTTACCTTTCGGATACATCAATCAATTATTGCGATCAAGATGTGTCCATTATGAGAAAACCATTTGAGATGATCTAGAAACTTATTGCACAAGTATTTATTCCTTGATCTAATCAAAGAATCTTAATACTTTGCCAATTTGTTTCACTTCGAATTTTTGAACCTTTCAAATAATTCACACTTGTATTTCAAAGCAAATACACACATTCAACTCTTTGAATGATCATCTCCTTTTCTTATACTAGTTTGTTCAATTTGCAAAATATATTTTCACGTAAGTCAAGTATACAAAATTTATTAAGTAATATTCCGATTCTATACAAGACATTATTATTATAAATAGAACAACAATTGTTCTTAATTATAATACCAAAGATTTCATTGTCCAACAATAAAATGGAAATAATGTTTTCAACGAGAACCGGAATACAATAACAACTTATTGAAGTTAATAGATTTGCCCGTAGGCATTGCTAAACTATAAGTTTCTATGGCTAATGTAGCAACCTTTGTTACATTTCCGCACTTAGGATTACTTATATTTGTTTAACTTTTCTACTCGCTTGGTCCCTTCATAAATCAGTATTTATGATAACCAAAGTCGGTATCCAATACCCAAGTAGAACCTCGACTTAAAGAAAATTTATTTCAATCATGAACAAAAGCGTGACAGAACAGAAACTTCACTAAGCTTCTTTGGTTAGCCTCTGCAAGATGCTTCTCGCAGATTTCTTTCTAGTGTCCAAAGCTTATTGCAAAGGAAGCAAACTCCTTTGCTATCCGTGACGATTTTGTTCTTATTATCCTTTGTTTTTGCCTTTCTATTTACCTTCTTTGAATCGTTCTTCTTCTTTTTCGGAAGATCCTTTGGCCCCTACCAAGAAGACTTGATCTTTCTTGGTTGTAAAGTGACTCTCAACATTTTTCAATATGTTAAGCAAATCAATGAGGTCGATATCTAGCTTGTTCATATAAAATTCACAACAATTGTGAAAGGAGTCCGGAGTGAGTGCAAGATCAACTCTTGGCTCAACTCTCCATCCATGAAAAAACTCGTTGTCTAATTGATCAATCAAATTGATAATGTTAAGGACTTTTTATCGCATCAGAAAGTGTCATCGGTCATTCTAGATCGGAAGAGCTCCTTAGATATCTCGATATCTATCGGGCCCCACTTTCCTCACCATCAACTACTTGATGTGCGGGAATATAGTAGAGCATCCATAGTTTCATCACGCCGATGCTCAAGCTCGTTACTCATGGATGCGAGCATGATGCATTGAGCCAATCTGCATCATCTTGCCACTTTCTAAAAGTAGCAATGTCTTCCTCGGAGGCATTATTCGCAACCATTGCGAGGATAAAGTGATAATGACATAAGATAGCTTTTCAAACCTATGAGAACTATTCTCAAATTCCTTAACCAATCCGTTTAATTTGGTCCGTTAATTTAGCATCTAATATGCTTAAAGTGATGATAGTAATTTAGACATTGTAAAATTCTGTAAATGAATTTGTAATTAACAACATTTTAACATACATTCTTTTATTAATTACCAAAATAAATTAGGTCTTGTTTTAAATTGGTATCTCCCACTATTTTCTTCAAACTATATTGCCCTCACTTATATAGTTCGGCAAAATCTAATTAAAGATTTGCTAGTGAGAATAAGGATCCCATTTCAAATGTATATAGCCTTGTGGTGACACAACAAACTATATATAAATAAATAGGTAGACAACTTTTGTCAATTACATCAACTATGCAACTCCTTTTCTTTTGCCTCTTAGATTATTTTGATCAAGTGGTGGCACATCCGAATCAAAATTATCCAAGTTAAGTCCGACCTAGCACTCCATATATTCAAAAAAGAAAAATATCATCCTTGTGGTGACACAACAAAACAATATTGTTCAATTTTCTTTATAAGCATCAAATGTGATAAATTAACATCTTAAATACTTAATACTTGCCTTGTGGTGACACAACAAACTCATATTAAATATTTAATACTCTATTAATTTTATCATGCTAGAAGGCTGACGCTCGATATTCCAAATATCTTTGAACGCTTAGGACTTAGTATAAAAAAAATTGAGGGGTTTGTTATTAATTTGTCTCATCTTGTTTAGCTGCATTTATATATATATATAAAATACGCGTCATATTAATGAATATGAAGCATGTTTGCATAATATATAATATATATATAGTATAAGCATGCACATATAGAATACTATATTCTACCCGAATTGATTATGGACTTTTATTCCAGTTTGGTTCACTAGAGCCACCAAGTGAACCAAAAGGTCAAACCCTAGGGGTGCAAGAAATAATATTTAAATATAACTATTACATTTAAACCCGGGCTCCATTACAAACGGGTCTTCAAGCGCTCCTTGCCCCTTGATCTCCAATTCTTTAAAATAAATTCTAACTATTCCTATTACAAAATTAATTTAAAATAAATAGAAACCTTGATCGTGATCGAGGGAAGTACATAGGAGGAGATAGAATTTACATTAAGAAAATTTAGAGAAGGCGAGGCTGCAGAGACCCCATTTAATAAAACTCATACATTCATGCATCCAACTAAAATAAAATCCAATCATATTGGTCAATAGTCCATAATCAATCTCATTTATTATCATACACATCACGTATATGCATCAATAAATAATATTCATCTTATGAATAATTAACATTTAATATATATATTGATATCATTTAATGGGCAAATTTAGTTAGTATAAAATCTTATTTTGAATCAAAATAAACTCCTTTATTTAAATCCAAATTTAAATCAAAATAAAACTATTTTATTTTAATTTATCCAATTTTGAATAAAATAAACTATTTTATTTTAATCAAAATATTTTAATCAAAATAAACTCCTTTATTTTAATTAATTATGGAATCCAATTCCATATAAAAAAATCTTTAATTAAAATAAACTCTTTTATTTTAATTAATTATGGAATCCAATTCCATGTAAAAAAATCTTTTATTAAAGGAAATACGGATTATCTTTCCTATTCACAAATAAACTCCTTTATTTTGAATAATATGAAATCTTATTTCATATTTAAATAAACTCCTTTATTTAAGGAAAAATAAAATCCAATTTCAACTCCAATTAGTTATCATGAAATCCAATTCCAACTCTAATTAATTAGCATGAAATTTAATTTTAAAATTAAAATAAACCTTTTATTTTAAGATTAAAATAAACCTTTTATTTTAAAATTAAAATAAACTTTTATTTTAAGATTAAAATAATTATATATATATATATAATATTCAATTTTCAAATTAAAATAAACTCTTTTATTTCAATATTAAAATAAACCTTTTATTTTAAGATTAAAATAAACTTTTATTTTAATTATAAAATTATTAAAATATATATATTATTCTTATATATATAAATGTTACGGTATTTCAAAAACCTTATTTTCCGTGCAGTAACTTGGCTGCTAGCTCACGTCACCTTTTGCTTTCCCATATTGCATGCTTTTTTTTTTTTTTTTTTTTATTTATGTTTCTTCGGTTTTCAAGGTTGTACAGCACTTTAAAAAAAAAAAATTCATAACTTCCTATAACATGAAATCTTTGAAAAGCCTAAAATCCATGATCTGCTTTTCCTTAAATTCGCATGTAACAGTATCCTTGATTTCCGTGTTTATTCACGGTTTTTTTTTTTATGTTGCTTCGGTTTTCAAGGTTGTACAGCACTTTCCACCTGAAGTGCCATTCAGAATGTGAATGAGCGAGAAGAACAAGTGAAGACTTGTAATGTAGAAAGATGAAAAATTAAACTATAGAATAGTTTAATGAACGATTATGTATCCTTGGTGGCGGATAAAAGTCACTCGTGCAAGATGTAAAGAAAAATGTAATTATCATTATTTGTAATGAGAAAAGCTATAAGGTTTTTAGAACCTGAGATTTGAGAGTGTATGTTGTTATATTTTAGTATATAATGATGTATGCAGAATGAATGATGTACTCGTGACGTACGGAATCTGGGTGTGAAAATAGACCGGATTTCGGGGTGTTACAGGTTAGCCAAAGCTAACTTAAGTCATAATGAAATATGGATCTTGGCTCACTATAATGATTTAATAGAAAATGCTTTCCGAATTAATGGTGAGGGCTATTAATTTGAATAAAATAGCTGGATGTATATTTTGAATGTACTATTATCAATTACATAATATCAACTCTATAATTTGACTTATTATTTTGGAACTTATAAATTGTAGATATCAATGGCAAACAACAACAACACAAGTAGTATTTCACTACGATCAGTCCTTGAGAAGGACAAGCTGAGTGGAATTAATTTCCTTGTCCGCATGCACAGAACTTGAGGATTGTCCTCAAACAAGAGTATGAAAGTTATATGTCCTTGATGGGCCTACCCATTCTTGTAGCACCACTTATCACCGCACTGCATGTGGAGCATAATGCTTACAAGAAGCATCAAGATGATGCTCGGACGTGAGTTGTCATCATGCTAGCAACCATGAACGCCGAGCTTCGAAGCAACATGAGTTAATGGATGCTTATGTGATGATCGAGCATCTCAAGAAATTGTTCGAAGGGCATGCTCGACAGGAGAGGTATGATATAAGCAAGGCGTTGTATCACTGCAAGATGGGTGAACGTGATCCAGTTGGTCCACATGTACTGAAAATGATTGGGTATATTGAATACCTTGATAGGTTGGGTTTTCCAATCACTCCGGAAGCCCAGACTGATCTTGTTTTGCAATCCTTGAACAACAACTACTCTCAATTTGTTATGAATTATCTTATGAATGAAATTGAGAAACCTCTTATCGAAGTTATTGTGCATGTTAAGGCTGGCGAGAACAACATGAAAAGGCGGGACCCGCTCCCATAATGATGGTCCAAAAGGGGAATGCTAAGGGAAAATGGAAAGGCAAGAAAAAGATAGGATCTAATTCTGGTGCTAAACCTAATTCCAAAACCAAATAGGCTTTAAAACCTAAAGGTGGGGTGGCTAAAGAAGGTGATTGTCACTTTTGTGGAAAACCTGGACACTGGAAGAGGAATTGTCATGCTTATTTAGAAGAAGTGAAGAAAAAAAGGAAGTGTTATATGTGTTATAGAAGTCAATTTGTCTACTTCTACATTCTGGGTATTGGACACTGGATGTGGTTCTCACATTTGTGTTAATGTGTAGGAACTTCGAAAAAATAGGACTTTGGCAAAAGGAGAGGTTGACCTACGAGTTGGGAATGGAGCAAAAGTTGCTGCACTGGCCGTAGGAACTTATCATTTATCTTTTCCCACTGGGCTAGTATTAGAATTAGAGGATTGTTATTATGTGCCTGCTATAAGCAAAAACATTATTTCTATTTCTTGTTTGGACAAGAAAGGTTTTTCATTTATAATTAATAACAATCGTTGTTCGTTTTACTTAAATGATATTTGCTATGGTGTTGCACAATTGTTTAACGGTTTTTATATTCTTGATTTGGAAATGCCTATCTATAACATAATACAAAACGATTTAAATCAAATGATTCAAATCGATATATCTCTCTAATCGTCGTTTGGGCCATATAAATAAGAAACGTATATCAAAACTCCATAAAGATGGATTTTTGGATTCATTTGATTTTGAATCATATGAAAAATGCGAATCTTGTTTATTAGGCAAGATGACTAAAGCCCCTTTCATTGGACACAGTGAACGGGCTAGCGAAATATTGGGACTTATACATAGTGATGTATGTGGACCCATAAGTTCGTTAGCAAGAGGTAGGTTTTATTCCTTCATTACATTTACTGATGACTTCAGTAGATATGGATATGTGTATCTTATGAGACACAAATCCGAATCCTTTGAAAAGTTCAAGGAATTCAAGAATGAAGTTCAAAACCAATTTGGTAAAAGCATAAAAGCCCTTCGATCCGATCGAGGAGGTGAATACTTAAGCCAAGACTTTGATGACCTTCTAAAGGAGTGTGGTATTATATCACAGCTCACTCCACCTGGAACACCACAATGGAATGGTTGTTAGGTTTGTAATATTCATGAGCGCAATCAAATTGCATAAATTAGCGGAAGCGAGTAAAAATCAGAGTTTAAAAATTATTTACAAACCATAAACCCGGATCACCCTTTATGCATAATTATTAATTAAACGAAAAGATAAAGAATAAATCATACCCTTGAAGATCGAGCTTCCTCAGGTACAAGTTCACCTCCAAATCCTTTCGCGTTCAATCTTGAATCCACCGGGTTTGGTTCCTTCCTTTGATCAACGTTAGCCACCCAAATGTTTGGCCTCTAGAGGTGATCCACCAAGGAAGAAGAAAATTCAAGAAGAAGGGGTATTGGCTCAAACCCTAGTTTTTCCTATCTCTATAGAAAAAGGGCGTACTCCCCAACAAATTGGAATTATTACGTTGTAAAAGTCAACAACTCTCACCACCCATAATAAGACTCCTCTTATTTATAGATGTGGGCAACCCACCTTAACAATTAAGGAATTGGGTTTATTTAATTAATTAAATTCTTTTAATTAATTAAGCTCCCTAATCTTATTAGGGATAATTAATTAAAACTCCTTTAACTAATTTTCCTTCCTAATCCAATTAGGAATAAATGAGAGTACTTATATTAAATTAATTCCTAAACTCTTTTAGAAATTAAAATAATAATAATTGTAATAATATTAATAAGACTCCTCTTATTAATTTATATTTAATATTTCTAAAATATTAAATAATAAATATTAAGCTATTTAATTTATTCTATCACCATAGATTAAATTAAATATACATAACATATTATTACGATTATGCCATTAACTTCTTAAATAATTATTCTTCCTTTTTTATGGTGTGACCCTTTAGGTTCTCCATATTAAAAGGTTGTGAATAAATCAATTAGAACAATTCTAATCTTATTTAAATAAATAAATTAAACAATTAATTTATTTAAATAAATAATATTTATTCTCAATAGGGATAAGCCTCCCTAGCGATCAAGCGACTTTTCCGGATAATATAGATTTCAACATTAATCATAAAAGAACCTTTGAGTAAATAGTTACCGCACAATTCAATCCTTCCACCATACAATGTCCCAATTAAATATAAGACATGGAATTCTTTATCACAAGTCTTATTTTATTTAATTATATGTATTTCGACTCTTAAATGCACAACACTAAATAATGCAAATTAGAAACTCCTTTCTAATTTCATTACGCCTGGCCAAGGACTCTCTTTTGGGTTGTCATTTATCGAATCACATAGGACATTCTCTTCTTTTATTAGAAGTGGTAGATTCTTTATTGATCATACATTATCTCCATATACAACTTAATATACCCAAGCATACCCTTTGATATACCCTAAGGGTCTTAAGGAATAAGTCAAAGTATAACTCATCATACACAAGATACTATGATGATCTCAAGTCCAAGGATTACTTGTACTACTATCACTACAGAATTCCTATTGACAGCAAATAAAACTCCATTAGGTATTCCTTAGCGAGCCACGTTCAAATGAACTTATTCTCTAATAAGCACCTACATACTTGCTTTAGTGTCTCCACACAAATGATCATGAGATCAATCATCCTCATCCAATGAGCAAGCAACGTATGTACCAATCTATCCGGATTCACTAATCCCCAATTTAGTAATCCAATGATTGGGAACTATTTTAGTTTTAAGCTTTCTAAGAATTTAGATCTCATTAGAATGATCATCATCATTATTCTAAAAGCATTGCTTAAAACTATGGGTTTATCACATATTATAAAACAGCATCATGTAGATAATTTAAAAGCCTTTAATAAATTAATTCTTTTTATTAATAAATGAATAAGATTGTTACAAAGTATATGCTTTATCATCAAACATGATTGGCTTGTGTGCAAACTACTTTCAATGGTGTATCTGAGAGGAGAAATCGCACCTTGTTGGACATTGTACGATCAATGATGAGTCATGCAGATCTTCCAATAAGCTTCTGGGGTCATGCCTTAGAGACAGCTGCATTCACATTTAACTGTGTTCCTACAAAGACGGTTCAGAAGACACCATATGAGATGTGGACTGGGAAACGTCCTAGTATGTCGTTCATGAAGATTTGGGGTTGTGAGGCGTTTGTAAAACGTCTGGATTATACAAGCTCGAACCCAAATCTGACAAATGTAATTTTGTGGGATACCCAAAAGAAATAAAAGGGTATTATTTCTACAAACCTTCTGAGAATAAAGTGTTTGTTGCTCGAACTGATATTTTTCTAGAAAGAGAATTTGTCTCTAAAAGAAACAGTGGGAGGAAAGTAGAACTCGAAGAAATTCGAGAACCACAAAATATCATTGAACCTGAGTTGGAACGTGAGCAAAAACCATAAGAAATTGTGGAAAGTGAACCTACTCAAATTACACAAGGAATTCGTAGATCTGGTAGGACACACCGAGAGCCCGAGAGATATTATGGATATCTGGTGACTCAAAATGGCGATGTGATGCTCATAGATCAGGATGAGCCTGCTTCCTACCAAGAAGCTTTGAATGGACCAGATTTTGAGAGATGGCTTAAAGCCATGAGATCTGAAATGGACTCCATGTATACAAACCAAGTATGGACTTTGGTTGATCCACCCGAAGGGGTAAAACCAATCGGGTGCAAGTGGGTTTTCAAGAAGAAGACCGACATGGCTGGTAATGTACAAACCTAGAAAGGCCGACTGGTAGCAAAAGGTTATAAACAAGTTCAAGGTGTTGACTATGATGAAACATTCTCTCCAGTGGCAATGGTTAAATCTATCAGGATCTTACTTGCTATTGCAGCTTTTTATGATTACAAATCTGGCAGATGGATGTCAAAACTGCTTTCCTTAATGGAAATCTCCTTGAGGATGTGTACATGACATAACCTGAGGGTTTTGTCAATCCAAAGGATGCTGAAAAGGTATGTAAGCTACAGCAATTCATTTATGGATTGAAGTAAGCATCTCAGAGTTGGAATTTTCGATTTGATGAAGCAGTCAAAGAGTTTGGTTTTATTAAAAATAAAGATGAACCTTGTGTATATAAGAAGGTTAGTGGGAGTCACATTGTGTCAGGAATAAACATGTGAATGATATTCCTATTTACATGTGATTTGATTATGATATATGAATGAATATGCAAGTATGCTTGCATTAAGAAAAGCTGTAAAGTCCTTTTATAGATAATAGAAACATATGTACAAGGACTTAGAATGAATTGATCAAATGTGTTAGGTTGATCCTACATAAGCAAAACAGCTATGTAAAGTCCTTAAAAAGAAATGATGTACAAGGACTATAAAAATAGAAAGATCAAGCATGTTAGGTTGATCTTATGATGTAATAGATAGGCTTGTTTGATCGTCGAGAATCGCTTTGTGAAATCGTAGTCTGCCAGGAGAGTCAAGGAAAACTTGAGAGCTATCAAGGCAGAATCGTAGTCTGCAAGATAGTAGATCTCAGAGTTTGTAGACTGCCAGGAGAGACGAGGAAGGATCGTAGTGTGTCGAGGAGAACTTCCTCGGAGCCGTAGTCTGCTGAGGAAGTCATGTTCGAGAATCGTGAGAGAATTGCCGCCACGAAAGCCGACCGAGAGCATCCAAGAAGCCAAGTCAAAAATCGTAGACTACACTCAGAGCCGTAGAGTCTACTGATCGCATCAGAGGCAGATATCGTAGTCGAGCAAGATCAGATGAAGACAACAAGCACAACAACAGAAATCATAGAGTGTCAAGATCTGATCTAGGAGTCGTAGTGTCTGCACAGCTGAAGCTGAATTGTAGAGTGCAGAACTAAGACCCCAACAGATGTGCTCATAATGCCAAGTCAGAATCGTAGAGCAAATACGACTCTCAACTAATGTGCACTCCCTGAATATCCGAAGGACTGAAGCCTCTGGTTGGCACTGCATAGATAAGTCCCACCTGAAAGAAACTAGAGAGCACTCAACGAATGGCATGCAAGCTAACAGAAGATCTAAGCACCAACCCAATCAGCAGTAAGATTGAGTTGTGAAGACATTCGAGATGAAGTCTTCCACAAGGAGATCAGAAGAAGACTTCTGTAACTGACTAAGGAAAGTCAGCAAGTGTAGTAGCTGTCAAGAAGAAAGATGGTCTTGGAAGTAACCAAGATCGTAGTGTTTGCCAAACAAAGAAAGAACCGATGGAGTGTACTCAGAGATACTCGTTAGTTCCTGAAGAATAAGGCTAAAGTGATTAAGCATGGGTCAGTCCATTGATGATAGGTGAACGAGATATCATAAGGAGAAAGCGTACTGAGCATGCTACAAATCTGAGATGTCTTCCTATTCAGAAGGGACCATAACAAAGAGTCAAGTCATCAGTATTTGAGAACAGTCAAGGCAAACAGAAGTATCGAAGCACTGCACAAAAGAAGGAAGAGATGTTCCTCATTGGAGATCAAATGAACACTCTCCAAGATCGTAGTGTTAATGCTACACATCAACAAGTAAGTCAACAAGACTACGATCAAGTCCAAGAAGGTATGCATCAGAATCGTAGAGTTCGAATCACTGAAGATTGAGGCATTGACAACGACTCAATCTGAAGAGTGATATTCAAATAGAGCTTATTGAGAGCATCGATGCAAAAGGACAACCTCTGATCTAGAAATCAGAAGTAAGAAATAAAGTTGACTACCTGCCCAAGACATGAAAGTGACATCTCTGATGGGGTAGGTGAAACAGTAGACTGCAGTGTCAGAAAGTCAGAAAAAGATGTCATGTCATATCTGCAGTCTGCACTAAATAACTCGAGATCTGTAAAGCCATTTGAATAGCTTCCAACGGCTACTTTCCAATGGGAAGATTGGGAAGCAGTATAAATCAACAGAAGCTCAAAGAATAAAGATGCTGATAATTGTGGAGTTGCAGAATCGTTGAGTTGGTGAATGCTATAAGTTGACTCTACGAGTTCCACCAAAAGATCTACAAAACAAGTCTTAGTGGCAGTAAGACTACCAAGGTGGAAGTGAAGTAGCTTTAAAGCAGAACTTAAATAGATCAAAGCTTCACTCAACAAAGATGAGAATGCCACTAAAGTTGGCAGCCAAGCTGAGAGCCGAGAAGGCCAAGAAGATAGCATTCAGAAAAGTGGCTGAGTACAAAGA
Source organism: Panax quinquefolius (assembly GCA_020205615.1). NCBI lineage: Eukaryota > Viridiplantae > Streptophyta > Magnoliopsida > Apiales > Araliaceae > Panax > Panax quinquefolius. The sequence goes on along the minus strand of CM035153.1, from coordinate 38,669,508 downwards.
AGATCAAGAGAGCTACTCTACATATCACCATGAACCGAAAGCTGAAACTGAACAAGTGCAGAACCATATCTGCAAAGTATTCAAGAAGGGTTTAGGGATTGCTAAGTGCCAGACGAAGACTACTAAAAGCACAGAGACTTAGCAAATCCAGATGGTGATGGTGTACAACTGACATCAGATGAAGATGAGCTGAAGAAAGTAAAGATCAGTTGCACCAAAGAAGATGTGGTCCAGACTCGAATTAAAATTCAAAAAGGACCACATCAAGCTGCTAAGTACTAGAGATGTTCAAAGCTTAATGACATCTTAGAAGCTCAACACCAACTCCAACAAACAAACAAACAACTCAACAATAAGAAGCCAGGGCCTGAGGGGTCTTTGTCCGGAGGGACTAAATGTAGTTCCAAGCCTGCTGGGCTTGAAGAGTTCCTAGGGAACCAGAGAAGTTCCAAGGTTGCTGGCCTTGAAGAGTTCTTAGTGAACCGAAGTCCCAAGGCTGCTAGCCTTGAAGGAATCTTAATGATTCAGGGTGCTGCCCTTCCTTAGTGGAAATCCTGCTGGTTGAAAGCAGAAGAGTGGATTAGAAACTTGAGTCTCTGAACCACTTAAAACCCTTCGTGTCTTTTACTTTATGTCATTTACATTATGTACATTAACTGCTATAACTGCTATGTATGTTTTAACTGCTTACCATTGAACTAACTCTACGAACAATGCATGTATGATTATGATTATATCAATGAAGGGGATCATTTACTTATTCCGCTGTGCTTGAAAAGATTCTTATGTTTGTCACTTGCTAAATTATTAGCAATACGAAATAAATCAGAAAAATATTTGAAATTAAAAAGGATCTATTCAACCCCCCCTTCTAGATCTATTGTGCATACTAGGAACTAACACATTGTATTCCTGATATTATATGTTGACGACATATTAATTAGATTAGGGTTTTGATTAATTCTTTTTTATTGCTATATATATGATATATCAGCATTTTAGGGAAGGTAATATTAACTAAAAACCCTAGCCGTTCTTAGAGAGAGACTAGAGAAAATTTTTGAAAATCCTAATCCTTGGTGGCTAGTACCGCAGCTCCCTTTATTGCAGATCATGGGATGATTCGTGGGGTGTTCGTGTGGATACCGTAGAGGCGTGGTTCTCATTAGATTGCGTAAGGGATTCGAAGCCATTTCACAACTCTTTCATAATCGGTATAAAATTTAAACCACTGAATTAATTTCTGTTTCGCATGGATCATGTTTTTGGGTTTCGAAAATTGCTTTGATTATTTTATATTTCTGATGCATTTTTGTGCCGAAATCTCAATAATTCTGACACAAAGGGGAACCAGGTTAATACAACTATGGGCATGAATATTACTAGTGACATCATGCGTTCATATGCCCTCGCCAACTCCATTACTGAATTCTAAAATCCTATACCCTTCAAAGCGGGCCTCAATGCTTGACCGATCTGTGGATAACCAGATAAAGAAACAAAGTGATTACGTTGAAAACCACTATTACAAACTAACAGAACCAAACAAGAAAATATCAGAAATTTACATTCAGATACATAGTATTTTTTATTTTATTATGAATTTTGGAGTTCAAGTGGACTACATTGCGTAACATTAAGAAACTCTTTGGTACAGTATGCAGGATAGTGAAGATCGATTGATACGAAGGCTTATGTTCTCGGTACGCCATGGATCTTGACAGAGAATGTTTAGAGAATATTCTCTTAAGAAATTCTTATAATAGCACCAAGTATGATGAATAGTCAAAGCATGTGCTTTGGTTAAGGATCTCGAGTTTTTTTTCCATCGGTGACTTAAGCGAGATTGGAGAAAGAGGGTAAATATGATTGGAGACTAGAAGAAAGCGATACAAATTGCTCAAATGCGGTTTACTAGATGTCGATATATACCGCTTTCGATGATCCTTTTCGGGCAAATGGATGCACATACAGGCATGCAACTCTTTGAGGTTAGTATTTCTACCAAATCCATGTTCTAATTTCCCTACAAAAGTTTGATTCTCAAAAAAGATTATCTAACTTAGCCATTGACTCAAAGTCAGCTTTATAACCTCAACAATTGTAATATTATCCCTGGTGCTACTTTTATAGAGTTGGATTTCCACTAATTATGCTAGAGTTTTTATAAACAGTCTCAAATATTCATCCTATTCACAATTCTTATAGAAATCACCATCTAGTTCATACTTTTATTCTGAAAAATTGTCTTTATTTCATTGTCCATTTCACCTCAAACATATTTCAAAAATAAAATACATGTGTAAATATGAAAGTCGATGTAAATTATTTTTCCTATATTTGTGTAATGACTAGACTCTAAAAATGGTTTCGAATTCAATATGCACTTGACTATTTTCTAAATACAAGAAAAACATAATCAACCATTACAGCTGTAAACAAACACTATGATGATCATATACAAATACTCAATCATTATGTTTCATATACGTTCGCTAATCTATTGATGATCAAAACAGTTTTGTCACAAGGAAATATAAGATGTGACGCCCCCAAAATTGGTATACATCACCTATTCTGAGTTGTCAATACATGGTACAGAAACAACTACAACTTTATTATTACAACAGTAAAACTATGAGTTTGAATACAAATATTATCTTCTAGACAATATCTATACTCAAATAAATCCTCATCACATTTATTGATACATTATTTTACAAAAATGGTGAGGACTACTAAACAATTCTTTCTAAAACCTTCATTCCATACCCCGACTCGTACTCGCTATATTCTCGCCTCCTGAGAAGAAAAATGGAACAAAAAGGAAAAGGGTGAGCTCAACTAGCCCAGTAAAGAATATTATGACTAAGATAATATACAACAAATTATCGTTAGTCTTCAACGGGGAAAAATCTAATAGAATACAATAGACAACAAATTTTAAATCAATATTCGCAGTAGAAATAATAATTCATTAGAAGAGTTAAGTAGAGAATGCAAACTACTATCTTCTATGTATGAATTTAAAAGTTCATCGTCTATCTTTTATCCCTGTAACATCAATCAATATACATACGGAATCAAATATTCATCTTTGCACTACTGAAGCCAAAGATATTCATCGATTGGTCATGTTCATCTAAACACTGTTCATCTTTGCACTACTACCAAAGATATTCTTGAAATCATTCATCTTTGCACTACGGGCCAAAGATATTCAATAATATCATCATTTAAGACCGAGGATGATGAAAAATATTTTTAAAGAAACGAATCCGGTGAAACAAAATGACATGGATTAAGGATTAAGGATTAAGTACTTTGTTTTATCCATGTTCAAAAATACCTCAAAAATAATCATAGTGGTGTAAAATTCAAGAATGATCAAAACATGGATACAATCAAAACTAGTATCCGAATAGATATTCGGACAAAAAAGAAGAAATTTTATTTTTGGTGAATAGTCAGAGTATCGTGAATAGTGCCGTAGTATCGTGAATAGTAACTCCGACACCAAAAGATAGAAATTTCCCAAAAAACATCTTTACGCTTCATGAATAGTACTCGTGAATAGTAACTCGTGAATAGTAACTCATGAATAGTAACTCGTGAATAGTAACTCATGAATAGTAACTCATGAATAGTAACCCCAACATGGAAAAGTTCCAAATTTGATAAAAAGTTTCAACCAATATTTCAGCATAATGATATTGAAGAAATAATATCATTTGAGAAGAAAATAACATCCCTTACCTCGAAAGATTAGTACTTCTAATTTGGAATAAAGGGTATAGTCTTTGAAAGGAACTTACAAGTCTAACAATACTTAAAGTATACTCAAAATACTCACAAGAATACGCTCGATAATATAGAGAGAGAAAACTTCAGTTTCTGGTGTGATTTTCAATTCTAACCTAAGCACCCTATTTATAGGAAAATGCTTAGAACACCAAAGCAGAAAATTTAATATAATATTATTATTTATAATAAAATTTCCTACGCCAACCTTCCAAGAACTGAATTCAGCTCATTCAACCCACATGTGTAACAAACCATAATGAAAAAAACGTTTTTCTAATTTTAAATATTTTAAACTTCCAAAAATCAATTATTTCGGAGCTTCAGAACTTCAATAATTCATAATAAATAGCCCTTTCATCAGAAAATTCGAATCTTGCGAGTTTTTATAGGAAATTCAATTCTCTACAACTTTACAGAAGAAAGTTTTTCCGAATTCCAAACAAAATTGACCGAAATCCACAAGCGAGGCGATTTTACAAATTTATAATCAAATTTCGATCAATAAATGGGGTCCACCGACATGTTTAACATGTTTTAAACATTTATTGCAACAAAAATACTCTTCCTCCTCGTATACTCATATATCCCACATTCGTTGTAAAAATATCACCATTATTATATTATTAAAATATAATAATATATTTAAATGAATTATTTTATCAGAAAAAGATAAAATTTCAATTTTCAACAATTGTCACATTAAAAATTTTCTCCATCTATATCCACATAAAATCAATATTTTCCTCATCACATGAATCAATAATTAATTATTCACAAATAATATTACGAGAATCACAATATTGTGACAACTGAGGCGGTTCAGGAAGAGGGGCTTTCAATAAGAATTTCTTCTTCTTTGGCGCCAGCAATTAGGTGACCAAACCTCTCCTTAGAGCAGAACTTTCTAGACATTGCTAATAATGTTATCTAATAATGTTATTCAGATAATATGAATTATTGCTTCGATAATGAAAAATACTGTATAATGAAAATTATTGAAACAACAGCAATATAAAATATCAACGCAGCAATTATTAACTCAATAAAATTCTGAACAGTAATTACTATAACCATTATTGAGTAGTGACTTCTTACGTAAGAATCAATAATTGGTGCAATCGTGTCTTCTTCTTGTGTTTTAACCAACGGGTATTTTAACGAAGATACTTGAGTAATAACTACGCCAATTATTTTTAAACCACTTATATTTATCGTTTTCTTTATCCAATCGCTTTCCGTTATGGGGCCCACACATGGCTGTGCCGTCATACGAATATTCCCCGACAGTACGAATATTCCACGACCAAACGAATATTTCCCAACAACAATGAATATTTTATAACCACTTGCTTATTTTGAAGTATTTGCGTATTTTACCCCTAACTATCCACATTAATCAAATCAACCCTTACTATTTTAAAATAATAAATAGAGAAAATTAAATTTCATTAATAATAAGTTGGGGTCTTACAACCTCCCTCCTTATGAAATTTCGTCCTCGAAATTGGACGTCACGTACTGGTGTTTGAAAAGGTGAGGATACCTCGCTTTCATTTAGTTTCAATTTCGGTCATTTCTCTATAAGCATGATTCCTCCACAAAACTTTAACTTGTGGTATGACCTTTGCACGTAAGACATGCTCCTTCCTATCCAAAATCTTGTGGTACCTCCTCATAACGTTAAGTCTTGACTATCTCGTCAGATTCTAATTCTATAGCGTGGTTACGGTCTTTCACATATTTACTGAAGTACAGATATGTGAAACACATTATGAACACGAGACATACTCGGAGGTAACGCGAGAGTCTATAGGCTACATTTCCTACTCGGTCAAGAATTTGAAATGGACTAATAAATCGTGGATTGAGCTTTCCTCTCTTCCCAAATCTTGTAACTCCCTTCCATGGAGCAACTTCATGATAATACATGATCCCTACACTAAATTCCACGTCCTTTCGATGAAGATCCGTATAACTCTTTTGTCGATCTTGTGCCGTTTGTATCGTTGTCGAATCATTTGGATCTTTTCCAGTAGTCATACGTACTAACTCGGGTCCCCAACAGTGTTGCTTCACCCACCTCGTTCCAACATCTTGGAGAGCGACACTTTCGTCCATATAATGCTTCAAATGGAGCTACACCTATACTTGCACGATAGCTGTTGTTGTAGGAGAATTCCACTGATAGTAAATACTTATCCCAACCGCCCTTGAAGTCCAGGACACGAGTCTTAATAAATCTTCAAGAGTTTGAATAGTCCTTTACGATTGTCCGTCCGTTTGAGGATGGTATGAAATCGAATCGTAAATCCATGCCCATAGCTTTTTGCAAGCTAACCCAAAATCTTGAAGTGAATCTTGGGTCACGATCCGAAACTATGGATACTGGGCATGCCATGCAACCTCACAATCTCATTCACGTACATACTAGCAAGGCGTTCAAGTGAATAAGTCTCCGTGATCGGCAAGAAATGAGCGAGACTTGGTTAATCTATCAACAATAACCCAAATAGCATTGATGCCACGAGAAAGTAGTAGGAAGACCCGTAACGAAATCCATGGTAATGTGTTCCCACTTCCATTTCGGAATCTCAAGTGGTTGCAACGGACCCTTAGGTACTAGATGCTTCGCCTTTACACGTTGACAAGTTAAACACATTGAGATAAACTTTGCAATCTCTCTCTTCATATTGTTCCACCAAAATGTATGTCGAAGATCACGATACATTTTAGTACTTCCAGGATGGATTGCAAATGGTGTATTGTGTGCCTCTATCATAATCTTGTACTTTAAATCGAGTCGTTAGGAACCACAAAGTCTCAGAGTGGACTCAAGTATTCCTTCTTCATCAATTCTCGCTTAGGAATAGCTACTTCTTGTACTTTCTTCTTCATACGCATCATTTCCGGAATTCGGTGGCTTGAGCAACCTTAACTTTTCTATTAAAGTTGGCTCTGTCGTATACTTGACATCATCGCTTTTCGTTCTGCATATGATCTTCTACTCAACGCGTCGGCTACCACGTTCGCTTTTCCGGGATGGTATTGAATAGTGTGGTCGTAGTCTTTCAATAGCTCGAGCCAGCGTCATTTGTCGCGATGTTGAGTTCTTTTTAGTGAAGAAATATTTAAGGCTTTTATGGTGCGAATATATCTCCACTTTCTCCCCATATAGATAGTGCCTCCATATCTTTTGCGCGAAAACGACTGCTGCCAACTCTAGATCACGAGTAGGATAATTCCTCTCATACTCTTTAAGTTGTCTCGAGGCATAGGCTATAACTTTCCCACGTTGCATGAGAACACATCCTAACCCTTTGCACGAAGCATCATTTGTAGATAACAAATCCATCCGAACCGGATGGTATTGTTAGAACAGTGCCGAAATAAGTCTCCTCTTAAGCTCTTGGAAACTCTTCTCGCATTCTTCGCTCCAAACGAATTTTGTATCCTTAGGAGTTAAATTTGAGTTAATGGAGTAGCGATTCGAGAAAACCCTTCCACGAATCTCCGATAATAACCCACTAAGCCTAAAAAAGCTACGTACTTGATCACCGACTTGATTTGCTCCCAACTTTGTATTGCTTCAATCTTCACGGATCAACAGATACTCCATGTTTCGACACCACGTGCCCAAGGAACGCTACTTCCTCAAGCCGAACTCGCATTTCTTCAATTTGGCATATAGTTTGTTTTCACGAAGCCTTTGGAGTACCGACTTCAAATGGTGCTCATGATCTTCACGACTTTTGGAATATATAAGGATGTCATCAATAAAACAACAACAAAGCCCGATCCAAATATTCCTTGAATACTCGGTTCATCATATCTATGAAAGTCATAGGAGCATTAGTCATCAAGAAAGACATGACTAAGAATTCATAATGCCCGTCTGGAGTTCTAAAGGCGTCTTTGGAATATCCTCGGTTCTAATCTTTGGTGATGATATCGGAAGCGAAGATCGATTTTTGAAAAGAATTGTGCCTTACATTTGGTCAAACAAATCATCAATACGAGGTAGAGGATACCTATTCTTGATGGTGACATGGTTCAATTTCGATAGTCAATACAAAGTCGCATACTCCCATCTTTCTTCTTTACAAATAAAAGCAGGAGCACCCCGAGGAGATGTACTAGGATGAATGAAACCGATGTCCAACAATTCACGTAGTTGGACCTTTAACTCTGAAGTTCAATAGGAGCCATTCGATATGGGGTTTTAGAAATGGGCTTTGTACCGAGTTCAAGATCAATAAAGAATTCAACTTCACGTTACGGGGTAGGCGGGAAGTTCTTCAGAAATCGTCGGGAAAGTCAATAACAACGGGAATATTATTCAAATTTGGCGTGTCTTTATTCAAATCCATAACATGGGCTAAGAAAGCTTGACATCCATTTTTCAATAAGCGAATAGCTTTACGATTAGATATAGCGGTGATTGATTTTAATGGTTTAGTTGCTTGAATTAAATACAACATGAGGTTGGTTAGGAATATGAAAACTAACAACCTTACGAAAACAATCAATTTTGGCATGATGAGTAGTTAACCAATCAATCCCTAAAATCACATCAAAAGCAAGTATCTTTAAAGAGATAAGGTCAACAGGTAAGGTGATGGTGCCAACTTGAATCAAATAAGATTTATAAGCGATTGGATGTGATGAAAGTTTCTCTAACGGAGTTTCCATAGATAGGTCAAAGTCTAATTTCTCCGGAGTTAAGTTTAAGCGTTGAGCACATGCGGGAGAGATAAATGAATGGGTAGCTTAGGTATCAAGTAAGGTATAATAAACGCAAGAATTTATAAATAGCTTTACCGTGATCACCTCGTTTGGGTTCCTCGCATTATGACTAGTCACAACAAACGTTCTTCCGGAATCGTTGACTTTGACTTTTACGGAGACGATCTTTTGAGTCACCGTCCCCATTGAACTAGGTTTCATTCTTGTATAATCTCGAAGCGATATGTCCTTCCTTTCCACAATTATAGCATACCTTGAGCTGTTGTGGGGCGGTTTGGGTGATATGTCCCTCTTTTACGCATTTGTAACATATGACCGGTGGTCGTTCTCCTCCCTTAGAACCGATTCTTCTCTTAAGACGCTGTCGTCTTCACATGGTCATTGTTAAATCTCCTCTTTTAAAATCCTCTCTAACTTCGCTTCTTCTATTTTCATGGCCATGATTACCACCGAGTGGTTACCATTTTGTCCGTCTATTTCTTTCTCCGTTGGTTATCATTATTACATTGTTGCTATCTACGAGTACGATCTGGTTGTGGTCCCTCAGTTGGCCGTACTCGTTATCTCGCTCTAATAATTGAGCCACATTTACAACATCTCGAATAGAGAGAAAATTTATGAGAAATGAGAGATCTTGGCGTATCTTGGGTTTCAAACCTCTAAGAAACATCCGCGTCATCGTTCCTCATTCTCCACCAAATGAGGTCTGAACACGGATAACTCTCTGCAAACTTTGCCTCGTCTTGAGACACCATCATATTTTTCTGCTCCGATCTTATAAACTCCACTTCCTTCATATGACGAACACTTTCGAGGAAAGTATTTGTCATTAAATAGTTTCAAACGTCTCCCAAGACATCTTTGAAAAAGGCTGGATTTGGGTACGCTTCACTGAGACTCCCACCGATGATGTACGCCGCCGCCCACGGAACATAAAGGTGGCGAATGGAACCTTCTGTTCCTCCGTGCATCCCAAGACATCGAATATCTTGGTAATTTGCTTGACCCATGTTTCCGCCATGATCGGATCGGCTTTCCCTTAAATTCGGTGGTCCTGACTCTTTGAAGCGCTTGGTTTGTGACAACCCGTGAATTGCTATCATTTCCTCCTATATTTTAAACACGAGTCTCCCTAAATCGATTTTGCATGAAGCTGCAAAAAGCTTCTAAACATCCCCTCGTTCATCATACGCTTTCATTGGTGTTGTTCACAAGAGGAACATTGCCCGACTGTTGCACGTTCTCCACGTTGGTGAGTACTGAGCGTCTCCACGGTCTCATTTCCATTGTTAATATTCTTAGTCGACATTCTCAAATCATCATAAAACAAGGGTTAATTAAGGAAATCAATATATCACATAATATCCTTATATATTGACCAACTAAAAAAATAAGCTTAGGTAGGACACACTAGCGAAGGATTTACTCGTCTCTCCCCTCCTAGTTCTATTCTCAGATCTCCGCCGGAGATCATATCCTAAGCTCGATACCAATTGTGGCGCCCCCAAAATAGGTATACATCACCTATTACGAGTTGTCAATACATGGTACAAAAACAACTACAACTTTATTATTACAACAGTAAAACTGTGAGTTTGAATACAAATATTATCTTCTAGACAATATCTATACTCAAATAAATCCTCAACACATTTATTGATACATTATTTTACAAAAATGGTGAGGACTACTAAACAATTCTTTTCTAAAACCTTCATTCCATACCCAGAGCTTCGTACTCGCTATATTCTCGCCTCCCGAGAAGAAAATGGAACAAAAAGGAAAAGGGTGAGCTCAACTAGCCCGATAAAGAATATTATGACTAAGATAATATACAACAAATTACCGTTAGTCTTCACGAGGGGAAAAATCTAATAGAATACAATAGACACAACAAATTTTAAATCAATATTCATGGTGAAAATAATAATTCATTAGAAGAGTTAAGTAGAGAATGCAAACTAATATCTTCTATGTATGAATTTAAAAGTTCATCGTCTATCTTTTATCCTGTAACATCAATCAATATACATACGGAATCAAATATTCATCTTTTTGCTTTTCTGAGGCCAAAAATATTCATCAGTTGGTCATGTTCATCTAAACACACATTCATCTTTGCACTACTGACCAAAGATATTCTTGAGAAAATCATTCATCTTTTTACTCTGGGCCAAAGATATTCAATAATATCATCATTTAAGACCGAGGATGATGAAAAATATTTTTAAAGAAAGCGAATCCGGTGAAACAAAATGACAAGGATTAAGGATTAAGGATTAAGTACTTTGTTTTATCCATGTTCAAAAATACCTCAAAAAAATAATCGTAGTGGTGTAAAATTCAAGAATGATCAAAACATGGATACAATCAAAGCTAGTATCCGAATAGATATTACGGACAAAAAGAAGAAATTTTATTTTTCGGTGAATAGTGCCGTATACGTGAATAGTGCCGTATACGTGAATAGTAACTCCGACACCAAAAGATAGAAATTTCCAAAAAAAACATCTTCACGCTTCATGAATAGTACTCGTGAATAGTAACTCATGAATAGTAACTCGTGAATAGTAACTCATGAATAGTAACTCATGAATAGTAACCCGACATGGAAAAGTTCCAAATTTGATAAAAAGTTTCAACCAATATTTCAGCATAATGATATTGAAGAAATAATATCATTTGAGAAGAAAATAACATCCCTTACCTCGAAAGATTAGTACTTCTAAATTTGGAATCTAGGGTATAGTCTTTGAAGGGAACTTGCAGAGTCTAACAATACTCAAAGTATACTCAAAATACTCACAAGAATACGCTCGATAATATAGAGAGAGAAAACTTGATTTACGGTGTGATTTTCAATTCTAACCTAAGCACCTATTTATAGGAAAATGCTTTAGAACACCAAAGCGAAAATTTAATATAATATTATTATTTATAATAAAATTTCCTACGCTAACCTTCCAAGAACTGAATTCAGCTCATTCAACCCACATGTGTAACACACCATAATGAAAAAAAACGTTTTTCTAATTTTAAATATTTTAAACTTCCAAAAATCAATTATTTGAACTTGAACTTCAATAATTCATAATAAATAGCCCTTTCATCAGAAAATTCGAATCTCTTGAGTTTTTATAGGAAATTCAATTCTCTACAACTTTACAGAAGAAAGTTTTTCTAAATTCCAAATAGAAATTGACCGAAATCCACAAGCAGGCGATTTTACAATTTATAATCAAATTTCGGTCAATAAATGGGGTCCATGAGACATATTTAACATGTTTTAAACATTTATTGCAACAAAATACTCTTCCTCCTCGTATACTCATATATCCCACATTCGTTGTAAAAATATCACCATTATTATATTATTAAAATATAATAATATATTTAAATAATTATTTTATCGAGAAAAAGATAAAATTTCAATTTTCAACAATTGTCACATTAAAATTTTCTCCATCTATATCCACATAAAATCAATATTTTTCTCATCACATGAATCAATAATTAATTATTCACAAATAATATTACGAGAATCACAATATTGACAACCGAGGCGGGTTCAGGAAGAGGGGCTTTCGATAAAATTTTCTTCTTCTTGGTAGCTTGATTAGGTGACCAAACCTCTCCTTAAGCGAGAACTTTCTAGACATTGCCAATAATGTTATCTAATAATATTATTCGGATAATATGAATTATTGCTCGATAATGAAAAATCTTGTATAATGACAATTATTGAAACAACAAACAATATAAAATATCAACGCAATGACAATTATTAACTCGATAAAATCTTTGAGCGAAGTAATTACGTAACCATTATTGAGTAGTGCCTTCTTACGTAAGAATCAATAATTGGTGCAATATCGGTAATCTTACTTGTGTTTTAACCAAGGGTATTTTAACGTGATTAAGCAGTAATAACTACGTAGATTATTTTTAAATCACTTATATTTGTCTTTTCTTCATCCAATCGCTTTCAGTTATGGGTCCCACACATGGGCTGCCTTAGTAAATACGAATATTCCCCGAAGCGATGCGAATATTCCACGACTAAACGAATATTCCAAACAACAATGAATATTTTATAACCACTTGCTTATTTTGAAGTATTTGCGTATTTACCCCTAACTATCCACATTAATCAAATCAACCCTTACTATTTTAAAATAATAAATAGAGAAAATTAAATTTCATTAATAATAAGTTGGGGTCTTACATAAGAAGTTCTTTAAAGAGATCTATAAAGGAAGTAAAAGAAAAGAGAGTACACAAACCTTTGCCCAAAATATGATCCTGAGACAACCCAAATGGCATTTGGAAACCAAAAGAAAAGACAGAGCAATTGGTATGAAAAAAATATTATGCCCACTACACCATGTCAAATTACAATATCGTAATTACAATCTGAATAAAAATAATGATAACTACTAAAATTACAAATCCACATTAAATTAAATTGAAGATTTTTTGTTGTTTGACTCTTTGACATGGACTTATAAAGGCTCTTATATTGATCCAAAACATGTTTCACTGGCTCATCATGTATTTAGGCAGCATCGTTTATATTATTGCTTTTAATTAGCAGCTTAAGTACTGAAATTTGAACAAAAATGGGGAAAATTATTCTGTTGGATATAACTGAAACTCACAACAAGTTCATGAACACTAAAACTCATAGTATCAAATTTAGGAAAAATTATAAAACTCGAAAGCAATTTCCCTCTCCTAATCGAAGGATTCATAATATCAACAAAATGGTATGGATAATAAGCCAACAAAGTAACCCATTGCAGGAACCCACTAAATTTTTAGACATACACAACGTATCAAGATGTACATAACAGTACATCAGCCTATAATAATGCTCATCAAATATATAAGGGTTAAGTTCAGATGACCACCTGGGGTTTGGGCGGTTTCTCACTTAACCACCTGTAGTTAGTAAAGCTACATTTAGACTCCCGACTTTTTGAGTTAAAGTGAAAACGTTACCTTTTCCATCCAAATTAACGGTGCGTGTATGTCAGACGCCAAAAACGCGTGAAAAGAGGGTGTAACAGTAAAAAAAAAACTAGAAAATATCTAAAATACCCTTCTTCTTCCTCTCCTCTTATTCTCCCTTTAAATCCACTGCGATTCTCGAGCTCTCTCTCCTAATTTCATTTCAATTTTATATTTAGGGCTAAAGAGAGGCGAGAGATAAATGTAGAAGAAGAATGGGTCTATTACCCATGAGTTTCTTTGAGCTTTCTTAGTCAATTAGACCGGACCCTTCCCTCGCTTCTTCCCGGCGGGAATCTTATGTTACCTATGGCAGTCATGGTAGGTTCACTTTTGCGGTCACTTTATTCGAAGGTGAGGAAATTTGGTCAAAATTTTAGCGATGTCCCGATGGTTGCTGCGGTGGTCGAAGATTCGCCGGGAGCTTGCGGTCCAAATTTTATGTTACCTGTGCCCTGGAGCTTGCTGAATAATGGTAGTTTTTCTTTCTTTAGTAAATAGAGTTACAATATATTGTATTAGGGCTTTTATTTGTTGTTTGGCTGGCTGGAAAATTTGTTTTTTGGGGGAAAATTTTCCAATCAAGAGGGAAATTCATAGTAGCTGGTAGTTAGATTGTCCATACTCTTTAAAAATCATAAAGGTTGATGAAGAGAGCTTCTTGGGACATACAGAGAACACGAAGCTTCTTGGGAGAGGTTGATGAAGAGAGCTTCTGTGACGACTTGTCTATATGGTATAAGTTCAAATTGTTCCGCGTTGTACTTGGAGAGTTGGGATTCAAGACTCTGCTTTGCATAAGGATGATCTTACAAATTGTTGCTTTCATTTCAAGAGTAGGGGGGCTGAATATGGGCTGTGATGGTCAAGATGAGCACAGGTAACTAGTCATCCTGCCTGCTATAGTTTCATTTGAAATTAATTGGCCATTCAAAGAAATATCTGGTCCTGGTTTATTGAGTGTACACATGAGCCTCTGATCTTCAATAGTGGGAATCGTAATTCGGTAATGTCGCATGAATTGGAATTACGGCTCGATTTTCATATACATTTACTAGGGTAAAGAAGAAAAAAAAGAAAGAGAAAAATATCATAAGCAGACAAAGAATACGATTGGGCTACGCCTCCTTCCGATGCAAATGAAAATTCAAGGCTAAGATCATGGGCTTGTTTATTAAGAGGGAGAAATTACGAAGAAGAATCGTCAGAATCCTCAATCTTAGAGACCTAAGAAGAGAAGGAAAAAGTGTTAGATAGAAATACTCAAAATCAGCCACAAGAGCTTCAGAAAGGATATGCTCTCAGTTCAATTCAATGTTATGGAACTACAGACCTCTTGGACAGGGTACATGTTGTGCAATTAGACACATTGAGCTTAATTCAAGGGGGGTTTACTGCTGGAAGCACAACTTTTAAATCAAGTTGTGAAGCGGTTTGACTTTGCTGCAACATTTTGGTTGAACGACTAGCCCCTCTTAAGGAAAAGTTGCAGGAGCAAATGAGTTCCTTGAATTGGGTTCTTTGATTATATCTGAAAATAGAGTCAAAGAGCAATTACATGAATTAATGCTCAGAAACAATTTAAATTATTTATCTCAATTTGTTAATTAGGTATATGATTGTGCTTGAATATATTGATTTGGTTAATGTGTGCTTATTTGGGGTGGGGGGTTGGGTCTGGATGTGAAAATAAGTCTTGGTTAATATAAATATGTTGAATTTGCTCAGTTGCATATAGTCGTATACCTAGTGATGGCTTAAGTTGCAGTCAGACTAGCTGGGGAGATTTATACATGTAATGTTTGGTTAACGTTAGCTGGTTTATATGTCAATTCTTTCCAACCCTTCTGCGACCAATGTTGATGCTCAGGTAACACTTCAATTTCATACCCTTTTGATTGTTTTCTCCAATTTCTCAATTGGGTTTTCTGCATCTTAATTTAGGTTTTCAATTTTTGGGTTGAATTTTGGGGACTAGCCACCAAGGGTTTAATTAGTTTTTGGGTATTATTTCTCTGTTTCAGGTCTTCTTTCCCTTTTTGTTGTTTTGATTATTGGAAAGTTGAATGTAGGAGGTGCAATTGTGTTTCATTCTATTTATGTTGTTAAACGTAGGAAGGTAATTAAGTCTTTATACAATTTAACTAATAGAGTTATGACAAAAATCACTTTTTCACTTCAACTCAAGAAGTCAGGAGTCTAAATGTAGCTTTACTGACTACAGGTGGTTAAGTGGGAAACCGCCCAAACCCCAGGTGGTCATCTGAACTTAACCGAATATATAATTTGAAAAGTAGTAAATCCTACCAAACATAACCATTTCTCGAGGCATAACTATAGAATAACGATTAGTTTTATGAGAAATGGAGAAATTGAGGTGCGTGGTGATGAAATTAGGGCTTTTGACGAGAAAATACCAAAATTTACATACTGAAGTGAGCCGAAGAATGGTTTTCACTGGTAGCCTTGTGAGAATATTGATCACGATCTCAATTGGAAGGTCCTTAGTTGAAGAAGCAAGCATTTCTCGATCACAAGAATATCACTCCCTAATTTTCTCCAATTTGTTATCTCAACAATTTGCTATATCTTTCCTTCTCTTTTAGAACGGACATAAATGGATAAGTAATTAATCAAGACTTATAAAATTAATTTGATTATTGATAAGTAATTAAAAAATTAAAAATATATATCTTTAAATAAACAAAAAAAAGTTTTTAAATTCTTATTCAAAATTTGGATAATTGTTTAAATTTCAATGTTTTAGGTGTTAAAAAATAGTTTAATTATTTTTCTCATATCTTAATAAGAATTAATTAGATTTTACGGTAATTAAGTCTTTTAAAATTTAAATTCATTACATAATTTGAATATTTAGAAAAAGAATCTTATACAGTTAATTTGATTGATAATAAAATTCTTAATTCAATTCTTCACATTTTAAAAGTTAAAATTAATCTTATATTTTTAAAAAAAGTATTTTTATTTTTAAAATTTTATAAGTATTTTAAAACATAAAAGTATTTTTATTTTTAAAATAAAACATACATATTATAAAAATTATAATATTATTTTTATTAATATTTTACATATTATAAATATTTAGGTAAAGAAAAAGAAAGAAAATAAAATATAAAAGTATTTTTTATTTTTAAAAGTTTTATCGTATTTTAAAATATAAAAGTATTTTTATTTTTATTTTTATTTTTAAAAATTTTATACGTATTTTAAAACATAAAAGTATTTTTATTTTTAAAATAAAACATACATATTATAAACATTATTAATATTATACATATTATAAATATTTTCTACCACATTTTTAGCATTTGCATATCATATCCACGTGTGTCTGATTATTTGATTCCACGTCATTTCCATGATTTTTTTTTAAATGTCATGTAAGAAATAAATATATAGACATCCACTAAATTTGACGAAATGGCCCAATTAAGCATTTTTTAAAACCACAGTAGGCCAATTGCATTTTTTAAGCACAATGGATCAATGCTTACAACTCGACGAACACAATGGGGTAAAAGTGTTTTTTTTCTTTCAATTTTCAAGTATTAGGAATTTGGTTGATCGGCTTGCCATGCAGCAAATAACTTGTTTTGTTTTTTTTTTCAAAAGTCACGTAGGAAAATTGGTCCAATTTTTTAACGTCTGTGAGTAAAATTGGACGGAATGGTTTGATTAACAATTTTTTAAAAACACAGTGGGCCAATTAAATTTTTTTAAACTACATTGACTAATTGTTTAAAACACGATGACCAGAGTGGGATAAAGGTGCTTTTTCCCAATTTATATATAAGAATTGAAGAATTAAAGGGTTGATATGAATATTTATTTGGCATTTGTGCTTTGTTGCACAGAAGAGTGCCACTTTTTTTTCACGGCTAAATTTTAAATTTTAGTGTAATGTAAAATTATTTATTTTAAAGCTTATTAACAAAATAATTGATATTATAAACTACTTAAAAAGTGTTATTAAAAGTAAATTTATTATTATAAAAAAATTAATCTATTTATATATAATACAATTTATATTCACTATAATTAATTATAAAAAATATATTTTAATAAAATAGTGACCAATTTTATCTCTCGCAAAAAAATTCTCACCAATAATATATAGCGAGTAATAATTTCTTCATTAGTAATATTTTTTTTCACAAATTTTCATCAAATATTGGCGTTAAACATCCTTCTATCATCTCAATTTTGCGAAAGAAAAAATCTAAATTGTGAAGGATCTTTCCTTTAGAATAACTATATTGTGACTAATTTTTATTCTCCATTGTTCCCTCGCTAGAAAACTCCTCATGTGAAGGAATGAATTCCTTCAAAAATTCTCCTTCACTACATCCTTGTTTTCTTGTAGTGTTGCATACTTTATCACTAAATATAAAAATTTATGACAAACTAGTGTTATCACTTATTCACTCATCTAATTAGTGACACACTGCTATCTTGTCATATAAAATTGGTATTTGTGATAAAAAATTTCATAATTTATTAATTTTTCGTCTTTACAAAATTTACCTCCAACATTTCTTAATTTTTTTTGCCTCCAAATCAAATTCTGACAATATTACATACTTTGTCACTAAATATAAGAATTTATGACGAACCATTTTTGTCACTTATCCACGCATCTAATTAGTGACACACTATTATCTCGTCATATAAAATTGGTATTTATGATAATACAAATTGTCATAAATTATTATTTTTTCGTCTTTAAAAAATTCCCTCCAAAATATTTTAGAAAAATTTTACCTCCAAATAAAATTGTGACGATATTACATATTTTGTCACTAAATATAAGAATTTATGACGAATATTTTTGTCACTTATCCACTCATCTAATTAGTGACAAACTATTTTCTCATCATATAAAATTGGTATTTATGACAATACAAAATGTCATAATTTATTATTTTTCCGTCTTTAAAAAATTTCCCTCCAAAATATTTTAGAATAATTTTGCCTCCAAATAAAATTGTAATGAATTTGTATTTGGCGTCACTAAATGTGAACATTAGTGACGAAAGCACATTGTCACTAAATTTTATAAATAATTAATGACAAACTATTATGTTGTCATTGAAAGAAATATTGTGTGACAATAAATACTGTCATCAATTATTACAAAATGTCACTAAAAAGTTTCCCTCCAAAATTTTGGTACGAAATTCTACCTCCAAAATAACTTGTGATGAAATTTTTTTAGTCATCATCAAATGTGTAAATTAGTGACGATATAAATGATTAATAGTAACAAAATTAAAGGTTGTCACAAAAGAAAAAGTTTTAGTGACGATTATGAATTTCGTAATTATTAATTAACAAATTGTGACAAAATTTTGTGCGTGGCAAAAAATTCGTCATAAAATGTGTGATTTCTTGTAGTGCCAAGGGGAGTCTATGATGTCACTGTTCATGGTAGTGTTAGACAGGAACCTCCACTATTGCCACGAGGTGAAGGAGTTACGAGCAGAGCTTCAGGCTGTTTTACAGGATAAGACAGATGTGGAGTCGATGTGGGAACAAGGACATGATGAGCGGGTTTTAGCCAAGGACAAGGTCCATGAGCTAAAGCATGAGGTTTTTGAGCTCAAGGGGGAGCTAAAGACCAATAAACAAAAGATAGGGAGAATGTCCTATATCCATAGGAGTTCTCATCAGAATTTCTAGCAGCAGGTAACTAGGTATCCAGTAGAGGCTGGGTAGACTTTGTAAGACCCCAACTTTTATGAATAAAGATGAATTTTCTATAATTATCATTTTTGAATATTATGGAACAAATTTGATATAATGTTATAGTTGTGGGTAATAGTTATAAATTTTGCAAAGTACGCAAGTTGTTATATAATATTCGATTGGTCGTGGAATATTCGTTTTAACAGGGAATATTCGTACGATGGCACAATCATTGGTGGACCCCACAAAAGAATTATTGTCGGATTGAGAAAATGACAAAAATATTTTATAAAAATAATGACGGAAGTTTTATCGTTAACTGTTGAAACACCCAGTGTTAAAAGTACAGGAATATACGTGGTTGCATAGTAGCACACGGTATTGATTATTGATGCTTACGTGAGAAGTCACTCAGTTTTGTTCAATTATTGCTTCAATAATTGTTGCATAGTATCTCAAGTTAATTGATTCAATTATTATCGAAATTTTATATATTATTAAATCAATAATTGAGACGATGAAGTTATTAATATTATTATTTGCAATATTAACGATGTCTAGAAGTTACGCGAGGAGAGGATTGGTCACCTAATTGCGGCATGATAGGGAGAAATCCTTATTGGAAAGCCCCCACTTTCCTGGGAATGACCTGGTCGATTAATAGTGTGAATTATAATAATGATGATGACATTTTGTTTTATTAGTATTATTAATGTAATAAAATAGAAAATCTTTTTATATAAAGCAGAATACTTTTATAAAGTTATTTGTTTTATTAGATCGTAAATAGAATATATTATATTCTATAATGTATAGTGTTTTGCATAGTAAAATCTTTTTATATAAAGCAGAATACTTTTATAAAGTTATTCGCGTTTTATTAGACTATAAATAAAATATATTATATTTTATTATGTATATGTTTGCATAAGGCTTGCATAATGTTTTGCATAGTAAAATCTTTTTATATAAAATATAGATTTTTTTATAAAGTTATTCGTTTTATTAGATTATGAATAGAATATATTATATTTTATTTAAAAGATTTTGTTTTATTAGAATATTTTATAGTAAACCAATCTGGACCGTCTGGTTTAAAAGTAAATCAATCTAGACTGATTCAGAATTAGTTTCTTATTAGGTCCATTCTCCTATAAATAGAAGTTCATTCCTTCATTATTTCTTACGAATTCACTGAAACTCTAGAGAGAAAGAAGAAATGTATTCTACTACTTCACTAATCCTATATCCAGTTGTTCTAAGGTAAGGGGTATTATTTCTTTCGTATTCATGAAGAGAACTTCTGTTATTCCATTTTTTTTATTCTGTTGGAATAACTTGTATACGCGATCTACCTTATATTTGGTGAAATTCTTCTATTATTCCATTCTTTATCATTATGTTGGAATAACACATCATCACAATACCGCATACATGGTGAAATTCTACATTATTCCATTTTTATTATTACTCGTTGGAACATCACATGCATGCGTTTTTGCATGACTGGTTCCGTTATTTATTATTACATTGGAATATCACGTGCGTGCGTTTACGCATGACACTGGTTCCGTTATTTATTATTACATTGGAATTACACATGCATGCGATTATCGCGTATACGGTGATTTCTTTTGTTATTCCATTCTTTATTATACTCGGTTGGTTAAGTTTTTTGAATATTCCATGAAATTAGTGGAATATCCTTGATATTTTGCGCTTCATCCGAAATATCTTTTATGGAACTATTCTTCTGAGCATTCTTGAATTTTACTCTTTAAAGAAGTATCATGTTGACAATTTGGACGTTATTAGTTCCTGGATAAATTAATTCTTGAACTTGTTTTATTGAATTCTTATATCATTGTCATCATCCTCATGTTTATATTATGTTAAAAGTCATCTGTGGCCTGTAGTGCATAGATGGACTTGGTATGATTATGACCAGGGATTTATCGGTATAATCATGACTGTAATGTTACAAATGATGTGGTAAAAGTCCTCATTGACCCGTAGTGCGTTGATGGACAGTTGTTGGCATGATCATGACCATTAATGAATACACGAATATCCTTGGCTTGTAGTGCATGAATAATTTGTGGTTGTGATACTAATGAATATCCTTGGCCGTAGTGCAGGGATGATGTGGATTATTTATTAAGCTGAGTCCCAACGATAAAAGTGATGAAAAACCTTTTAAATCATAAAAGATAGTAGATTTTATTCTCTACTTGACTCTTTTAATGGATTGCTTGTTCCGCTGTAGTTAAACTTGATGTTTGTTATATTGTATCAGTTTAACCTTTGTTGAAGGCTAATGATAATTTATTACGTATTATCTTAGTCATAATATTTCTTCTTGGGCTAGTTGAGCTCACCCTTTTACTTTCATTGTTCTCTTTGAAATGAGAGCGTAGCGAGGGACTAGTCGGGGAGCGGAGTGACGGTCCGAGATAATAGCATTAGTAGTCCTCACTATTACATTAAATAGTGTGATAATAAATGTAACGAGGACTCAATTGAGTGTGGATATTGTCTAGATGACAATATTTGTATTAAAACTCACAAAGATATGTTTTGTCAGTATTTTACACATTTGTTATATAATTAAGTTGTATTTAAATTTTGTACCATATATTTGGCGACTCTCAAGATGGGTGATGTATACCTATTTTGGGGCATCACGATTAGTATCAAAGCTTAGAGATATGATCCTGGCTAAGATGTGAGACAAGAACTAGGAGGGGAGAGACGGGGAATTCCTTCGCTAGTATGACCTACCTAAGTTTATTTGGTATTTAATTGGTCGGTCAGAGTATAGGGATAATATGCGATATGTTAATTAACTCTTATTTTGTGGCAGTATTTGAAAATGACATCCGAGAATGTTGAGAACATCAATGGAGCATAGGAGACCGTTGAGTCTCCACAGATCAATAATCAGGATAATGTGCATCAGGAAGGCGACAATCCTTAGGCAAACAACAACACGGACCAGATGATGAATGATGGAATGTTCAGAAGCTTTATGTAATTCATGCAACATCAGGCAAGAGCGGCTCCTGTCCAAAATACTGGTGGAAACACTGGCAACTCTCGGACGGACACCGCTAAGCAGTTCAAGGATCTGGGACCACCAGAGTATTTTGGATAGCTAAAACCACTTAAGGCAGAGACATGGATAAAGCAGATCAATAAGATATTTGATGTCTTGGGATGCTCCAAGGAGCTAAAGGTTCTCTTTACCACCTTCATGTTGCGGGAAGAGACAGGTTACTGGTGGGAATCTGTAAAGCGTACTCAACCTGTCGCACTGAAGATGTCTTGGGAGAAGTTCCAAGAACTGTTCAACGACAAGTACTTTCTCGAAAGTATTCGTCACATGAAAGAGGTAGAATTCATCAAGCTGGAGCAAAACAACATGACCGTGTCGCAATACGAAACCAAGTTTATCAAGTTGTCCTGGTTTACGTTCCATTTGGTTGATAATGAGGAGAGAATGACGCGAATGTTTCTAAGAGGTTTGAAACCCGAGATACGTCAATATCTTATCTCTCATAAACTGTGTTTGTATTCAGATGTTGTTAATAGGGCTCGATTATTGGGAGCGATAATGAGTCAACCCAACCAAAAAGAAGCGGTGACAAAATGATAATACTAGTGATACTTGATCATGAAGCGGTGACAATAAGCGTGGAGGGAATCAATATGCTAGAAATGGTAACCACTTCAGTGGTAATCATGGCCAAAATAATAAGAATGGACATTTCAAGAAGAGGAGATTCAACAATAATAGAAAGACGTCAGCACCAACACCCGTTGTTAAGGAAGGAGAACGACCACCAATCATATGCTTTAAATGCGGTGGGGAGGGACATATCAGTCCAAACTACACGATGCCGTCCAAAGCATGTTATAATTGTGGAAGAGAAGGTCACCTAGCCTGATTTTGTCATTCACCGAAGACAAGTTCAACTAGGATGGAGGCACCAAAGGATGTCCCAAAAAAGTCAAAGCCAGTAGTGCAAGGGAGAGTATTTGTCGTAACCTCCTAGAAAGTAAGGAACCCGAATGAGGTCATCACGGGTAAGCTTATCATAAACTCTAGCGAAGATTATACCTTATTTGATACCGATTCTACCCATTCTTTTATTTCTCTTACTTGCGCTCAACGTTTAAATTTGACTCCAAAGAAATTAGACTTTGACTTATCTATTAAAACTCTATTGGGAGAAACCTTCATTACATCCATTGTTTATAAGTCTTGTTTGGTTCAAATCGGTACCTTCACATTACCTGTCGATCTTATTTCATTGAAAATACTTGCATTTGACGTAATTCAAGGGATTGATTGGTTAACTACTCATCATGTAAAAATTGATTATTTTCGTAAGGTTATTAGCTTTCATATTACTAACCAACCTATTATGTGAATTCAAGTAACCAAACCATTAAAATCAATCACAGTCATCTCAAGCCATAAAGCTATTCGTTTATTAAAAAATGGATGTCAAGCTTTCTTATCTCATGTCACGGATCTAAACAAAAATACGTCAGTTTTGAATGATATTTCTATTGTTAATGAATTTTCTGACGTATTCACGAAGAAGAACTCTGGCCTACCCCAGGCGTGAAATTGAATTTTGTATCGACCTTGAACCCGGTACAAAACCCATTTCCAAAGCCCCATATGGAATGGCTCCTATTGAACTTCAGGAGTTAAAGACCCAACTGCAGGAATTGTTAGACATCGGTTTCATTCGTCCTAGTACGTCTCCTTGGGATGCTCCTGTTCTATTCGTGAAGAAGAAAGATGGGAGTATGTGACTTTGTATTGATTATCGGGAGTTGAACCATGTCACTATTAAAAATAGATATCCATTGCCTCGCATTGATGACCTATTTGACCAGTTGCAAGGCGCCAAATTTTTTTCAAAGACTGATCTTCGTTCCGGATATCACCAATTGAAGATTAGAACCGATAACATTCCAAAGACAGCTTTCAGAACTCGATACAGGCATTATGAATTCCTAGTCATTCCTTTTGGATTGACTAATGCTCCTGCTTCCTTCATGGATATGATGAACCGAGTATTCAAGGAATATTTGGATCACTTTGTGGTCGTCTTTATTGATGACATCCTCATATATTCCAAAAGTCGTGAAGATCATGAGCAACACTTGAGGCTGATACTTCAAAAGCTTCGTGAATATAAGCTTTATGCCAAGTTGAAGAAATGCGAGTTCTGGCTTGAGGATGTAGCATTCCTTGGGCATGTGGTATCAAGTCATGGAATATGTGTTGACCCAGCAACGATTAAAGCTATTCAAAGCTGGGAGCAACCTAAATCAGTGACCGAAGTACGCAGCTTTCTCGGCTTAGCTGGTTATTATCGGAGATTCGTAGAAGGGTTTTCTTGAATCGCTACTCCCTTAACTCAGCTGACTCGGAAAGATACAAAATTCAGTTGGAACGAGGAATGTGAGAAGAGTTTTCAAGAACTCAAGAGAAGACTCATTTCAGCACCTGTTCTGACAATACCATCTGGCTCGGAGGGATTTGTCATCTAGAGTGATGCTTCAGGCAAAGGGTTAGGATGTGTTCTCATGCAACATGGGAAAGTCATAGCCTATGCCTCTCGAAAACTCAAAGAATATGAGAGGAATTATCCTACTCATGATCTAGAGTTGGCAGCTGTTGTTTTTGCACTAAAGATTTGGAGGCATTACTTGCATGGGGAGAAAGTGGAGATTTTTACGGATCATAAAAGCTTCAAGTATTTCTTCACTCAAAAGGAACTCAACATGCGACATTGACGTTGGCTTGAACTGTTGAAAGATTATGATCATACCATCCAATACCATCCTGGAAAAGCAAACATGGTAGCTGACACATTGAGTAGAAGATCATATGCGGGTACGAGTGTGATATTGTCAACGCAGAGGCCCATTTTGTATGACTTGCAAAGGATGGAGATAGAGATAAAGACTTCAGGGACCCACGTGATGATGTCGAATATACGAGTAGAACCGACTTTAATCGATAAAGTTAAAGCTGCTCAAGCTACAGACTTGGAGCTGATGCATATGAGGAAGAAGGTACAAGAAGGTGCTATGCTGGAAGCAAGAATCGATGAAGAAGGAATACTTTGAGTCAACTCGAGACTTTGTGTTCCTAAAGATCCTGAGTTAAAGTATAAAATCATGATGGAGGTGCACAACACACCGCTTACAATCCATCTTGGGAGTACCAAAATGTATCATGATATTCGACATACATTTTGGTGGGGCAATATAAAGAGAGAGATAGCGCTGTTTATCTCAAGGTGTTTAACTTGTTAACGAGTCAAGGTAGAGCATCAAATACCAAAAGGTCTATTACAACCTCTTGAAATTCTAGAATGGAAGTGGGAGCACATTACCATGGATTTTGTTACTGGTCTTCCCAAGGTTTCTCAAGGCATAAATGCAATTTGGGTCATTGTTGATAGATTGACCAAGTCTGCTCACTTCTTACCAATACGAGAAACTTATACACTTCAACGTCTTGCTCGTATGTACATAAACGAGATTGTATGACTGCATGGTATGCCAGTATCCATAGTTTCTGATCGAGACCCAAGATTCACTTCACAATTTTGGGTTAGTTTATAAAAAGCTACGGGCACGGATTTATAATTTAGTTCGGCATATCATCCTTAGACGGATGGACAATTAGAGAGGACTATTCAAACTCTTGAATATTTATTAAGACTTTGTGTCCTTGACTTCAAGGGAAGTTGGGACAAGTTCTTACTATTGGTGGAGTTTTCTTACAACAACAGTATCAAATAAGTATTGGCATGGCTCCACTCGAGGCATTGTATGGAAGAAAGTGTCGTTCTCCAGTATGCTGGGATGAGGTGGGTGAAGCAACGTTGTTGGGACCAGAGTTGGTACGTATGACTACAGAAAAGATTCAAACGATCCGACAACGTATAAAAACCTCACAAGACCGACAAAAGAGTTATGTTAATCTTCATCGAAAGGACGTGGAATTCGATATTGGAGATCATGTGTTGTTACGTGTTGCTCCATGGAAAGGAGTTACGAGATTTGGAAAGAGAGGAAAGCTCAATCCTCGATTCATTGGCCCATTTTTAATCCTCGATCGAGTAGGGATGTGTAGCTTTATAGACTCGCTTTACCGCCAAGTATATCTCGTGTTCATAACGTTTTTCATATATCCATGTTACATAAATATGTGAAAGACCTGAACCACATTATTGAGTTAGAACCGGATGAAATAGCAGAACATTTAACGTATGAAGAGGTTCCTATTCAAATCTTGGATAAGAAGGAACATATTCTACGCTCCAAGGTTATACCTCAAGTCAAAGTTTTATGGAGGAACCACGATGTTGAGGAAATGACCTGGGAGTTAGAATCTGAAATGAAATCAAGGTATCCTTACCTCTTCGACATACCAGGTACGTACCCTAATTTCGAGGGCGAAATTTCATAAGAAGGGGAGATTGTAAGACCCAAACTTTTATGAATAAAGATGAATTTTCTATAATTATCATTTTTGAATATTATGGAATGAATTTGATATAATGTTATAGTTGTGGGTAATAGTTATAAATTTTGCAAAGTACGCAAATTGTTATATAATATTCGATTGGTCGGGGAATATTCATTTTAATAGGGAATATTCGTACGACGACACAATCATTGGTGGACCCCACAATGGAATTATTTTCGGATTGAGAAAACGACAAAAATATTTTATGAAAATAACGGTGGAAGTTTTATCGTTAACTATTGAAACACCCGGTGTTAAAAGTACAGGAATACGCGTGGTTGCATAATAGCACACGGTATTGATTATTGATGCTTATGTGAGAAGTCACTCAGTTTTGTTCAATTATTGCTTCAGCAATTGTTGCATAGTATCGCACATTAATTGATTCAATTATTTTTGATATTTTATATATTATTAAATCAATAATTGAGACGATGAAGTTATTAATATTATTATTTGCAATATTAACGATGTCTAGAAGTTACGCAAGGAGAGGTTTGGTCACCTAATTGCTATGATAAGGGAGAAATCCTTATTGAAGCCCCCCTCTTTCGGGGAGCGACACGGTCGATTAATAGTGTGAATTATAATAATGATGATGAAGTTTTGTTTTATTAGTATTATTAATGTAATAAAACGAGAAGTTTTTTTTATATAAAATGAATACTTTTATTAAGTTATTAGTTTTATTAGACTATAAATAGAATATATTATATTCTATTATGCATAGTGTTTTTCATAGTAGTTTTTTTTTTTATAAAATGTAATACTTTCATAAAAGTTATTCGTTTTATTAGACTATAAATAGAATATATTATATTTTATTATGCATAGTGTTTGCATAAGTGCTGCATAGTGTTTTGTATAGTAAAATCTTTTATATAAAATGTAATACTTTTATAAAGTTATTCATTTTATTAGATTATAAATAGAATATATTATATTTTATTTAAAAGATTTTGTTTTATTAGAATATTTTATAGTAAACAAACTGACCGTCTGCTTAAAAGTAAATCAATCTGGACCGATCAGAATTAGTTACTTATAGGTCCATTCTCCTATAAATAGATGCTCATTCCTTTATTATTTCTTACGAATTCACTGAAACTCTAGAGAGAGAAACTATAAGGAGAAAGAAAAAAAAGTATCTCGCTACTTCACTACTCCTATATCTAGTTGTTCTAAGGTAAGGTATTATTTCTTTCATTATTCATGAAGAGAACTTCATTATTCCATTTTTTTATTATTCATTGGAATAACTTCAGATACTGTTATCTACCACATAGTTGGTGAAAGTCTTCTATTATTCCATTCTTTATCATTATGTTGGAATAACTTCTCATGCATCAAATACCGCATACATGGTGAAATTCTTCTATTATTCCATTCTTTATTATTATTCGTTGTTCCGTTTACGCATGACTGGTTCCGTTATTTATTATTACGTTGGAACATCACGTCGGTGCGTAATTTCGCACCGACTTGGTTCCGTTATTTATTATTCATTGGAATATCCCATGCAATGCGTTTACGCATGACACGGTTCTCATTATTTATTATTCATTGGAATTACACGTCTGCATGCGGTCTATCGCATGCTTGGTGATTTCTTTTGTTATTCCATTCTTTATTTATACTCGGTTGGTTAAAGTTTTGACTTCTATATTCCATGAAATTAGTGGAATATCCTTGATATTCAAGGCTTCATCCAAAGATCTTTTCATGGAAATATTCTTTTGAGCATTCTTGAATTTCACTCTACAAAGAAGTATCATGTTGACAATTTGGACGTTATTAGTTCCTGGATAAATTAATTCTTGAACTTGTTTTATTGAATTCTTATATCATTGTCATCATCCTCATGTTTATATTATGTTGAAAGTCATCTGTGGCCTGTAGTGCATAGATGGACTTGGTATGATTATGATTAGGGATGAATCGGTATAATCATGACCGTAATGTTACAAATGATGTGGTAAAAGTCCTCATTGGCCCGTAGTGCATTGATGGACAGTTGTTGGCATGATCATGACCATTGATGAATACACGAATATTCTTGGCCCGTAGTTCATGAATAATTTGTGGTTGTGATACTAATGAATATCTTTGGCCGTAGTGCAGGGATGATGTGGATTATTTATTAAGCTGAGTCCCAACGATAAAAGTGATGAAAAACCTTTTAAATCATAAAAGATAGTAGATTTTATTCTCTACTTAACTCTTTTAATGGATTGCTTGTTTCGCTGTAGTTAAACTTGATGTTTGTTATATTGTATCAGTTTAACACTATTGAAGGCTAACAGTAATTTATTCTGTATTATCTTAGTCATAATATTTTTTACCGGGCTAGTTGAGCTCACCCTTTTACTTTCATTGTTCTCTTCAGGAAATGAGAACGTAGCAGGGACTAGTTGGGGAATGGAGTGACGGTCCAGATAATAGCATTAATAGTCCTCACTATTCTGTTAAATAGTGTGATAATAAATGTAATGAGGACTCAATTGAGTGTGGATATTGTCTAGATGATAATATTTGTATTAAAACTCACAACATTTGTTTTGTCGTATTTTACACGACTGTTATATAATTAAGTTGTATTTAAATTTTGTACCATGTATTTGGCGACTCAAGATAGGTGATGTATACCTATTTTGGGGGCGTCACAGACTTGGCACACTATCTGCCAGGATGTTATCACTGGTCTGGCCACAACCAATTTTAATAATGCCTTACGGCAGATGTAATCTAGTAGTAGCTAGAGTAGTTTTAGATATGTAAATATTGTGTATCCAAGTAGTGAAGTAAAACCCTCTTTTGTATATCAAAGGGTAGTCTTTTGTAAATCCCAATTTTTGGAAAGTAATTGCGGGATGGTAATGTAATCAGCTTAGGCTGTGTAATGAAATGATGTAGTATTATACTATAATGAATGAATCAATATAAGCCTTTTTACGAAAAATGTTGAGTAATGGATGTTGAAGTTATTTTTTAATCTTGAATAATAACTAACTCATAAGAAGGGAATAATAACGAAATGTGTTGTTTGTTGTAACAGCAAAATGCTGCCAAGAAGAGGGCAACGAAACTAAGGCGCTAACGTAAATCAACCGGAAGGAGGTCCGGTTAACCCAATGCAAGAATTTGTTAATTTATTAACAACCGCGTTTAATTGAAATGGGGCTAATATCACTAACTTCATGGATTTTAAAAGTGTCGGTCTGCCAGAGTTTAAAGGAATTACGGACTCCATAGAAGCCCATACAAGGGTAAAGGAAATCGAGAAGGTATTTGTCATAGAAAATGTCAAAGAGGTTTAAAAGGTTGCCTTTGCAACCTATATGATGAAAGGTGAAGCCAATTTCTGGTGGGAAGCTAACTAGGCTAGGGCGGGTATAGAGAACTTAATGTGGGTGAGGTTCAAAGAGATATTCTTCGAGAACTACTTTCCCACAAGTATGCAGGGAAGGATGGAAATGCGGTTTCTAGATTTGAAATAAGGGGACATGAAGATTCCCCAATATGCTGCCAAGTTTAAGGAACTGACGAGGTTCGCTCCACACCAAGTGGACACCGAGGTTAGGAAAGCCCGACGGTTCGAGCAGTGCTTGAAACCCTGGCTCTATAATCGTATATTTGTGTTCCAAAGTACTACATTTGGGACTATTTTAGAGAAGGCGATAATCGTCGAAGGTGGTAGCGAGGGTCTAAGCCAGTACTATAAAGATAAGAAGAATAAGGGGAAGGTTGATGGGGGAGTAAAGATAGAAGGAGCCAGCGGAAGCGGCGAGGGACAGAAGAGGAAATTGTTCAACTCTGAGAATACCGGAGTGAAGCAAGGAGATCTAAAGAGAAGAATGGAGGCCTGCAAAACCTATGGAAAGACTCATCTGGGAGTCTGTCTCAAGGGGAAGGCCGTATGCTACAATTGTGGACAGGAGGGGCACATTTTGCCTAACTGTCCAAGTCCGAAGAAGAACCACGAATGCTTTGTGTGTGGGTCAACTGACCACATGGCAAAGAATTGCCCGAAGAAGGGGACAGACGGGAATCGGGGCACTAATAGCGGTAAGTTAGCTATTAGTGGTCTAGCAAAGCTGGGTAGGCCGATGGGTCATACCTTTAGCATGATAGTCCAAGATGCAATTGCATTAGGGGACACAGTCGCAGGTATTATTCCGATCAACGACATAAATGCTTACATGCTGTTTGATTCGGGTACTACTTGTTCGTTTATAGTATGTGATTTTGCTAGACGATTAGGATTACTTCCCAAAAAGTTGCCTATACCTTTAAATATTAAGGTAGCAAACAAAGAAATAATTTTTGTTAAAGATATTCATAGGAGTTGTTGTGTAGACATACAGGGTTGTAAATTATCGGTAGATTTGCTACCGATAAAGTTAGGAAAATTTGATGTAATTCTCAGAATGGATTAGTTGGTAAACCATGGGAAAATTATAGATTGTCAGAAGAAATGTGTGAACCTTAGAACGTTAAAACAACCACATGTAGTATTTTACGGGAATAGATCATCGGGACGTTCGTGTTGTCTAACCATGACACAAACTAGGAAATTATTGAGGAATGGATGTATAGGTTATCTGTGTCATGTTATTGATACCCAGAGAGTGGTATTAACGATGGAACAAATACCTATAGCTAGAGAATTTATGGATGTATTTCCGAGTGAATTGCCGAGTCTTCCACCGGATAGGGAGATTGAGTTTGTAATAGGCATTGTGCCAGGAGCGACACCAGTTTCCAGGGCACCGTATCGTATGGCGCCAGTGGAGATGAAGGAGTTAGTGGTACAGTTGCAAGAACTGTTGGACAGGAAGTACATACAACTGAGTGTTTCGTCGTGGGGAGCACCGATACTATTTGTCAAGAAGAAGGATGGATCGTTAAGACTTTGTATCGACTACAGAGAGTTGAACAAGTTAACGATAAAGAATAAATACACATTTCCCAGGATCGATGATCTTTTAGATCAGTTGAAAGGGGCTAAGTATTTTTCTAAAATAGATTTAAGGACAGGGTATCACCAGTTGAAGGTTAGAAAGCAGGATGTACCAAAAACATCATTCAGAACTCGTTATGGTCATTATGAGTTTCTGGTGATGTCATTTGGGTTAACCAATGCACCAGTTGCATTTATGGATATGATGAATAGAGTGTTCAAATAATATTTGGACAAATTTGTCGTGGTGTTTATCTATGATATTCTAGTCTATTCTATAATGCCAGAAGATCATGCTAAACACCTAAGAATAGTGTTGGAGACACTGAGGAAGGAGAAGTTGTATGCGAAGTTCACTAAGTGTGAATTTTGGTTGGAAAAGGTATAGTTTTTAGGTCATATTATTGATCATAAGGGGATTTTGGTAGATCCAGCGAAGGTGGAAGCCGTGATGAATTGGGAACAACCGAAAACGCCGACAGAGGTGCGGAGTTTCCTAGGGTTAGCGGGATACTATCGGAGATTCATCCATAATTTTTCGAAGATAGCTACTCTGTTGACTAACTTAACAAGGAAGACGGTGAAATACATGTGGACTGATAAATGCGAAGACAGTTTTCAAGAACTAAAGAAGAGGTTGAGTAAAGCACCTGTTTTGTCATTACCCGATGACACAAGAAATTTCGTAGTTTATAGCGATGCTTCGCATAGAGGACTTGGTTGCATGCTCATGCAGCATGTCAAGGTTATTGTGTATGCATCAAGGTAGTTGAAGGATTATGAGAAAGTTTATCCTACTCATGATCTGGAACTGGCCGCAGTGGTTTTTGTCTTAAAGATATGGAGACATTATCTTTACGGAGAAAAATGTGAGATATACACGGACCATAAGAGTCTAAAATTTATCTTCACATAGAAGGAGTTGAATATGAGACAGAGGAGATGCCTGGAGTTGATAAAGGATTACGACTGTGAAATCTTGTATCACCCTAGAAAAACCAATGTAGTTGCCGATGCCTTAAGTAGGAAGGGTCGAGAGAAGTTTTCTACGTTAACGGCTCAAACTGAGTTAATAACAGAGATGGCTAGGATGGAAATAGAAGTGAAGTTGCCAAGAGAATCGGGGTAGATACTGTTTGCAATAGAGATTAAATCTACCATCATAGAGAGAGTCAAGGAGGTGCAGCTCAAAATTAATGAGTGTGACCGGGTAAAGGAGCGACTAACCAATGAAATAGATACTAAGTATAGTCTTGATAACGAGGGGTTATTGAGATTTGAAGGAAGAATTTGGGTTCCGAATGAGACAGAATTAAAGGAGCAAGTATTACAAGAGGCTTATAGTTCGAGGTTCTCGATTCATCCTAGTAGTACTAAGATGTATCAAGACCTTCGACAGAGTTTTTTGTGGCCGAACATAAAGAGAGAGATAACTGAGTATGTGAGTAGGTGCTTGACATCAATGCCTAAGTGGCTTGTTACAGTCACTGGAGATTCCGAAGTGGAAGTGGGAGCATATCATGATGGACTTTGTGGTGGGACTTCCGACTACAACGAAAGGGTATGATGCGATTTGGGTAATAGTGGATCGATTGACGAAGTTGGCTCACTTTTTGCCAATTAGGGTCTAGTATAACTTAGACCAGTTAACTAAACTTTATGTTAAGGAAATAATTTTCAGACATGGAGTACCAGTATTGATTGTGTCAGATCATGATCCACGATTCACATTGAACTTTTGGAGGAGTCTGCAGGAGCAGTTGGGAATGTAGTTGAAGTTGAGTACGACGTATCATCCACAAACTGATGGACAAAGCAAGAGAACAATTCAGACGTTAGAAGATATTTTAAGATCTTACGTCATGGATTTCAAGGGTAGTTGGGATGATCATCTGCCATTAGTAGAGTTTGCGTATAACAATAGTTATCATGCAAGCATAGGTATGCCGCCTTACAAAGCTTTGTACGGAAGAAAGTGCAGAACACCATTATGTTGGGACGAAGTGGGAGAATGCCGAATTCTAGGGCCAGAATTGGTGCAACAAACAGCGGATATAGTGAAGTTGATATGAATGCATCTCGTAGCAGCTCAAGACAGACAGAAGAAGTATGCGGACTCGCATCGAGAAAATAGGGAATTTGAAGTAGGCTTTTACGTGTTTCTAAAGGTATCTCCCTAGAAAGAAAAGATACGCTTTAGAAAGAAGGGAAAGTTAAGTCCAAGGTTTATAGGACGTTTTGAAGTGTTAAAACGGGTAGGTGAGGTAGCTTATATGATAGCATTACCTCCAGACTTAGAACAAATACATAATGTGTTTCACATATCCGTGTTACGTCCTTATAAGCTGGATTATTGGCACGTAATCGAGTATAAGCCTATTCAGATCGAGAAGGACTTAACGTATGAAGAGATGCCAATTCAAATTATTGATAGAAAAGAGCAAGTTCTGCCAAACAAAGTTATACCTTTCGTGAAGGTGTTATGGAAGAACCACGATGCAGAAAAAACAACGTGGGAATTGGAAGAAAAGATAAGGAAGGATTACCCTTAGTTGTTTGCGTAATGTGAGACGAGATTCTGGGGACAGAATCTTTATAAGGGGGGAAGAATGTAACGACCGAGAAATTCGGATTCTTTGTAAAATAATTTTATTTAATAAAATAATGAATAAAATTATATTACTAGTTATTATTATGTGTTAGTAAGATGAATGTCATTCTATAACCTAGAAACGTCAGAAAGTCGTAGTATTTTGACTACGTGAATGAATTAAAGTGTTTGAATTTTCAAGACAAAAATAAAAGTTTTCCAAGAATTTTTTTGAAAAACAATATTCATCGATTTCTACTCGGGAATTATTTTTGAACTTTCAAGAAATACATAATGATAGAATATCGTAGTGAGTTGGATTATGTAATAAGAATTCAAGCATGGTAAACGTAATTTTCGCATGCGGACGTAATTCGAGAATGTTAGGAAAATAAAGCGTTAGAAGTTAATGAGATGATCGTACGATGCATATGTATTGTATGAGGTATTAAATTCGAAGTATGATACGAGTATGTAAGAAGGATGGGATATCGTATATTGTGAATTAATATACGAGAGAGAGAATACGAGTATAATACGTAGACAATTTGTAATAAGGCTTTTAGCCAAATGAATTGGACTTATAGGATTGTTAGCAATTTGTAAAGTCTAATAGAATTAATGTGCATGTGACAACCGAGATTTTGTAATTTATTTTTAATATTTATTTGATTGAATAAATATTGTTCGATGAATTAATTATTAGATTAAATAATTAATTGATGAAGTTGTGATAGATTAATTTAATTATATGTGTTACATTTATTAATTTAATGTGGAGAATTTTTATTATTCGAAGTATGTGATTATGTGAGCTTATTGAATTAAAAGAAGTATTTAATAAGCCTATGTTATATTTTAATTAATTTAATTATTAATTAGAGATTTAATAATTTGATAATATTATTTAATGAGAAATTTAATTATGTGACTATGTGCATTATTGAATAAATAAATTAAATAAGATATTGATTTATTTTATAATGGATGTGACATTATTTAAACTATATTATAAAAGTTTTATTAAATTAAATGGTTTTAAACTCTATTCTAGCTAGCCAAACATGGCACTATGGGGAGTTGAGGGCAGTTACCCATGACTGGGTAACTGACCACCAACGCGCGTCAGTTCTCCTCGTTTTATCAGACGTCTTCTTTTTCTTCCTTTTCCTTTTTCATTATTTGGCTAAGTCTGGTAAAACAGAGAGGGAAAAGAGAGAGAGAGTTTGAGAATTTAGAGAAATTGTTAAGAGGTTTGTGAGAGTCAGGAAGAATCAGAAGGAATTCATCTCCTATTTCACTCTACGCTTGGGTAATCTCTTCAACCCAATTCTTTTACGTCATATAGTTTTTATAAAATAAATGGCTTTCATACTTTCTGTGAATCTCTGTAAATTGGGGAATTGTGTTATTGTTAGGAATATATGTAATAATACGAGCAGTTTAGCATGTTTTATATATATTATATGGGTTTTATATCTTGGCCCCATGAAATTATACAAGAAAAGATTTCGAGAGTACATTGATATGGCCATATGGCCTTATACGTGATTTTTATATGTCAAATATAATTTATTTTGCAAAATTCACACATTGATATGATTATGCATGTTAAAATGAACAAAATGTAACTTGAATGGTTGGATTTGGCTTTATAACGAATCCGTAGCATTAAAATCCATGTTTTTGTTCAAGAACATCAAGAACAGTCCAATTTGCATGCTTTAATTATGTAATTATATGTTTTATGGGTTAAAATCACTCTATATATGTTGGGTATTGATTATGTACGAATTATAACATGTGGGTATGTTTAATTTGGTGGAATTAGTGTCAAAGATGTGTTGAATTTGTTGAACTCTGTGTTCTTCGCGAACTGAGAATCAAAATCGGAGTTTATTGTGGCCGCTGGCAACTCCGTAATAGAAACCTCGCCGCAGAGCCACCGCATACACACGCCATGTCTTCGATCAGTAAGTGCTTTGGTCATAAAGACACCAATACCAAGACAAAAGTGAAATGCATGCCACTTAGCAGAATGGTCAGAAATGAGTTTTTTAAAATGTTTAAGTGTGACAATGTGCTATTAACTTAATCTAATGAGCATAAAAACTTGTTAGACATATAATGAGATGTTAAAATGAATTATTAACATATCCATAACACAATTACGTGTGGATTGATTGATCGAATGCATAATTAGTTTATTTTTCGTGAAGTCTTAATTTTACACTAAGTGTAATAATTGACTAAGTATAGTCATGAAGTCGAGATTAGACAAAGAATACTTTATGATGTTTAGTACGTTATTATTGACTGGTATTGTGATCGTAATTGGTATGTAGGATTTAATTCAAAGAACGAGTTCGTTTAAGTGTAATCTACGCACGAGGCAAGTTTCTTATCCTAAACTTTCGTTAAGCAAGTTCTCATTATTATTGATCAAGCCTATCTTGTATATTAAAGTTTATTAATCTTCAAGCACGATGTTGTTATACAATAATTATTCTATTGTATACCTTTTGAGATGTTATTCAAGTTAAATATTCATTTACTGTTAAACCTTGTTAGACTAGCGAACCCTTATTAATTCGACTAGTCCATAGTTGATGAGCGTTTTAAATTTTAGAACCCCTTGATAAATTATCCAAACCAAACTTCCTTTGGTGCGGACTCGAATGTCAAACTGAGATGAACAACCCTGTATAGGGGATTATTTACGTGTTAGCGTTAAGATATTGTGCACAGTATGGTACTAAGGGCTGATCCCCCTAAGTACGAGAAGAAGAGTCCACAGTCTTATGATTGTTAAAGGTTTCAAGTAAAAACACTTGACAACCTAGGACATAGTTCAAGGTCTTATGACCCTCAGAATTTCTTTTGGTTCTTGTTATTCATTATTGATTCAAAAGTTGAGCTTTATATCAGAAGTTATTATTTCTGTCGCATGTTATTATTCATTGTTATATTATTATACTTGTGGGCAATCGTGCTCACTCTTGCGTAATAATAACATTGCAGTTAAGAACGAAAGAGCGCATTTAACCTTCCACTAGTAAGGGCAAGGGCAAGCTTAGCAAGTAATGAAGACTATTTATTTATGTGATTGTAATGATAGTTAGACTTGATGTTACTTAAGACTTATTGTTTATGTTTTCTGCACAGATGATTTAAGGTTAGAGTAACCTGGGATTTATTTATTATTCAGTGGATGTAACCCCATAATGGGAGAGATTTATTTATTATTTATTTCTATTGCATGGTTTGCAATTATTTATGGGTAGATAGATAATTGATGCTTGTACAGTGAACACCAAATCCTGTGGAAATGGAAGTACCGGATTTGGGGGTGTCACAGGTTGGTATCAGAGCTGTAAGGTTATGAACCTTAGTTGGGGGAAAACAACCTTAGGTAGTAGCCTTGTAGGAGATCGAGAACATAGTAGTGGTTGACTCTTATCGAGTTATAAGAAATGAATTTCTAAATTCATTGAAGATAATAAAAGACTTTATGTGCTTATGTGTTAATCTATGTGTTCGCTAGCACGGATTAATAACTAAAACTTAAAATTTTGATGTCAGGATGTCGGATGTTGGAGGAGCGAGTCGAGTTGGGGAGGAGGAATCCCGATTACCTATAGAGGAGGAGCCCCGAGACATTCATGTCGTCAGGGAACAGCTAATACAGAGAGAGCCATCTCCGTTGATCACTGTTGTTGGTCAGGAGCATGAGCCGGAGACAGATCCAGAGGAGGATCCTGAGGAAGAAGAAGAGGAAGAGGAAGAAGAGGAGTTTCCACCGAACTCCATTGATGCAGAGATGTATGATGCACTCTATGATCGTAACGTAGAGTTGCTGGATACTGTTCGGGATCTAACTGAGTAGGCAGTTAGTCAGCAGATTACTATGGAGCAGAAGGATAGAGAGATTGTGACTCTTCACACACGTTTAGGAAACGTGGAGTGGGATCTGGTTCACGAGAAGGGTCGATCGAGGATAAGTCATGAAATAGTAGAAGTTAAAGAAGGATCAAGGAGACCTCGGAGAGGCTTGCCATAGCAGAGGAGGCTAGGTACGAGAGTCACGCCGTCATGATCGATCGTGCAGAAGATGATCATTGTCAAGAAGAAGGCTAAACTTGAGGAGACGATTTCTACACTACAAAATGTAATGGATGCGGTCCAAGATCGAGTTAGGAAGTATCCAATCCGGTTTGAGGATCTACCATCATATATGCTAGATCGCAGAGCGATGTGCCGCATCATGGAGGAGGAACGAGTAAGGCCAAGCAAATACTTTAATGCATGGTGATAGTATTAGTTTAAATATGTGAAAACTATTTGATAGTTAATGATGTAAATTCCGATATGTTCATAAATAAAGGAATATTTTGATGTTTTAAATCCTGTAGATTCTTTATCTCAGGATAGTTGATGTAAATAGCAGTGATGCTATCTTATGATGTAAAGACTTTTGAATTAAATGAAATGTCAAAGTTTATTTGAAGTAATGTGTTAAGTGAGTTATGATTAAATGTTTAGTTAAGTCTTAAATATTTTAGAGATTGAGTAAAGATCTAATAATCAACCTCCAGCTCCACTAAATACTTCATTTAAGGACTTCAAGGCGGTGGGACCGCCAGTGTTTAAGGGTTCCATCAACCCAATTGAAGCTCAGACGTGGGTGATGGAGATGGAAAAGGTGTTCGACATCGCTCGAGTAAGGGAAGATCAGAAGACTGCGTATGCAACGTTTATGCTGAAGTCCGAAGCCAGCTATTGGTGGCAGGCAAACAAAGTGAGAGGAGGTGAAGGTGTAGTATCCTGGGAAAGATTTAAAGAGATGTTCTTCGAGATGTATTTCCCAACCAGTTCACAAAATCAGATGGAAGTCCAGTTTCTGGAGTTGAAGCAGGGAAATATGTTAGTAGTTGATTATGCAGCAAGGTTTAACGAGTTGGCTAGGTTCGCCACGTACCAAGTACATACCGATGAGAGGAAGGCGAGACGATTTGAGCAGGGACTGAAGCCCTGGTTTTATAGCAAAGTGTCAATGTTCCAATTGAACACTTTTGCGAGAGTGTTAGAGAAGGCCATACTTGCTGAGGGTGGAAGTGATGTAGTAACGAAGTATAATCAGGAGCAGAAGAAGAAGAAGAGTGAGAAGGAAGGTAATAACAAGACTGCTAGGGGTAGCACTGGGGTAATCATAGTCAGAAGAGGAAGTGGTCTGACAGTTCGTCGGCTGGAAGTCAACAGGGAGGGCAGAAGAAGAAGATTGAACCGTGCCCAACCTGCGGAAAAATGCATTTGGGAGTTTGTCTGAAGGGGAAGCGAGTGTGCTACAATTATGGTCAGGAAGGCCACATAGCACCAAACTGTCCGAATCCAAAGAAGGGTGCATGCTTCACATGTGGATCAAAGGACCATCTTGCAAGAGATTGTCCAAGAAGGGATCGGGGAGGACGACGAGTTCGGGAGGAAACAGAGGAAATCTTGGTGGAAGCACTCTAACCATTGCAGGACCAACCGCAACCAATAGACCAACGGCCGTAACATTCAAACATGACAAGGCGGGATGCGAGTCTGATCTCACATGATGTGGTGTCAAGTATCATTCCGATCAATAAAGTTAATGCTTATGTGTTATTTGATTCGGGTGCTACTTGCTCATTTATATCCGATGACTTCGCTAAGAACTTAGAATTGTTTAAGGACGAGTTAGAATACCCCATGAACATAGAAATTGTGAATAGAGAAATTATCCCTGTTAAGTATGTGCACAAGAACTTTAGAGTAGATGGTAAGGGTAATATCATAAACGTAGATCTTATCCCTATTCGACTTGGAGAATTTGATGTTATTTTGGGTATGGATTGGTTATCCAATTATGGGGCGGTAATTGACTGCCAGAAGAAGCGTATTAACCTTATGACTCCGTCAAAGGTTGTGTTTTATGGTAGCAAGTCGCCTAGACAAGCGAGTTGTCTGACGATGATGCAGGCTAGAAGATTGTTAAGGCAAGGCTGTGTGGGATATGTAGCTTACATAGTCGATAGTCGTAAAGAGAATCTGAAAATAGATGAGATTCTGGTAGTGAGAGATTTCGCAGACGTATTTCCGGATGATTTTTCGAGACTTCCTCCAGACAGAGCAGTTGAATTTGTGATCAATTTGGCTCCAGGAATTGCCCCAATATTGAAGGCACCGTACCGAATGGCACCGGTAGAGATGAAAGAACTGATAGTCCAACTACAAGAATTACTGGACAAGAAGTATATTCAACCAAGCGTATCACCGTGGGGAGCGCCAGGTTTATTTGTGAAGAAGAAGGATGGGACAATGCGGCTCTGCATAGACTATAGAGAACTGAATAAGGTCACGATTAAGAATAGGTATCCATTGCCGCGAATCGACGACTTGTTCGATCAGTTAAAGGGAGTAAGATATTTTTCAAAAATAGATTTGAGAAGTGGTTATCATCAATCAAGGTGAGACCGGAGAGGATGTATAGAAGACAAATTTAGAACACGATATGGTCACTACGAATTTTTGGTAATGTTATTTGGTCTAATGAATGCTCCTGCAGCATTTATGGGCTTAATGAATTGAGTGTTCAAGCCGTTTTTGGACAAATTCGTAGTGGTATTTATAAATGACATTTTGGTGTATTCAAAAACCAAAGAAGAACACGAAGAGTATTTGAGGTTGACATTAGAGACATTGAGAAGAGAGAAGTTGTATGCTAAGTTTTTGAAATGTTAATTCTGGATTGAAAGAGTACAATTTCTTGGACACGTAATTGATAGAGACGGAATTTCGGTGGATCCCTCCAAAGTTGAAGCTGTAATTAACTGGGATCAATCAAAGACGCCGTCGGAAGTAAGAAGTTTTCTTTGATTAGCAGGTTATTACAGAAGATTCATTCAGGATTTTTCCAAGATCGCAACTCCACTGACGAATTTGACTAGGAAATCGGTGAAATTTGTTTGGACGGAGAAGTGTGAGGAAAGTTTTCGAGAATTAAAGAATTAAATTTGTTATCTCTTCTGGATGACACAGGAAATTTTGTGGTATATAGTGATGCATCGCATAAAGGACTTGGCTGCGTGCTTATGCAGAATGGCAGAGTCATTGCGTATGCATCGCAACAACTGAAAGATTATGAGAAGGGGTATCCGACCCATGACTTGGAGTTAGCTGCAGTGGTTTTTGCTTTGAAAATCTGGAGGCACTATCTCTATGGGGAGAAGTGTGAAATAAATACAGACCACAAGAGTCTGAAATTTATTTTTACACAAAAAGACTTGAACATGCGTCAAAGGAGGTGGTTGGAGTTAATTAAGGACTATGATTGTGAGATTCTATACCATCCGGGTAAGGCAAATGTGGTAGCCGACACCCTAAGTAGAAAAGGTCGGGAGAAATTAATGATGTTGACCGCTCAGGAGGAGCTAATTTTAGCAATGGAAAAGCTGGAATTGGAAGTGAAGTATCCTATGGAAATTGACGAGAAGCTATTTCTGATGCAAGCTGGTACAACCTTACTGGATAAAGTTACGGAGGCTCAACTTCAGGATGAAGAATGTGAGAAAGTGAAGAAGAAGATATATGAAGGGACTGAACCGAGATTCAAAATAGACGGTGAGGGACTACTAAGATTTGAGAGCAGAATTTGGGTACCGCCAGTACCAGAGATTAAGGAAGAAATTTCAAGCGAGGCTCACAACTCAAGATATTCGATTAACCCTGGTAGCACCAAGATGTACCAAGATCTTCGACAACACTTTTGGTGGCCAAATTTAAAACGATAGGTTGCAGAATGTGTTACCAAATGCCGGACATGTCAGAAAGTGAAAGCAGAACATCAAAGACCGAGTGGGTTGCTACAACCTTTAGAGATTCCAGAATGGAAATGGGAACATATTACGATGGATTTCGTGGTTGGCCTACCGACGACCCAGAAAGGCTACGACGCAGTATGGGTTATTGTTGACCGATTGACAAAATCCGCACACTTCCTTCCGATCAAAATCAGATTCAACCTAGATCAGTTGGCAAGGTTATATGTGAAAGAGATTGTTTCAAGGCACGGAGTTCCGGTGTCAATTGTTTCTGATAGAGATCCGTGTTTTACGTCGAACTTCTAGAAACGTCTACAGGAATGCATGGGTACACAGTTGCGAATGAGTACGGCATATCACCCTCAGACAGATGGACAGAGTGAGAGAACAATTCAGACATTAGAAGATATGTTAAGAGCTTGTATAATGGACTTTAAAGGAAATTGGGATGATCATTTACCACTCGTAGAGTTCGGTTACAACAACAGTTACCATGCTAGTATTGGAATGCCACCCTTTGAAGCGTTATACGGCAGAAAGTACAGAACTCCATTATATTGGGATGAAGTTGGTGAAAGACAACTACTAGGTCCGAAATTAGTACAACAAACAGCAGAAATAGTCAAAGTGATCCGAGCGAGATTGGCAGCAGACCAAGACAGACAGAAGAAATACGCCGATCCACACCGTAAGAATGTTGAGTTCGAACCAGGTAGTTATGTGTTCTTAAAGGTCTCTCCTTAGAAGGGAAAGATCAGGTTCGGAAAGAAAGGGAAACTAAGCCCAAGATTCATTGGACCCTTTAAAGTTCTGAGAAGGGTCGGAGAAGTTGCTTATGAAGTAGCCTTACCTCCATCTCTAGAGAATGTCCACAATGTTTTCCATGTCTCAGTCGTACGACCCTACAAACCCGATTACAAGCACGTGATTGAATATGAACCCCTACATTTCGACAAAGACTTGTCTTACGAAGAAATACCTGTTCAAATTGTCGATCGAAAAGAACAAGTTCTGAGAAATAAAGTAATACCTTCTGTTAAGGTAATTTGGAGGAACCACAACGCTGAAGAAGCTACGTGGGAACTCGAAGAGAATATGATGAAGAATTATCCTCATTTATTTACTTAGATTGTTATATGCGATTCTGGGAACAGAATCTTTGTAAGGGGGGGGGGGAGAATGTAACAGGACGAATTGTTTTAATTGTGATTCTGGGGACAAAATCCTTTTAAGAGGGGAAAGATGTGACAATCGAGATTTTGTAATTTAATTTTAATATTTATTTGATTGAATAAATATTATTCGATGAATTAATTATTAGATTAAATAGTTAATTGATAAAGTTGTGATAGATTAATTTAATTATATGTGTTACATTTATTAATTTAATGTGGAGAATTTTTATTATTCGAAGTATATGATTATATGAGCTTATTGAATTAAAAGAAGTATTTAATAAGCCTATGTTATTTTAATTAATTTAATTATTAATTAGAGATTTAATAATTTGATATTATTATTTAATGAAAAATTTAATTATGTGACTATGTGCATTATTGAGAAATTATTATATTTTATTTAAATAAATTAAATAAGATATTGATTTATTTTATAATGGATGTGACATTATTTAAACTATATTATAAATGTTTTATTAAATTAAATGGTTTTAAACTCTATTCTAGCTAGCCAAACATGAC
Source organism: Panax quinquefolius (assembly GCA_020205615.1). Lineage (NCBI taxonomy): Eukaryota > Viridiplantae > Streptophyta > Magnoliopsida > Apiales > Araliaceae > Panax > Panax quinquefolius. Next base: position 38,625,587 of record CM035153.1, on the reverse strand, counting down.
ACTATGGGGAGTTGAGGGCAGTTACCCATGACTGGGTAACTGACCACCAACGCGCGTTAGTTCTCCTCTTTTTATCAGACGTCTTCTTTTTCTTCCTTTTCCTTTTTCATTATTTGGCTAAGTCTGGTAAAACAGAGAGGGAAAAGAGAGAGAGAGAGAGAGAGTTTGAGAATTTAGAGAAATTGTTAAGAGGTTTGTGAGAGTCAGGAAGAATCAGAAGGAATTCATCTCCTATTTCACTCTACGCTTGGGTAATCTCTTCAACCCAATTCTTTTACGTCATATAGTTTTTCTAAAAAAAAAAATGGCTTTCATACTTTCTGTGAATCTCTATAAATTGGGGAATTGTGTTGTTGTTAGGAATATATGTAATAATGCGAGTAGTTTAGCATGTTTTATATATATTATATGGGTTTCTATATCTTCAGTTTCATGAAATTATACAGTAAAAGATTTCAGAGTACGTGATATGGCCATATGGCTTTATACGTGATTTTTATATGTCAAATATAATTTATTTTGCAAAATTCACACATTGATATGATTATGCATATTAAAATGAACAAAATGTAACTTGAATGGTTGGATTTGGCTTTATAACGAATCCGTAGCATTAAAATCCATGTTTTTGTTCAAGAACTTCAAGAACATCAAGAACTGTCCAATTTGCATGCTTTAATTCTATAATTATATGTTTTTATGGGTTAAAATCACTCTATATATGTTGGGTATTGATTATGTACGAATTATAACATGTGGGTATGTTTAATTTGGTGGAATTAGTGTCAAAGATTTGTTGAATTTGCTGAACTATGTGTTCTTCGCGAACTGAGAATCAAAATCTAGAGTTTAGCGCCGCGGTGCCAACTCCAGAACAGAAACCTCGCGCATAACTTAATCTAATGAGCATAAAAACTTGTTAGACATATAATGAGATGTTAAAATGAATTATTAACATGTCCATAACATAATTACGTGTGGATTGATTGATCGAATGCATAATTAGTTTATTTTTCGTGAAGTCTTAATTTTACACTAAGTGTAATAATTGACTAAGTATAGTCATGAAGTCGAGATTAGACAAAGAATAATTTATGATGTTTAGTATGTTATTATTGACTGGTATTGTGAACGTAATTGGTATGTAGTATTTAATTCAAAGAACGAGTTCGTTTAAGTGTAATCTATGCACGAGGCAAGTTTCTTATCCTAAACTTTCATTAAGCAAGTTCTCATTATTATTGATCAAGCCTATCTTGTATATTAAAGTTTATTAATCTTCAAGCACGATGTTGTTATACAATAATTATTCTATTGTATACCTTTTGAGATGTTATTCAAGTTAAATATTCATTTACTGTTAAACCTTGTTAGACTAGCGAACCCTTATTAATTCGACTAGTCCATAGTTGATGAGCGTTCTAAATTTTAGAACCCTTGATAAATTATCCAAACCAAACTTCCTTTGTCTTTGCGGACTCGAATGTCAAACCGAGATGAACAACCTCAGATAGAGGATTATTTACGCGTTAACGTTAAGATATTGTGCATGTGATGGTACTAAGGGTGATCCCTTAAATACGAGAAGAAGAGTCCATGATCTTATGATTGTTAAAGGTTTCAAGTAAAAACACTTGACAACCTAGGACATAGTTCAAGGTCTTATGACCCTCGAATTTCTTTTGGTTCTTGTTATTCATTCTTGATTCAAAAGTTGAGCTTTATATCGGAAGTTATTATTTCTCTCATATGTTATTATTCATTGTTATATTGTTATACTTCAGGCAATCATGCTCACTCACTCTTGCGTAATAATAACATTGCGATTAAGAACGAAAAAGATGCACGACCTTCCACTGGTAAGGGCAAGGGCAAGGGCAAGCTTAGCAAGTAATGAAGACTATTTATTTATGTGATTGTAATGATAGTTAGACTTGATGTTACTTAAGACTTATTGTTTATGTTTTCCGCACAGATAATTTAAGGTTAGAGTAACCTGGGATTTATTTATTATTCAGTGGATGTAACCTCATAAGGGGAGAGATTTATTTATTATTTATTTCTATTGCATGGTTTGCATTTATTTATGGGTAGATAGATAATTGATGCTTGTACAGGAACACCAAATCCTGTGGAAATGGAAGTACCGGATTTGGGGGTGTCACAGTGCAAGCCCAAGTATATATAATGTTAGAGCCCAAATGGTTGTTAATGAGGAGTCCAAGTAAATTGGTAATACATGCCCAAAGTTAAGTTAAGTTAATTAAACTTAAGCCTAGGTAATGATCTAATGGGTTAAGCTTGATCCATGGGGCAATCCATGTTGATGTGGGTGAACTTGGTGACCAAGAACTTTGTGTGGTGGGCAAGGAATTAGTGTAATGGCCAAGTTTACTTAGCAAGTGGGTAATGAATAGTATGGAGGTGTAATAAGGAGGCGGGATTAGTGTATTGTCTAATATGCCCTCACTTTGGTTTTCCTATAAATAGAAAGCTAGGATTTTCATTTGTTGCTTGTTCATTTTCATCCAACACAAACAACTTAATTGTTAGAGAGATTAAGCAAGAATAAGTTAGACTTTTATTTGATAGAAAAAAAGAAGAAAGCTAGTCCTCAAAGGTAATGATTCTATGTCATTAGTCTTCCATCTCTACCATAATAGGTTGATAAGAGAAGTGTGGATTAATGATCATGTATGCTAAGAATGATAGGAATAAATAATCTAAGGACTTAAGTCCTAATAAGCCGAGAATAAGCACTTTATTTATAGATAAGCTATGAATTAAGTAAGAACTTTTAAGACTTATGTCATTTTGGCATAAATGTTGTTAGCATGATAAAAGTATGTAAGAATGTTGGTTAAAGGACTTGAATCAATAATAAGTCATAAGAAATGGAATCTAGTTGTTTATAATTTGTTAAGTTATAAACTTATGAAGAATAAGCCATAACCTAACTTAAAAATAAGTTGTTGTAATGTGTAAGTTGTGATGTCTATAGGATGAATTAAATTCATTTAGAACGATGATCATATCATAAGTAACGAAGTTTTGCCGGAATTCACACGATTGGACGATAATTGTTAAATTCCCGAAATTCTCAGAATGGAAGTCGGATTTTGTGTTTGAACTCGAAAACGTTAGTTTTCGATGGAGACAAGTCTTATTTGGCATTATAGAGTTGCGGACTCTAAAATGGCCGAATTCTAACTTAGAACGAAGAAACGATCGTTGAACGTTCACGGACGTTTATTATTTTTGTTAAAAATGAACCAATAGGTGAATTTTGAATAAACGAAGTCAAAAATATAAAATTATTGCATGAACATGTAGAGTATGTGATTTGTGAGCTAATGGAATTTGAATGAGCCAATTCAGACTTGAAATGATCAAATTTGGAGTCCGCGAAGTTCGTAAAGTAGAAAAACTGTCATTTCTATCTAGTAAGATGTGAGGCAAGCGCCACATGACCAAATTTCTGTTGTCAAATATCAGCTATAGTCAATAATACAATGCCATGACTCATCGATGTTTCATGCATGTATGGCATAATGAACTAGGACTCATGCAGCCGCCAAGCCCCGGACCGACCACTGCTTCTTAACTTTCATGCAAATATTATTAAAGAAGAAAGGGTGGTGCATGCAGCTCCAAATTTAGGGTTTTGATAGTGAAGAATGTTTGTAAGTAGAGCAAGGATGTTAGTTAATTAGCAATGTACTAAAGATTAATTATAACATTGTTAAGACATTGTTAGACACTTAATGTATAATGACTAAAGGTTGATGATAATCAATTGAACTTAAACGTAATGACAATGTAAACTATATCAAAAAGCCAGAACCCATAGTAACAAATCTAAGTCATGATTAGATTGAGAAGAAGGGTAAGATATAGTCGTACACATACTTGATTATATATGACCTAATGTAGTACGTTATGTGATCATATATTGTAGAGACTTTAAAGACTCAAACAGAAAGTAATTTTACAGTAGTAGACGCTGAAGGCAAGTATTCTAACCCTTGTCTATGTTCAATCTAGACAAGCTTTGTGGTTCATGTATTCTTACACATGAATTGTTTTATGATGAAGTCAAAGCCAATTCTTTCGGCTAGACTTATGATATGTTGGATTTCTTACAATCTATCAATGTATGGGCAAAGTAGTACCAAGTTTTATTGGTGTGGTTTTCAAATGAAGATTGAGTATGCTAAAATATTTTGTCGTCAAACGACAGGCACGTGAGGTTGCCACAACATAAACGTACATACGTTTAATGAATGTAGTGTTGATCAACATAGAGTACTATAGGTTGATCACCTAGACGTGCTCGTAAGAAATGTCGGACTTACGGACTTAGTGTCGGGATGTCCTTTTTAAATAAAGTATAAAATGCTCAAGGTCTTGGACCGGAGTTGATGTTTTACTGAATATTGTTATTGTAAAATGTTTTAAAGAAAAGAGAAGTGTTATTTTGAATTATCAATAGTACTTCGTAACTATTGTTCAGTTATTGAAGATATATGATTTGTATGGTTCAAGCATATTGTTAAATATACTTGTTGTACTTACTGAGCTAGTTATGCTCACTCTTGCTTGAACCATATGAATGCAGCTAAGACCGAACGGACTGAAGGATCCTCTAAGGATAAAGGAAAAGCTAAGGCAGACCGTTGAACTGTCGATGTAATAGTACAAGTTTAATGTTGTAATATATTTGATATTATGACAAGAAAAAATGTAATGGTTATAAAGAACCTGGGGAATGTTAATATTACTTTGAATATATAGAAGATATATTCGTTCTTTGAAGGCTTTTCAATTAAATGTATGTGTGTATGGTAGTACCGTGTAGCACCATCTGTCGGGTTGGAAGATACCTAGATTTGGGGGCGTCACATGCTTTCTGGTCTTCGGCATCCATTATTTCTTCTTCTTTCTTAGAATTCTTGAAGTTTCCCCTTGCGTCTCTAATCCACTTACTTAGCCTTTGAAACTATTTCTCGATATCGTCCTCAAAAGGAAGCAATTCTGGGTTTTTGGACCGAGTTTGCATAAACCACTTCAAGAACCTGAAATAGAAAGAACAAAACAAATGAAAAAATGTTTAAGTAAAACTAGACTAATTAAACTGATATTGCAAACTATTAAAATCTATACTAATCCCCAGTAACGGCGCCAAAAACTTGTTGGTCAAAAATCTAATTATGCTTACACGCAAGTGCACATGGTCAACAAGTAATATAATGATAAGTTAAGTATCGTTCCCATAGAGATTAAATTTGAAATTAACCCTCACAATTACCAGCTTTCTATTAACCCAAATTTTATTAAACTATCAAATTTAAGAATTATAACTAAAAATATTAAAAATACTAAGAATACCAAACAATCAACAAACTTAAAAACTGTAATTTCAAGCAAATATTGGAGAATTAGGCTTACAACTTCACTCTAAGTATCACTCTGATTATTACCCATTATTCTAGTTTAATTCACTATCCAAGTTTATTAATCAAGAACACTCAAGTAGAACTAGCCACCTCTCGATCCACTAATACCATATTAACTTAAATCCACAAATTATATAGAATTAAGATAAACACCTTAATCAACTAATTCACTATATCTCTATGTGAATTACAATCAAAGAAGGTTTAAGTTCAAGTTCTCTTTTCAATTACATGCAATGCTAGGCATATCTCTACCCTGACATTCATCAAGATTCCATTCAATCACGGAATTCAAGAACACATGCTATAATGACTAGGCCTAAACTCATATTTCCTCTCTCGAATCCATACAAATCCACATAGAATTGGTGATCAATCAATTCATAAATTAAAGCACAACTCAATATAGATAAACTAAATGATAGATCATTAAACTGAAAATCAAAAGCTACATCAGCTACATTCAACCCAGAGATCCGTCATAAGCCTAACAAGTAAATTAGTTCATCACAGATGAAATAAAAACTGAAATAATAAAATTAAACATCATCCCAATTACAATTATTGAACTAAAGAAAAAGAATGAATCTAGAATCACCCTTCTCTCTAGCTTCAGTCTGCAATTATCTTGAATTAGCCTTCAAATCTTTCCTCCAATGCTTTTGCTCAAACTAAGTCTTCAAATTTTGCCAATTGATTGTTAGATTGATCGATCCCTTCTCTCTTAGTGTTGTTCTTCTTAATAACCGGCCCAAGACACGTATTTTGATCATAATTCGATGCCCCATGTAGTTCCATGCCATGCCAACCACTATCCTTCATGCCACTGTAGTATTACATTTGAACTAGGAGACTCAACCTTTCCTGTACCCCCGCCCCGGCGGGGTTTTCACTCTATAATGTCCGCCCCATTGGGCCATGCTTCTGTTAATTGTCCAAGTACCCCCGCCTCGGTGGGGGGTTTTGTGTGTAAAATGTGTGCCCCAGCGGGGGTCCATTTTGTTTTGTCCAAGTTAAGCTCCTTTTCTTGCCAAGTTTCGCCATGAATCCACCCTTTAAGTCCAAATGCTATGCCACCACACCTAAACATAAAACAATAATAAACAAGTAAAATGAAACATTAAGAAGCTGAGGTGAACAACCCTATAAAAGAGGACATGTTATCGGAGACAATGGTTTCAAAAGTAACGCATATAGTCGTTACGATGTTATGATGTAATACGTTGTGCACGACGTAGTGGTACGATAAGCTGATCACCTAGAGTACTTGCAGATGGTGTTTTCAGTCTTTGTGATTCATAAACATTCTGTTAAAAAGGGTTTTAAAGTGTGAAGTACCGGGGGTGAAGCACTATTAAACCTAGAGATGAGTTCATGGTCTTGTGACCCCTCAACATGGATTGGAATATTTTAAATTCCTGTTATTCATAGCGCTTCCCAATTATTGAGAAATTGTGGAAGATTCTTATTATTCTAAAAGGTTAAAGTGGAAAGGATAAGAAAATTAAGCAAAATATAATAATTTCAAGAAAGAAATGAAATTCATGAAAGAAGGGAAATGTGAAACTCTTAGAAGAGGAAGAGGTGAGGAATATGATGATCTTAGAAAGATCATTAGAGAAAGAATTTGGTTGTAGAACCTAATGAATAAATAAATATTATCATAAAATATATTTTGATAAATGGAATGAATGAAAATTAGTAAGTTAAAATTTCGAGGATGAAATTCTTAGAAGAAGGGGTGAATGTAATGTCCGAAGAGTTTGAGAATGTAGTACATGATAATGATCCTTAGAGAAAGATAATGAATGGGTCAAAGAATATGTAATACTCAAATATAATTGAGTCTAAGTAAAGGTTATGAAATAAAACTTACAAGAATTTATTATGAAGAATGGTTGGAGTGGTAATAAATAAAACATATATTAAGGTAATGTGTTGAAGATATTCAACGATAAATTTTGAAAAGAGATTTGGTGAAAACCGAGTAAGGGAGGTTTCGTTGATTCCAAGGACGAAATCCTTATAAGGGGGGAAGGATGTGACAACCCGAATTTTTATAAGTTATTAAAATAAGAATTTAATAATTAAAATTTTTATTATGAGATGTTTTGAGTTTGAGTATGTATATATACACGCTATATAATTTTAAAATATGTGTTGGTATGAAAAGATTAAGTGTGAATATAGAAGAGAAATATATATATCTATATATTAGGAAAATGAGGTTAATAATTTGTTTAACTATTGAAGAAAGTAAATGAAATTATTACGGAAAGGAAATTAATCGAATAATATTAGTTAATTTAATTAATTTGAAAATTATATTATGAAGTAATATAATTTGATTATCATGCTTTGATTGGCAATTGAATTATAATGAATTAAATTTTATTAATAAGGCAACTAATTCACTTAATTAAAATAGTGAATTAATGTACATATATTTGTTTTAATAAGATGAGAAAGTAATACATATTACATATAAACGTAATATGTTAATGTAATACTGATTGTGAATCTTGTAAATAATTAAAATATTTATCAAATAAAATAATTATTTTAGTTGAAATATTTATGGAATAAAATAAATATTCAATAGAAATTATTATGGAATAATTTATTTAAGTATGATGATATTAAATAAATTGATGTTAAATAATTTTATAATTTGTGCGTATTTTATTACACTAATGTGTTAGTGATGTCCTAATTTAATTAAATAATTAAATTAGAGGGCTAATGATTTGTTAAATAAAATTGGAATTATATTGATAAAGTAATTAAATTAAATAAAGTGTGACGATTGTGTATTATATAATAAGGAAGTTATGAAAACAAATAGGAAGGAATTTTATTTGAGTAAGCCAAACAAAGCCTTGTGGCTGTTGGTTTTATACCTGCTAAGTTTATTGCGTGGGTGTAACTCTTAATTACAATAAGGGTGGTTTTTACGTTATTTGATAAGGCAGAGAGAAGGAGAGAAATAGAGAGAGTTCAGAGAAAATTGAGAAAGAGAAGAAATTCTCTAAGAAATTGAGAAGATTTTTGGGAATCAAGAAGGAAGACGATGATTAATAAAGAGAAATCAGAAAATCTTCATCATCTAATCAAGGTATCAATCTAGTTTTAAAGCTTTAAAATATAGTTTTCAAGTTCTTCACGTAAAAAGTTATTTTGGGTTGGTTGATGTGAAAAGATGTTGTATATATATGTTATGGGTTTGTGTAATCCATATTATATTATCTAAAAGTGGTTTTGAAGTACTTAAATTGTAATGCCCCAAAATCCAGTCTATTTTCACATCCAGATTTCGTACGTCACGATCCCATCTTCTTCCAAACATACATCATTATATAGCTAAATATAACAACATACATTCTCAAATCCTAGGTTCTAAAACCTTATAACCTCTTTCATTACAAATAATGATAATTACATTATTCCTTACATCTTGCACGTGTGACTTTTATACTTTCAATCTTTCAGGTCCTCACATTCACCCCTTCTTCACAGAATTTTGTCCTCGAAATTTTAGCTTACCCTTCTTCTCAACTTCTCTTCAAAGAAGTTCTAATCTTTAATACATTCCCTACCCTTCATTACTTATCAAGAATCATGAAGTGAAATGAATAAATAGGAATATAAAGATTCCTTTAAAACATTTCATTCTTTTGCTGAGGGGTCAAATCGACCATGAACTCTTACTAGGTTTAACAGCATTTCACCGTTAACCCTTCTTACACGGTCAGTTTACAATCACAAAGAAAGTAAACTACCTCTACCATACTTAGGCGATCAACCCATCGTATAACCCCATTTCGGAGTATGTTCACCTCAGACATAACCATTAGATTCCTTACCAAAATAATTTGGTTCGGCATAACTCTTCAAAGAAAGCTCGATTTTCTTTTAATCACGACATACTATTCGTCTTAGCCAAATCAAGTAGCTTAGACCATACCAATAAATTGGACATCAACTTAAAACATTTGTCTAGTCAAATCAATTGACATCGACTACTTCTTTAAATTCCTTTCGCAATACATCAAAACATTTATGACGTCATGATACCGCACTTTTCACAGTACATTGAGGACTTCGTCAGTTTATGACTTCATCATTATACATCATACCATAGTGGGTTGTTGATTATAAGATCACTTCCAACACCAGGTTCAGTTGCATTAATAACTCCATCCTTTTACCATCTTTGCATCAAATGCATTAATGATATAAAATTTATTTTGATATTTCAAATCAATTTCTGTCTAGCTAAAATAATTAGCATAGACATACCAAGAATAGTTCTTTTAAAATCCATTGGTTCCTAAAACTGAAAAAATTCTTTCATTTTCAAAACGCGCACATCACCACGATTTCAAGAAACTTCAAAATCTAGCATAGCTAGATGACTTGGAATATCCTATTCTTCATATTCCTTCATTGTCTTACTTGTGACAATACTTGATCTTCTCTAGCATCTTCAATTTTAAGTCTACTGAAACTAACTCGTTTTCAGTCTACACATTCCTATACCTTAGTACAGTCCATCAACTTACCACACATTATGAGTTTAGGAACTTTCCACAATAATATGAGTTTAAGAACTATCCCAGATAGACCTTAAGCGTCCATTCACTGAGAAGTTCAAAAACCTACCATATAATTATGAGTCACGAACTTACCATAAGTATAAGTTTCAATAACTCGCACCTACTTTATCGTTCTCTACCTATCAAGTATATTCATGAGAAAAGAATCACCTTCTCGTCATATACATCTTCATAGCGCGACCAATTCCAATGATTATAACTGTAATAAACTGAGTGGTTGTTACACCAAAGCACAAATCTTTGCCCATAAAAAGATTCATACAACTAAGCTATTACATGAGTCCTCAACTGAAATCTTATAACTTCTAAATTTCTCTTTACTTAATATAAATTTTCTTTAATTCATATGCTATCCTTTATAATTCAATCTGAGTTCTTCTTCCCTTACTACTTCGTAGTACCATTCATTCATATCATTGGCTATAAATCATTCATCGTTTAATAGCTCATTTGTTACTACGATTTACTGTGATCAAGTGGTGATCTTCTAATCCTTCTCTTTACGATTATAGTCTTAGGTACTCATACCTAATATTTATAACCTATCAGCTCTGATACCAATCTGTAACGCCCCGAAATCCGGTCTATTTTCACATCCGGATTTTGTACGTCACGATCCCATCTTCTTTCAAACATACATCATTATATAGCTAAATATAACAACATACATTCTCAAATCCCAGGTTCAAAAACCTTATAACCTCTTTCATTACAAATAATGATAATTACATTATTCTTTACATCTTGCACGAGTGACTTTTATCCGCCACCAAGGATACATAATCGTTCATTAAACTATTCTATAGTTTAATTCTATCATTCTATATTAAAAGTCTTCACTTGATCTTTATGCACATTCATATAATGAATGACACTTCTTTTGGATATCGATCAGCTTCATCTTTACGGGATCCTTAAGTTCTTCTAACATCGTTCGCTGAAAATGTTTTTATTTAAAGCAAGTGTGAGCATTCAATTGCCCAGCAAGTTATAGTAGTTGAACAAACAACTTCAAGAATTCAAACATTCCTTTTTGACCTCAATAACCGAATAAAGGTTATGAAGCAGCTTGAATAATAGGAATAATCTCGATTCCTATCATTTTAAAACATTAGTCACATTCACTTTGAAATACTTTCATTTTTCTACCTTCTTTCATACACATTCTGTCTGGCTAGAGTTAATAACACAGACTTAACAATAACGGTTCATGTATAAACAGAACATTCTCATATTGAACAGTTCAATCATAGAACAGTTCTTATCATAGAAACACCGAAGTGTTCACATTGTGGCACAAGGCCTCATACATTCCACCACCTTCTGCAAATATCATACATTCACGTATAGACAGAACTTCTAAAGTTCAACATTTGAGAAGTTTAAGAAACTAGCATTTATTTAAAATATGAATGAAGTTAGGAAACTTGCCTTACGCATAGCTACATCTTATAGTTTTCGCTGAACTGCTCATTCCAATTCCTATGTAGCACATAAGGAAATAACACATACACCAATTAGTCATATACTTGACTTTACGCATTAGTTTACTTAACTTTACTTCTTAGGGTTCACGTTCTTACAAACTAAGTTTACGCGACCAACTTCCTTTACCGGTTAACGGCTTCATGACATACGGAAATGTCTTACTCAATACGTTCATCATCTTTGATGATTTACATTCTTATCTTCTTCTTATAACTCTCCTAGGACTCAGCACACATCGTGTCTTTGCTAGTAGTCCATATGGTACTCTGAGTGGTTTCCCACAAACAACCAACAAACAAGTTCCCGTCTTATCTACACCTTTGCCCATAATGATGAGTTAGATGGGATTACCGATTTTGTATATACCTTTGCTCTCTGAAAGAATTGTTTAGCCCAGCTCCCATATGTTAACCATCAAAGGTTACGATTGTACTACAACCTAACTTATCTTAACTTATCCGAACTATTAAACTATAATGTTCGTTAAGTCAAATTCTTATTCCTTATGTCTTTCTGGCAACTAAATGCCATACCTCAATATTTATTCTAATCGTCCAAGTCATATAGTCTTTTGTATACTCAGAACGATCATTCCATATGCATTCTATGCATTTATAGCATTAAGCATTTTACGTTACCTTATTCTTATCTTACAACGTCCGATTTATTTGACTCGGAACATCATCCAAGTTATAAACATTAACTCGGCTTCTTTACGTTATACATGGTTGTTATTAATTTAGCTTCTTCACCGTTCACAGGTCTAATCATTGGTCTTCGTTATCCTACGGTTAAACCATACACGGGGTGTAGGTTCTACCCATTTAATATTCGCGTACACTTAACCTTTATGTCGATTAAAGTGTTCAAGGATTACATTTCATTCTAACATTCTTATCCAACTCACATTCGGCTTTCATTAATCTTATTATCGTTCGCTATGGATTTCTTGATAATTCATATCTTACTTACTACTTTCGTCAATGTCTAAGTTATACAACCAATGTATACTTAGAACGTTTGCTCGACGTGAATACGATTCACGAAAATCATTTATGTATTCAACGTTTACGTTGTTCCTCTCTTAATCTTTCATTCAACCTTTAACTAAGGTTTTAATCGCTTTCATTCATTACTATCATCTGAACCCCATGTTCAATATTCATTTTTTAATGTCAAAGCCATACGGTTCGTTGTATGCTAAGACCGACCGTTCATCGCAACAACGTTGTGTTCAAAGCGTCTATACGCTTTACATTCATCTCTCATTACCATGTCATAACATCAAAATGTTATACATTACCCTCGTCAATCAACGTCTAAAAAATTACCATCATAGCAATCCCTCACGTTCGTTTATCGCGACTACGGTCCCTTAATATTGGTTTCGTAACCCGCATACATTCTTTGTCTTTTTATCTCGTTTAATCTTTTTGTTCAACCTTCATCAAAGGTTTAATACACTTGATTAAGTTTCATATTAGTTGAACTACATGTTTATATTTCTTTCTTGCACATCCCGCAGTAATTGAGCACTTAAAAGCTCATTAATGGCTTTTCCCTGCCATTAGGCGATGGCTCGGGCCTTGCGCTTTAAACACCGCCTCCCAAAGGCTTGGTTGATCACTGCAAATGTGCCAGCCGAAAGCACAAAACCTAAATTTTTTTTCTAAGTCTTAGAAATTACTTAAGACACTTACTTCCTGCATCTATAACTTATTCGTTATAACTCGAAACGAGGTCATTCCAAAGCCATTCTCCCCCTTATCTTACGTACTTTGATTACCCTTAGATAGAACTTCATTTTAAATCCGTTAACATGCCATTTGATTGGCTTAATCTTCACCATTTGTTCGTTTTACGTTTTTAACGTTCTTCGTTCGTTCGTCCATAATTCGGTCATCCAAACTAGGAATTCGTTCATTCTTAAGTCCACGACTCACGTTTTATACGTTCTCTTACATTCTTATGAAACCCTACACGTTTGGGTTCATTTACTAACTTTCTAATTCTCGTTCACCTTTTACAAAATTTTCTCCATAACTTCGTTATAGCTAAGTTTTAATTAGTTCTTCATGAACGTTTCTAACGTTCCTAACCAAGCAATTAGCAATAACTTATACGTGATGGTTTTAAACTTGTCCATCAACAACAATTATCCTACGATGGTTTTAAATTTGTCCATCTACAACGTTCTTCGTGTTCTTTGCGTGTTCTTCGCATTCATCATTTTTAAATCGATATTTTGATTACGATTTTACTTTTTCTTGGAATTTGATGTTATAGAACACCATTCCTTACTTATTCCACCTAATCATTCATATAATCCACTCAGATCGTTCTAATTCATTACGAATCGTACACTTCCTTAAGAAATTTATAAACTAAATTTCTACTTTCTTATTTCTTCTTTTCATATGATTTCAACCATATTAAATCATTTCTAACATCTTTTACTCCTTATTTCATTAAGCTATGTTTTTAACATATAAACTTAAAGAAAATTATCTAGAAGTTAGGTTTTCAGATTACCTCTCTTCTTTAATCTTTCACTGTTGGACAAAGCGTGCACTCAGGCAAGCTTTTCTTCTCCCTTTTCCTTCTCTTCTTCCATCAGAACTCTCTCTCTCTCTCTCTCTCTCTCTCTCTCAAATTGTGGGATTTTCAAAATCCCAAACAAATGAAGTTAGCTTCCTATTTATAGAAAACCAAGGCTAGGGGCATTTTAGTGATTTTGCCCCAACCTCCTTACTATTCATTACTTAGGCACTAAGTTTACTTAGCCCATAAGTCTACTTAGCCTTTAAGTTTTGTGGTTCCGTTATTCAGGTTTCGTCTAACAGTTTTAAAAACTGCGATTCTCGGAATCCAAATATTTTTGGATATTTCGTCTTTCATTTACCGATTAACTTTTACGTATTCATCGGATCTCTGAAAAACACTTTTCCACGTTAAGAGTTTTCCTTCACGTTTTCCCCTAACATAGTTAAACGAGTGAAAAGTACATAACATGACTTTTCGTCGTTTTTATTTCGTCCGATTTCTGCACGTTTTTCGAGAAAAACTTTATCGGCTTACTTAACCTTTCACGATATATTATTGTCAAATCTTTCGACGGAATGTCATTTCAACATACCAAACTCTCAGAACAGCTTAGGTTATTCAAACCCTAACCCTTCGGTTTTGTCAGGTGAATAGTGCTTATTTCATCTTTTTCCCGGAAATATTTTGTTCTTGGAAAATTTTTATTTTTGTCTTGAAAATTCTTACTTGTTCAGTCTAGCTCGTAGCCAAAATACTCCCGATTAATAATCATTCTAGTTTCTAGAACGATTAATAAACACATAGCACAAAATAGTATTAATAAAAATTTATTTTATTAATAACTAATTCTTTAAATCTTAAATTATGGACAATCCGATTTTCCGGGTTGTCACATAAATTCATGAGAAAGTGTTGAATGTGTCAGAACCTGTAACGCCCCAAAATCCGGTCTATCTTCACACCCAGATTCCGTACATCACAATCCCATCTTCTTCCAAACATACATCATTATATACTGAAATATAACAACATATACTCTCAAATCCCAGGTTCTAGAAACCTTATAACCTTTTTCATTACAAATAATTATAAATACATTATTCATTTCTTCTTACAAGAGTGACTTTTACCCGCCACCAAAGATACATAATAGTTCTTCAAACTAATCTAAAGTTCATTTAACTTATTATATATTACAAGTCTTCACTCGATCTTCTCGCTCATCCACATTCTGAATGGCACTTCATCTGGATACCGTTAGCTTGATCTTTACAGGATCCTTAAGTTCTTCTAACATCGTTCGCTGAAAATGTTTTTCATTTAAAGCAAGTGTGAGCATTCAATTGCCCAACAAGTCATAACAGTTGAACAAACATATTCAAGAATTCAAACATTCTTTAAGACTTCAATAACCGAACAAAGGTTATGAAGCAACTTGAATAATAGGAATAATCTTGATTCCTATCATTTTAAAACAATATTCACTTTAATTTTGAAATACTTTCATTCTTCTACCTTTTTCATACACATTCTGTCTGACTAGAATCATTAGCACAGACTTAATAATAACGGATCATGTATGAACAGATCATTCTCTTATTAAGCAGTTAAATTATAAAATAGTTCATCTCATAGAAACACCGAGGTGTTCATATTGTGGCACAAGGCCTCATATGTTCTACCATTTTACACAAATATTGCGCATTAGCACATAGACAGAACTTCTCAAGTTCAACATTTGAGAAGTTTAAGAAAATAGCATTCATTTGAAATATGAATGAAGTTAAGAAACTTACCTTATGCACAGCTACAGCTTACGATGAACTCCTCATTCCAGTTCCTATGTAGCACATAAGAAAAACAACACATACACTAATTAGTCGTGTATATTTGACTTATGCATTAGTTTACTTAACTTTACTTCCTAGGGTTCGCGTTCTTGCAACCTAAATTTACGCAACCACTTTCATTATTGTTCTACGGCTTCATGACATACGGAGATGTCTTACTTATACGTTCATCATCTTTGATGTTTTACATTCTTATCTTCTTCTTATAACTTCTCTAGGACTCAACACACATCGCTTCTCTGCTAGTAGTTCATATGGTACTCTGAGTGGTTTCCCATAAACAACCAACAAACAAGTTCCGATCTAAATCTACTTTGCCCATAATAAATGAGTTAGATCGGTTGCAAGTTTTGTATATACCTTCGCTCTCTGAAGGAATTGTTTAGCCCAGCTCCAATATGTCAACCATCAAAGGTTACGATTGTACCATAACCTAAACTTATCGTAACTTATCCGAACCATTAGCTATAACATTCGTTAAGTTAATTTCTTATTCCTTACGGCTTTCTGGAAACTAAATGTCATACCTTAGGATACATTCTTATACGACTCACCTTCGACTTTCATTAATCTTATTACCATTCATTACGACTTTCTTAATACCATTCGTATCTTAATTAATACTTTCGTTATCCATTACTTGAACCCCATGTTCATTAGTCATTCTTAAAGTCGAAGCCATACCATTCGTTGTATGCTAAGACCGCTCGTTTATCGTAACAACATTGCATACACAGCGTCTATACGCTTCACACTTATCTCTCACTATCATGACATAACATCGAAATGTTATTCATTACCCTCGTTACTCAACGTCTAAGGAATCACAAATCTAGCAATCCCTCACGTTCGTTCATTGTAACTACGGTCCTCAAATATCGGTTCTGTAATCTGTATTTACATTATTTCCCTTTTACTCTTCTTTAATCTTTTCGTCCGACCTTCATTAAAGGTTTAATTCACTTGTTAAAGTGTTATATTAGTTGAACATTATGTTCTTTATCTTCCCGTACGTTTCCCCAAGAGTTGAGCAGTTAAAGGCTCTTCTCTGGCTTTTTCCCTACACTGGCGTTGCGGCGCCACTCTCTTCTTTATCTCTCACGTCGTGGCACGAGTTTGCGATACTGGCTCCTGAGTCTGGGTATTTGAAGCGCCACCTTACAAAGCGTGGTTTGGCCATGCTGGCCAAGCCCAAACCCTAGAAAATTTTTCTAAGTGTTAAATCCAATTTGAAACGCTTACTTCCCGCTTTCATTACTCATTCGTTATAACTCAGAATGTGGTCATTCCAAAGCCATTCTCTTCCTTATTTTATGTACTTAGATACCCCCTCAGATAGAACTTCATTTTGAATCCATTAACGTGCCATTCAATTGGCTTAATCTTCACCCTTCGTTTATTTTACGTTTTTAACGCTCTTTGTTTGTTCGTCCGTAATTCGGTCATCCGAACTCAGAATTTGTTCATTCTTAAGTCCACGACCCACATTTTCTATGTTCTCTTACATTCTTATGAAACCCTACACGTTTCGGTTCATTTAGTAACTTTCTAATTCTCCTTTATCTTTTACGAAATTTTCACCATAACTTCGTTATAGCTAAGTTTTAATCCGTTCTTCATGAACGTTTCTACCATTCCTAACCAAGAAATATGCATCTAACTTATACGCGATGGTTTTATACTTGTCCATCAATAACAATTATCCTACGCTGGTTTTAAATTTGTCCATCAACAACGTTCTTCGTGTTCTTCGCATGTTCTTCGTGTTCTTCGTTCGTTATTCATTTTAATCGATATTTTGGATTACGATTTCCCTTTTTATTGAAATTTGATGTTATAGAACATCATTCCTTACTTATTACACCTACTTATTGATATAATCCACTCGGATCGTTCTAATTCATTACGAATCTTATACTTCCTTAAGAAATTTTTAAACTAAACTTTTTATTCTTATTTCTTCATTTTCTTATGATTTCAACCATAAAAAATCATCCCTAACATCACCTACTTTTTATTCTCAGTAAGTTATGTTTTTAAACATAAAAACTTAAAGAAAATTTATAAAAGACTAGGTTTCAGATTACCGTTCTCATTTAATCTCTTTTCGTCAAACAAAGGTTGCTCCCGAGAAAATTTTTCTGCTTCCTTCTCCTTCCCATCCAAACTCCCTCTCTCTCTTTTTCAAAGTGTAGAATTATCAAAATCTCATTTAAAAGAAAGTTAGCTTCCTATTTATAGAAAATCTAAAGCTAGGGCAAAATAGTCATTTTGCCCCCCTTATCCTCCTTACTATTCATGGCTTAAAGACTAAGTTAACTTACTTCTTAAGTTTACTTAACACTTAAGTCTACTTAGCCTTTAAGTTTGATTAACTCTAAAGTTTACTTAACACTTAAGTTTACTATTTCCACCTCCTCAGTTAACCTCCTTACTATTCACAAAACTTAGCCTGTAAGTTTCGTGGTTAAAATCTTTCGGGTTTTCGTCAAGCAGTTTTAAAAACTGGGATTCTCGGAATCCAAATATTTTTGGATATTTCGTCTTTTCTTTACTGATTAACTTTTATGTATTCTTCGGATTTCCGAAAAACTGAAAAACACTTTTTGGCGTTAAGCGTTTTCCTTCACGTTTTACCCTAACATAGCTAAATGAATAAAAAATACATATGAAGATTACTTTTAAATCGTTTTTTATTTCGTCCAGGTTACGCACGTTTTTTGAGAAAAACTTTTTTCGGCTTACTTAACTTTTTAAGATATATTATTGCCAAATCTTTTGACGGGATGTCATTTTGACATACCGAACTCTTAGAAAGGCTTAGGTTATTCAAACCCTAACCCTTAGGTTTCGTTAGGTGAATAGTGCCTATTTCATCTTTTTCCACGGAAATATTTTTGTTCCCGTAAAATTTTCATTTTCGTCTTGAAAATTCTTACTCATTCATTCTAGATCGTAGCTAGAATCCTCCCAACTTATAATCATCCTAGGTTCTAGAACGATTAATAAACACATAACACAGAATATTATTAATAAAAATTCATTTTATTAATAACTAATTTTTTAAACATAAATTCTGGAAAATCCAAATTTCTGGGTTGTTACACTCTTCCCCTATTATAAAACTTTCGTCCTCGGAATTTCTTAAAACCACACCCTTACCCGGGTCATCACATTCACCCCTTCTTCACATAATTTCGTCCTCGAAATTTTAGCCTACCCCTGTAAAGCCCCCAAATCCGGGTACTTGAAACCCGAACTCGATGCTTCACGATACCATTTCTATGAGCGGAATTAATACTAATACTAATAATAATAATAATATAAATATCAAACTTAATTTACAAATATCAGAGTCTAATGCCAAGTCTGTGACCTTTACTACAATACATTACATGATAGATAATAAATATCATTGTCTTATCTTTGTCTAACTATTACAAGAGATAACATAATCATATTCTCGCTTGCTTTCCTTTTCACTTGTTCTCGTTGAATCTTGGTGATCACGCTTAATTTGAAAACATTTAAATTTAAAGCAAGAATGAGCATTTGATTGCCAACAAGTAATAGCAATTATAAATATAATTAATTTGAAAGAATTAAATGTTTTCTTCGTACATCACTTCTACAACGAATTAATAGTTGTGAAGTACACTGAACCGATAATAATAACATAACAATTCTATCTCAAATTTTTCAAACTACGTATTGACTATATATATATAGGGTTAGCTGACATACTATGAACATTTTTTTCACTTTTCGAATAGGTTTAGCAGAACTTCATCGGCAAACCGTCACAACTTATGGGCACGAGGGTGTACATCCCATGGGCCCTGTATTGATTAATACTACATACAAGAACGATATTATCGTTCACTCTGTCCACCTTGGGTGCATAAAAGTTTCCCTTGATCGAGATGTTCATACTTAGTCTGGAATCTGAACCAAAATAATTTGATTGGATACAAAAAGGTTTTATCATATTCAACGATATTTCTAAATATGTCTCTAGCTGATCAAATAGCTTAGAAGTATATATATATATATATATATATATCAACATGTGATTAGATACAATGATTATGCAAGTGGGGACACTTATATAACCATGTTTAGAAATTAACGAACAGAATATATATCTGAATTACAATATACTAACATGTTGATAAACAATGATCGGATATAGAATATATCACAATAGGGTTAATAATCTAGCATAATAATAATATAATTCTAAAACTTTCTTACTCATATCCATTGCATAAAGGAAATGCAAAGGTAGGATACTTGCCTTGTCTGCTGCTTACAATACGCAACTTAGTTTTATCTTTTATGTAATCACCTATCAGTAATAAGATCATTCTATCGATTAGAATCACATATAATAACACATAGTACTGCTTATTGCAGTCAACACATAACCTAATCACATTGCCACACATGTTTCACAATCATTAAATCACAAACAAACACATATACAAACACATTATGTAAGTCTAGATTAATTTCTGAAACACTTATTATGTAAGTCTAGACAGAACTTCTCAAGTTCAACATCAGAGAAGTTTAAGAAACTAGCATTCATTTGAAATATGAATGAAGTTAGGAAACTTGCCTTACGCACAGCTACAGCTTACGATAAACTGCTCATTCCAGTTCCTATATAGCACATAAGAAAAACAACACATATACTAATTAGTCGTGTATATTTAACTTATGCATTAGTTTACTTAACTTACTTCCTAGGGTTCGCGTTCTTGCAACCTAAGTTTACGCAACCACTTTCATTATCGTTCTACAGCTTCATGACATACGGAGATGTCTTACTTATACGTTCATCATCTTTGATGTTTTACATTCTTATCTTCTTCTTATAACTTCTCTAGGACTCAACACACATCGCTTCTCTACTAGTTGTTCATATGGTACTCTGAGTGGTTTCCCACAAACAACCAACAAACAAGTTCGTCGTCTAAATACACCGCCCATATGCGGTGAGTTAGATCAGTTACAAGTTTTGTATATACCTTCGCTCTCTAAAGGAATTGTTTAGCCCAGCTCCCATATGTCAACCATCAAAGGTTACGATTATACCATAACCTAAACTTATCGTAACTTATCCGAACCATTAACTATAACGTTCGTTAAGTTAATTTCTTATTCCTTACGACTTTCTGGAAGCTAAATGTCATACCTTAGGATACATTCTTATTCGACTCACCTTCGGCTTTCATTAATCTTATTACCATTCATTACGGCTTTCTTAATACCATTCGTATCTTAATTAATACTTTTGTTATCCATTACTTGAACCCCATGTTCATTAGTCATTCTTAATGTCGAAGCCATATCGTTCGTTGTATGCTAAGACCGCTCGTTTATCGCAACTGCATTGCGTACACAACGTCTATACGCTTCACACTTATCTCTCACTATCATGACATAACATCGAAATGTTATTCATTACCCTCGTCACTCAACGTCTAAGGAATCACAAACCTAACAATCCCTCACGTCCGTTCATCGTAACTACGGTCCCCAAATATCGGTTCTGTAATCTGCATTTACATCCTTTCCCTTTACTCTTATTTAATCTTTCCATCCGACCTTCATTAAAGGTTTAATTCACTTTGTTAAAGTGTTATATTAGTTGAACATTATGTTCTTTATCTTCCCGTACGTTTCCCCCAAGAGTTGAGCAGTTAAAAGCACTTCTCTGGCTTTTTCCCTACACTGTTGTTATAGATAAGTTTTAATTCGTTCTTCATGAACTTGTCTACCATTCCTAACCAAGCAATATGCATCTAACTTATACGCGATGGTTTTAAACTTGTCCATCAACAACAATTATCCTACGATGGTTTTAAATTGTCCATCAACAACGTTCTTCGTGTTCTTCGCATGTTCTTTGTGTTCTTCCTTCGTTCTTCATTTTAATCGATATTTTGGATTACGATTTCACTTTTTATTGGAATTTGATATTATTGAACATCATTCCTTACTTATTACACCTACTTATTGATATAATCCACTCGGATCGTTCTAATTCATTACGAATCTTATACTTCTTTAAAAAAAATTTAAACTAAACTTTTAATTCTTATTTCTTCATTTTCTTATGATTTCAACCATAAGAAATCATCCCTAACATCACCTACTTTTTATTCTCATTATGTTATGTTTTTAAACATAAAAACTTAAAGAAAATTTATAAAAGACTAGGTTTCAGATTACTAATAAGTAGGTTTTATACCTACTTATCCGGCATCTATTACTTAAATTATTTTCTTAATCTCATGTTTTTTAGTTACTTTTCATGCATTTTGTTTCCATATTGTAGATTATATGCTTAGAAGCGGAGTGAGTAACTATTGGTATAAAATTTGCAAGGAAAAGCAATTCCGGATATAGTTTGGGTTTTCATGTTCATTTTTTGTGCATTTCATGTTTGTGGCGTGGAACTTGGATTATGTTAAGGAACTCTTTCTTGGCATTCCGGAATGTCTTGCATCATTCTAATCGGAAGTTCGGATGTGAGAGTATGGCTTTCTAGCAACAAAGACAAAGTTAAGAGTTGTTTCGGTTGTCATTACACAGCAGCATCTTCTTCCGATGCAATTTTTACCTTCATCCGTACGTTATTTCTCAAAACTCAAAGAACAAAAGTTGTAGAGATCGTCGATAGCTTCGATTTGATAGGTCGCGACCCTCGTAACTCCTCTCGGTTTAAAAGTTATGGTAGTTTTAGCAGAGGAGGTTCCAGCAGAAAAATTAATTGGCAGATTGGGGGCAAGCTGGGGCTTGCTCTTTTGTGCCTATAGAGCATGTGATGCCCCCAAATCCGGGTCTCTTCCAACCCGACAGATGGTGCTACACGGTACTACCATTCATTTATTCATTCCATTGAACAGTCTCAAAAGAACTAATGTAACTTAAATATTTGAAATAATATTACATTTCCCAGGTTCTTTGTAACCCTTTTAGTTGTTCTTGTCAAAATATCAATATATTACAAACAGTCATCCTATACTATTATATAAGTATGCTACGGGTTCGTCTTCGCCTTGCCTTTATCCTTGCCGGAGCCTTCAGTCTGCTCGATTTTAGCCGTGTTCATATGGTTCAAGAAAGAGTGAGCATGACTAGCTCAGCAAGTACTACAATTCTAATAAACAACATGCTTGAAACATAGAACTCGTATATCTTAAATAACTGAACAATAGTTACGAAGTACTATCGATAATTCAAAATAGCACTTCTTTTCCTTCAAAACGTTTTACACAACCATATTCAGTGGAATAACAATTATGGCTTAAGTCTATGAGCATTCATAAGTTCTTTTAAAAAGGACAACCCGACACTAAGTCAAGTAAGTTAAGATAGCTTACGACGAGCACTTCTGAGTGATCAGCTCATAGTACTTTATGTTGATCAACACTACATTCTTTAAACGTGTATACGTTTAAGTTGTGGCAACCTCACATGCCTGTCGTTAAATGACAAAAACATTTTAGTATACTTGGTCTTCGATTGAAAACCATACCAATATAACTCGGTAAACATTAATCATGCTTAATAGATTTATAATACAAGTCTTGCCGAAAGAATTGGCTTAAGACTTCATTATTCAAGACTTCATGCGAAAGGTTATATGAATTACAAAGCTTGTCCAGACTGAACTAGAACAAGGGTTAGAATACTTGCCTTTGGCATCTGATTACTGATTAATACCCGTATAGTACTTTAAGTCTTTATGATTCTACAATACATAATCATATAATGTACCACATTAGGACATACACAATCAAGTATGATTACTATTATATCTTACCCTTCATCTCAACGTAATTCCTAACTTAGATTCGTTATTAGGGTTTCCGACTTTCATTACGTCATTCTCATTCTGCTAATCTTCGATTGATTATAAATTCTTAATCAACATGCAATAGTGTCTTACAAGTACTTTACAATGTCTTAACCATGTTATGATTACATCTTAATTCATTACTATCAAGTTCCCTTTCCTTCTAAACTTGAAAACATTCTTTACTATCAACTTCTTGTGACTGGCTCCACGGCGCCAAGTATTGCTCTGTGACTCGCGTTGCGGCGCGAGTTAGAAGTGCATAGGCTTCCGGCCTCGCGTTGTGGTGCGGGCATTCTAGGCTTAGAGTCACGCCGCGGCGCGGACTCTGTGCCTTAGAAAATTTTTCAGGTTTTAAATTTTTATGAACTTCCCGGACGCATAACTTCTTCGTTTTAAGTTCGAATTGGTCCGTTCAAAAGCCTACGGTTCAAAAATTTCATAATCTATGCGTTAATGCAAGAATTTTATCTATTTGACTTCGTTTGCTAAAAATTCACCTATGAGTTCATTTTTAACGAAAACGATAAACCTTCGTGAATGTTCAACGCTCGTTTCTTCGTTTCAAGTCAAAATCCGGTCATTTTCGAGTCCACAACTCTATAATGACTAAAATGACTTGTCTCCATCGAAAACCAACGTTTTCGACTTCAAACATAAAATACAACTTCCATTCCGAGAATTTCACGAATTCGACAATAATAGTCCAATCGTGTGAATTCTGGCAAAACTACAATACTAAGCGTTCTAAATGGATTTTTAACCAATCATATGATCATTACAAGTTATTTACTACACCAACTTATAATCAAAGTAGGTTTTGACTTATTCTCATAAGTTATTAACTTATTTAACTTAAGAGTTAAAAATCTTCATGCTCCTGACTTATTAATAACTTAAGTCCACTAATCAATGTTTTCATGCTATAATCAATATACTAATCATCATATGGCAACCTATGATAAGTTCTTCATGATTCTAACAACTTATTAATGTTCAAGTTACTTATTCAACTTATTTGGCTTAAGTTTATTCCTTATAACTTATTACATGTTATCCTCAAGCCATCCCCCTTCTCTATTAATCCTATCATAGAAGAGATATAGATAAAAGAGATGAGTCTTACCATTGAAGACTTCTATTTGCTTTGGAAAACTAGCAAAGGTTAAAGTGGCTTATAAGTGCTTAAGTGACTTATTCTCCCTAACAATTAAGTAGCTTTAGATTTGAGAGGAAAGTTGGATGAAAATGATCAACCAACAAATGAAATGAGCTTGGTATTTATAGGCCAAGGCAGCAAAGTGAGGGTACATTAGTCATTAGACTTCCCACCTCCTCATTTCCACCTCCTTACTATTCCTTGCTTGACCATTAAGTTATCTTGCTAGCTACATAAAGTTCTTGGTCATCACACTTCTTGTTTGCCCATCAAACTTACCCATTTGACACTTGGATTGCCCCATGGATCATGGCTTCACATTGGGCTTGGATAATTAATCTAGTTACTTTCTTTATGGGCTTATGCTACATAATTTGGACTCATGATAATCAAAACACTTGGGCTTGATTGTCACATTCTATTAGACTTCTATCAATAGTCTAATAATACTACAAGTCCATTACCTTAGATTTAACAACTTAACATATATACACTACGTATAATTCTCATACGCTATCTCGTATATTAATTCTTAATATACGTTATCTCATTCTTCATACATAATAGTACAATATATAGTATTATACTTACATTCATTACTTCATATAATGTATACACATTATACGATCACAACTTTCTTCCTTTAACGCTTAATATCCTAACGTTCCCAAATTAAGTCCGCATGCAAAATATTACGTTTTCCATACTTAGATTATTATTACATAATCGATCTCACCTTGATATTATAACATTACGTATTTCTCAGAAGTTCAAAAATAATTCCCGAGCAGAAATCGATGAATAGTGTTTTTCGAAAAATTTCTTGGAAATCTTTTATTTTCATTTTAGAAATTTAAACACTTTAATTCTCCCACGTAGTTAAAATACTACGACATTCCGGCATTTCTAGGTTATAGAACAACATTCATCTTATCAACACGTAATAATAATAAATAATATTATTTTATTCATTATTAAAAGTAATTACAAAATGTTCGATTTTCCGGGGCGTTACACTCTCTCCCCCTTATAAGGATTCTTTCCCCAGAATCTCGATATAAAAACAATTACAAAAATAAATTCGGGTAATTCTTTTTCATTATTTCTTCTAGCTCCCACGTTGCTTCTTCTGCATCGTGGTTCTTCCATATCACCTTTACCGAAGGTATGACTTTATTCCGCAGAACTTGTTCTTTTCTATCGACAATTTGAATCGGCGTTTCCTCGTACGTTAAGTCCTTCTCGACATAAATAGGCTCATACTCTATCACGTGCTTATAATCCGGCTTATAAGGACGTAACACAGATACGTGAAATACATTATGTATTCGTTCTAAGTCTGGAGGTAATGCTAACATGTAAGCTACCTCATCTACCCATTTTAATACCTCGAAAGGTCCTATAAACCTCGGACTTAACTTTCCCTTCTTTCCAAAACGTATCTTTCCTTTCCAGGGAGATACTTTCAGAAATACATACGAACCTACTTCAAACTCTCGATTCTCTCTGTGCGGATCCGTAAACTTCTTACATCTCATCTTGAGTGCTAGAAAGCGCATCCGAATCTTCTTGACAATATCCGCTGTCTGTTGCACCAATTCTGGTCCCAACATTCGGCGTTCTCCTACCTCATCCCAATACAGTGGCATTCTGTATTTTCTCCCATACAAAGCTTCGTATGGCGGCATACCTATGCTTGCATGCTAACTATTGTTATATGCAAACTCCACTAATGGTAGATGATCATCCCAACTACCCTTGAAATCCATGACGCAAGATCTTAGCATATCTTCTAATGTCTGAATTTTCCTCTCGCTCTGTCCATCCGTCTGTGGATGGTACACTGTACTCAGCTTCAACTGCGCTCTTAACTACTCTTGTGGACTTCTCCAAAAGTTCGACGTGAATCGTGGATCACGATCTGACACAATCGATACTGGCAGTCCATGTCTAGAGATTATTTCCTTAATATAAAGTCTAGCTAACGGATCTAAGTTATTCTTAACTTTAATTGGCAAAAAGTGAGTCGACTTCGTCAATCAGTCCACTATTACCTAAATCGTATCATACCCCTTCTGAGTAGTCTGAAGTCCTACAACAAAATCCATCGTGATATTCTCCCACTTCCACTCCGGAATTTCCAATGACTGTAACAAGCCACTTGGTCGTTGATGTTCAGCCTTAACTCTCTGACAAGTCAAGCACCTACTAATGTACTCGGCAATCTCTCTCTTCATGTTCGGCCACCAGAAACTCTGTCGAAGATCTTGATACATCTTAGTGCTACCAGGATGAATCGAAAACCTTGAACTATGAGCCTCTTGTAGAACCTGCTCCTTTAATTCCGTCTCATTCGGAACCCAAATTCTTCCTTCAAATCTCAATAACCCCTCGTTATCAAGACTGTACTTAGTATCTTTTTCATTGGTCAACCGTTCCTTCATTCGATCGCACTCATCAGTTTTGAGTTGCATCTCCTTAACTCTCTCTATGATGGTAGATTGCATCTCCATTGCAAACAACATTGGTCCTCCTTCACTTGGCAGCTTCACTTCCAACTCCATCCTAGCCATCTCTGTTATTAACTCAGTTTGAGCCGTTAACAAAGACAACTTTTCCCGACCCTTCCTACTTAAGGCGCTTCTGAACTACATTGGCTTTTTTCGGGGTGATCTGATTTCACAATCGTAATCCTTTATCAACTCTGGCCATCTCCTCTACCTCATATTCAACTCCTTCTGTGTGAAGATATATTTTAGACTCTTTGTGGTCCGTGTGTATATCTCACATTTTTCTCCATAAAGATAATGTCTCCATATCTTTAGAGCAAAAACTCTGCTATGGCTAGTTCGAGATCATGAGTAGGATAAACTTTCTCATAATCCTTCAAACTACTAGATGCATCATGATGACCTTTGCCATCTTTGCATGAGCACATGACCAAGTCCTTTATCGAAGCATCGCTATAAACTACAAAATTTCTGTGTCATCAGGCGGGTAATGACAAAGCAGCGCTTCACTCAATCTTTTCTTCAATTCTTGGCTTGTCTTCACACTTATCGGTCCACACGTATTTCACCGTCTTCCCTTGTCAAGTTAGTCAAGCGGAGTAGCTATCTTGAAAAAATCTGGATAAATCTTCGATAGTAACCGCGTAACCCTAGGAAACTCGCACCTCGGTTGGCATTTTGGTTGTTCCCAATTCATCACGGCTTCCACCTTATTTGGATCTCTGAAATTCCCTCACGGTCGATGACATGACCTAAAAGCGCACCTTCTCTAACCAAAATTCACACTTCGTGAATTTCGCATACAATTCTCCTTCCTTAATGTCTCCAACACTAATCTAAGGTGTTGACGCATGATCTTACGGCATCTTAGAATAGACTAGAATATCATCTATAAACACCACGACAAACTTGTCCAAATATTGTTTGAACACTCTGTTCATCATATCCATGAATCAAATTTGGTGCATTTGTCAACCCAAACGACATCACTAAAAACTTCGTAATGACCATAACGAGTCACGAATCTTGTCTTTGGCACATCCTCCTTCCTAACCTTTGATGATACCCCGTTCTTAAATCTATTTTAGAACAATACTTAACCCCTTTCAACTGATCAAAGAGATCATCGATCCTGGGAAATGGGTATTTATTCTTTATTGTTAACTTGTTCAACTCTCTATAGTCGATACAAAGTCTTAACGATTCGTCCTTCTTCTTGACAAACAGTACCGGTGCTCCCCACGGCGACACACTCGGTTGAATATACTTTCGATCCAACAGTTCTTGTAACTGCACCATTAACTCCTTCATCTCCACTGGCGCCATAAGATACGGTGCCCTGGAAACTGGTGCCGCTCCTGACACAATGTCTATCACAAACTTTGTCTCCCTATCCGGTGGAAGACCAGGTAAATCACTCGGAAATACATTCGAAAATTCTCTCATTATAGGTATTTGTTCCATGGTTTCTACCACTCTCTGGGTATCAACAACATCACACAGGTAACCTACGCATCCCTTCCTTAGTAATTTCCTAGTTTGTGTCATGGTTAGACAACAAGAACGTCCCGGCGATCTATTCCCGTAAAATACTACCCGAGGTTGTTCTAATGCCTTAATGTTCACAGATTTCTTTTGACAATCTATAATTGCCCCATGGTTTACCAACCAATCCATTCCGAGAATTATGTAAAACTCTCCTAACTTTATCGGTATTAGATCTACCGATAATTTACAACCTCGTATATCTACACAACAACCCTTATGAACATCTTCAACAGGAATTATTTCTTCGTTTGCTACCTTAATATTTAAAGGTATAGGCAACTTTTCGGGAAGTAATCCTAATCGTCTAGCAAAATCACATGTTATAAATGAACAAGTAGCACCCAAATCAAACAGCACGTACGCATTGATATCGTTGATCAGAATAATACCTGCGACGACGTCCCCTGATGCAACAGCATCTTGGACTATCATGTTAAAGGTACGACCCATCGGCCTACCCGGCTGCACTGGACTCCCAATAGCTAACTTATTGCTATTAGTGACCAGGTTCCCGTCCGTCCCCTTCTTCGGGCTGTTCTTTGCCATGTGGTCAGTTGATCCACACACAAAGCATCCGTGATTCTTCTTCGGACTTGGACAATTTGGCGCAATGTGCCCCTCCTGTCCACAGTTATAGCAGATGGTCTTCCCCTTGAGACAGACTCCTAAGTGAGTCTTCCCACAGGTCTTGCAGGCCTCCATTCTTCTCTTCGGGTCTCCTTGCTTCACTCCGATATTCCCAGAGCTAAATATCTTCCTTTTCTGACCCTCGCCACTTCCACTGGCTCCCTTAATTTTGACTCTCCCGTCAACCTTTCTTTTATTCTTCTTTTCTTTGTGGTATTGGCTCAACGCCTCACTACCACCTTCGGCGATTATTTCCTTCTCTAAAACGGTTCCAAAAGAAGTACTTTGAAACACCGAAATATAGTTATAGAGCAAGGGTTTCAAGCCCTCCTCAAACCGTCGCGCCTTCCTCACCTCGGTATCCACTTAGTGTGGAGCGAAACTCGCCAGTTCATTGAACTTGGCAGCATATTGGGGAACCATCATGTCCCCTTGTTTCAATTCCAGAAATCGCATCTCCATCCTACCCTGCATGCTTGTGGGAAAGTAGTTCTCGAAGAATATCTCCTTGAACCTATCCCACGTTAAATTTGTTATCCCAACCCTAGCCTGATTGGCTTCCCACCAAAAGTTGGCCTCTCCCTTCATCATATAGGTTGCAAAGGAAACCTTCTGGGCCTCATCGACATTTGCAATTACAAATACCTTCTCTATTTCCTTAACCCACGTTTGGGCTTTGATAGGGTCCGTAGTTCCTTTGAACTCTGGCGGACCCACACTCTTGAAATCCTTAAAGGTAGTAGCTCGTGCTACTCCTAGATTTACGGGGATATTAGCCCATGTTCTATTAAATGCAGTTGTTATTAAATTTATAAACTCCTGCATTAGGTTAACCGGACCTCCCTCCGGTTGATTTACGTTCGCGTCTTGATTATGTTGCACTCTTCTCGGCGACATTTTACTGATACAATAAACACATTACGTTATTATTTCTTTCTTTATTAGTTATCATTAATATTAAACAATAACATCAACATCCATAACACACTACTTTTCATAAAAAGGACTTATATTCATTCTTCGTAGTATAATACTACATTGGTTACATACTCAGCCTAAGCTGATTACATTACTTTCCCGCTATCACTTTCCAAAAATTGGGATCTACAAAAGACTACCCTTTACTATACAAAAAGGGCTTTACGTCACTACTACTTACAAAAATATTTACATACTACCTTAAATACCACTAATCTACATCTGCCTCAAGGCATTATCGAAATCTTCCTTGGCAAGACCGGCAATAATATCACGGCTAATAGTATGCCGTGTTTGCCCCACCTCCACCGGATATCCAGCTACCTGCTGCTGAAAATCCGTATGAGAACTCCTATGGATATAGGACATCCTCCCTATCTTCTGCACCTTAGTCTTTAGCTCCTCCTTGAGCTCAAAGACCTCGTGCTTTAAATCATGGACTTTGTCCTTAGCCAAAATCCTCTCGTCGTGTTCCTGCTCCCACATGGACTCGACATCAGTCTTGTCCTCTCTAAGCATTTGGAGCTCTGCCTTCAACTCCTTAACCTCCTGACAGTAATGGATATTTCTATCCAACACTGACATGAACAGAGACATCATTGACCCCCCAGGAGCTATCTCAGCTGCTATAGCCACTAGGTTAAAGGAGACTGTCTCTACCTCCTCCTCTATCATCCCATCAAACATTGACATGAAGTCAGCTTCTTCTTAGTCTCCAGACTCATTAATCACTACCTCTGGCTCTACTGCTATAGGGTTCGGTACAACCTCTACTTGGTTCACTGACTCTTCACTAATGGCTTGACCACCTACAAACATCTCGTTTACTCCTGACATCTACACAAAACAATTAAGTTGATTAGTACACGTCAGTAGAATAGTAAAAACACATAACATAATCATAATGCATTTTTATAAGGTTATTTTCTTCTTGTACTTCTTTAACTTCTCTTAAGGTTATGACTTAAGGTTTTTAATTCCCCCCTTAAGTTTTATAACCTAATGCTTTGATACCAACTTGTGACTCCCCCAAATCTAGGTCTCTTCCAACCCGACAGATGGTGCTACACAGTACTACCATTCATTCATTCATTCCATTGAACAGTCTCAAAAAGACTAATGTAACTTATATATTTGAAATAATATTACATTTCCCAGGTTCTTTGTAACCCTTTCAGTTGTTCTTGTCATAATATCAATATATTACAAACAGTCATCCAATACTATTACATAAGTATGCTACGGGTTCGTCTTCACCTTGCCTTTATCCTTGCCGGAGCTTTCGGTCTTCTCGATTTTAGCTGTGTTCATATGGTTCAAGAAAGAGTGAGCATGACTAGCTCAGCAAGTACTACAATTCTAATAAACAACATGCTTGAAACATAGAACTCGTATATCTTAAATAACTGAACAATAGTTACAAAGTACTATCGATAATTCAAAATAGCACTTCTTTTCCTTCAAAACGGTTTACACAACCATATTTAGTGGAATAACAATTATGGCTTAAGTCTATGAGCATTTATAAGTTATTTTAAAAAGGACAACCCGACACTAAGTCTGTAAGTCCGGCATAGCTTACGAGCACTTCTGAGTGATCAGCTCATAGTACTCTATGTTGATCAACACTACATTCTTTAAACGTGTATACGTTTAAGCTGTGGCAACCTCACGTGCCTGTCGTTAAATGACAAAAACATTTTAGTATACTTGGTCTTCGATTGAAAACCATATCGATATAACTCGGTAAACATTAATCATGCTTGATAGATTTATAATACAAGTCTAGCCGAAAGAATTGGCTTAAGACTTCATCATTCAAGACTTCATGCGAAAGGTTACATGAATTACAAAGCTTGTCCAGATTGAACTGGAACAAGGGTTAGAATACTTGCCTTTGGCGTCTGATTACTGATTAATACTTGTATAGTACTTTAAGTCTTTATGATTCTACAATACATAATCATATAACATACCACATTAGGTCATACACAATCAAGTATGATTACTATTATATCTTACCCTTCATCTCAACATAATTCCTAACTTAGATTCGTTATTAGGGTTTCTGGCTTTCATTACGTCATTCTCATTCCGCTAATCTTCGATTGATTATCAATTCATAATCAACATGCAATAGTGTCTTACAAGTACTTTACAATGTCTTAACCATGTTATGATTACATCTTAATTCATTACTATCAAGTTCCCTTTCCTTCTATACTTGAAAACATTCTTTACTATCAACTTCTTGTGACTGGCGCCACGGTGCCAAGTATTGCTCTGTGACTCGTGCTACGGTGCGAGTTAGCGATTACCAAGCTTCGACCCTCGCGTTGCTTGGCATAGCGCATTCTAAGCGTTAGAGTCGCGTCGCCATGGCCATGAACTCTCTGTGCCTTAGAAAATTTTTCAATTTTTAAATTTTTATGAACTTCCCGGACACATAACTTCTTCGTTTTAAGTTCGAATTGGTCCGTTCAAAAGCCTACGGTTCAAAAATTTCATAATCTACGCGTTCATGCTAGAATTTTATCTATTTGACTTTGTTTGCTAAAAATTCACCTATGAGTTCATTTTTATAGAAAACGATAAACGTTCATGAATGTTCAACGCTCGTTTCTTTGTTTCAAGTCGAAATCCGGTTATTTTCGAGTCCGCACCTCTATAATGACTAAAATGACTTGTCTACATCGAAAACCAATGTTTCCGACTTCAAACACAAAATACGATGTCCATTCCGAGAATTTCACGAATTCGATAATAATCGTCCAATCGTGTGAATTCAGGCAAAACTACAATACTAAGCGTTCTAAATGGATTTTTAACCAATCATATGATCATTACAAGTTATTTACTACACCAACTTATAATCAAAGTAGGTTTTGACTTATTCTCATAAGTTATTAACTTATTTAACTTAAGAGTTAAAAATCTTCATGCTCATGACTTATTAATAACTTAAGTCCACTAATCAATGTTTTCATGCTATAATCAACATACTAATCATCATATGGCAACCTATGATAAGTTCTTCATGATTCTAACAACTTATTAATGTTCAAGTTGCTTATTCAACTTATTCGGCTTAAGTTAATTCCTTATAACTTATTACATGTTATCCTCAAGCCATCTCCCTTCTCTATCAATCCTATCATAAAAGAAATATAGATAAAAGAGATGAGTCTTACCCTTGAAGACTTCTATTTGCTTTGGAAAACTAGCAAAGGTTGAAGTGGCTTATAAGTGCTTAAGTGACTTATTCTCCCTAACAATTAAGTAGCTTTATATTTGAGAGGAAAGTTGGATGAAAATGATCAACCAACAAATGAAATGAGCTTGGTATTTATAAGCTTGGCAAAGTGAGGGTAAATTAGTCATTAGACTTCCAACCTCCTCATTTCCACCTCCTTACTATTCCTTGCTTGACCATTAAGTTATCTTGCTAGCTACATAAAGTTCTTGGTCATCACACTTCTTGTTTGCCCATCAAACTTACCCATTTGACACTTGGATTGCCCCATGGATCATGGCTTCACATTGGGCTTGGATAATTAATCTAGTTACTTTCTTAATGGGCTTCTGCTACATAATTTGGACTCATGATAATCAAAACACTTGGGCTTGATTGTCACATTCTATTAGACTTCTATAAATAGTCTAATAATACTACAAGTCCATTACCTTAGATTTAACAACTTAACATAAATACACTACGTATAATTCTCATACGCTATCTCGTATATTAATTCTTAATATACGTTATCTCATTCTTCATACATAAGAGTACAATACATAGTATTATACTTATATTCATTACTTCATATAATGTATACACATTATACGATCACAAATTTCTTCCTTTAACGCTTAATATCCTACCGTTCCCAAATTAAGTCCGCATGCGAAATATTACGTTTTTCATACTTAGATTATTATTACATAATCGATCTCACCTTGATATTATAACATTACATATTTCTCGGAAGTTCAAAAATAATTCCCGAGCAGAAATCGATGAATAATGTTTTTCGAAAAATTTCTCGAAAATCTTTTATTTTCGTTTTAGAAATTCAAACACTTTAATTCTCCCACGTAGTTAAAATACTACGACATTCTGGCGTTTCTAGGTTATAGAACAACATTTATCTTATCAACACGTAATAATAATAAATAATAATATTTTATTCATTATTAAAAGTAATTACAAAATGTTCGATTTTCCAGGGCGTTACAGAGCAAGCCGGGGCTTGGGGTCTGGACAGTAATAGCAGCAAGGTAGCAAGCCGGGGCTTGCTATTTCAAAGGGAAATAGCAAGCTGGGGCTTGGGTACTCAAAAATTAAGACTCCTAGTTGGTTTCTAATGCTACAAGTGTGGAGTTTTAGTGATGGTGATGACATGGGACTCGTATATGCATGGAATTTTAATCAAAATACATGTGGAAGTATATAAGTGACAGCAAACACTGAGATTAGAGACACACAAGGCAAATTACGAAGATTAATCTCAGTTTTTCTAAGCAAGCGTTGGAGGAGTTTTTCAAGGAGATTTTCGAGACGATTGCGATTCTAGGCCACGTGAAGGGTGTTTTTTAATATTCTTCATCTTAGACTATTATTTGTAATTGAAAGAATGATTTCCATGATTTATTCAGTGTTTATTTCGTTTATTATGAATTAATTCACTTTTTAGGCTTATGATGGATCTTTGAGTGAATCTATGGTTTTGTAAACTTTGATTTCCAATTTAATAAGCTATTTCCAGTTTATCTATATTGATTTGAGCTTGAATCTATGAATTTCCTGATCAACAATTCTTTGTGGAGTTGGATGGAATCGAGAGAGGATATTCAAATCTAGACCTAGTTGATAGAGCATGTGTTCAGGGTTTTGTTAATAGCTTAAACTTAATGAGTGTTAAGGTAGAGATATGCTTGACACCGCATGTAATCGGATAGAGAACTTATTCTTCAACCTTCTTCAATTGTAACTCACACAGAGATATAGTGAGTTAGTTGTTTAAAGTGTTTAACGGATTTCTATCTTAATTGTGGATTGACGTTAATACGGTATTAGTGCATCGAGAGGTGGTTAATACTACGTTCGTGTTCTTGATTAATAAAATAGAATAGTGAGTTGAATTGGAATAAAAGTATTAAAATCAGAGTGAAGCTTAGGGTGAAATCATAAGTCTAATTCTCCATTAATTGTTTGAAATTCCAGATCTTGATATTTGTGATTAGTTTGTGATAGTTTAATTACTTTTTAAGTTAGAATAATTATTTTTAATCGTTGAATTGGATAGTTTAATAAAATTAGGATTAATAGGAAATTGATAATTGTGAAGTTAAGTTTCTTATTAAATTGTCTCTGTGGGAACGATACTCTACTTATCAGTTTATTGATTGTTGACCACGTATACTTGTGTGTTATTCGTATACTTTAAATCATACATGACTATATTCTATACCAAATTTTATTCTAAACTACCATTTCACTAGCATGGATAAAATTACTTAAGAAGAGAAAAATGAAGAAAAAACATAAAAATAAAATAAAAATTGGGCAGCTGGGGTGTTAGAAGTTTTTGGCGCCGTTGCCGGGGACTATTTAGTATAATTCTTAATAGTTTTACAATATCAGTTTAATTAATCCAGTTTTACTTAGACATTTTTTTTGTATTGTTTCTTCTATTTCAGGTGAGGAAGCAGTTTATGCAAACTCGGTCCAAAATCCAGACTTGTTGCCTTTTGAGGACGACATTGAGAAAAGGTTTCAGAGGTTGAGTAAGTGGATCAAGGAAACGATGTAAGAATTTGAAACATCTGAAAAGGAAGAGGTAACAGTAATGGCAGCCGAAGATCAAAAAGCATTAAGGGATTTCGCAACACCCAATGTGACTGAACTGCAGTTAAGCATCACCAGGCCAGCAATAGCAGCAAACACATTCGAGATTAAGCCTGGGATGATACAAATGATTCAGAATTCAGTTCAGTTTGGGGGATTTGCAAATGATGATTCGAATGAGCATCTGGTTAGCTTTTTGGAAATGTGCGACACTTTTAGGTTTAATGGGGTTTCGAATGAGGCGGTGAGACTTCGATTGTTCCCATTCTCTTTATGGGACAAGGCGAAGAGTTGGTTGCATTCTCTACCGTCCGGTTCGATAACAACATGGGAGGATTTTATTCAGAAATTCCTGGCAAAATTCTTTCCACCAGCAAAAACTGCGAAGATGAGGAACGAGATTACGATGTTTGAACAGCAACATGGGGAGTCATTATATGAGGGCAGGAAAGATATATAAAGAATCGCCGTAAAATGCCCACATCATGGATTGCCCCAGTGGCTACAAATGAACACCTTCTACAACGGGTTACATGGGAATCTCAGGACAAGTATTGATGCAGCATCGGGCGGAGCGTTCATGGCTAAGAGTTACGAGGAAGCATATGAGTTGATTGAAACCATGGCGGCTAATAACTACCAGTCGCCCATAGCAAGAATGACACAGGTGAAGGCAGCTAGGGTGTTAGAAGTAGATAGCATGACAACAATGCAAGCACATATATCTGCACTTTCAAAGATGTTGGAGTCGGTGAAAGCAACACAACAAACACAACAAGTACATCAAATGGCAATAATATGCGAGTTGTGCGCAGGAGAGCACCCAACGGAGCAATGTGCGATTAATCCAACAGTTGTGCAGTTCATCAAAAATTACAACAAAATTCCTCAAAGCACATATCAGAACACATACAATCAAAGAAATAGGAATCATTCGAATTTCTCATGGAGCAACAACCAGCAAAATCAAGCTCCATGACAAGCACATCCTCCAGGTTTCCAGAATCAGCAACAACCAGTTCAATATCAGGAAAGGAAACCCAATCTGGAGGAAAAGTTGGAAAAATTTATGACTACCACCGAGTTGGCCATAAATAATCACATCTTTATTTTGAAAGCACAAGAGATGTTGATCAAGAATCTAGAGAATCAGATGGGTCAAATTGCGTTGGCATTGAATAATAGACCACAAGGGACATTACCAAGCGACACCGAGAGAAATCCAAAGGGAACTCACGAGCAGTGTAATGCTATTATGCTTAGAAGCAGTAAGGAGTTGGTTTCTAACTAGGATAAGAAAGCTAGTGCAGGAGATGAATGTGAGGGTGAAGGGAAGGAATTAAAGAAGAAATGTACAGAAAAAGTGGTGCAAAAAGCAAAGGAAGAGAAATAACTTAAAGCTACACCACCTGTACTGTAAGACCCCAACTTATTATTAATGAAATTTAATTTTCTCTATTGATTATTTTGAAATAGTAAGGGTTGATTTGATTAATGTGGATAGTTAGGGGTAAAATACGCAAATACTTCAAAATAAGCAAGTGGTTATAAAATATTCATTGTTGTCGGGGAATATTCGTTTGGTCGTGGAATATTAAATCTTTGTCGGGGAATATTCGCATGACCAGTAGCGACCATGTGTGGGCCCCATAATCTGAAAGCGATTGGATGAAGAAAACGACAAATATAAGTGGTTTAAAAAAAATAGCTAGGCGTGGTTATTACTGCTATTATCTTTGTTAAAATACCCGTTGGTTAAAACACAAGAAGACACACGGTATTGCACCAATTATTGATTCTTACGTAAGAAGGCACTACTCAATAATGGTTACGAATAATTCTTATTCGATATTTTATTGAGTTAATAATTCTTTGCGTTGATATTTTATATTCTTTGTTGTTTCAATAATTGTCATTACACGAAGATTTTTCATTATCGAATCAATAATTCATATTATCCGAATAATATTATTAGATAACATTATTGGCAATGTCTAGAAAGTTACATACAGGAGAGGTTTGGTCACCTAATTTGCGGCGCCAAAGAAGAAGAAATTCTTATTGGAAAGCCCCTCTTTCCTCGGGCGCTGGTTGTCAATAATGTGATTCGTAATATTATTTATGAATAATTAATTATTGATTTATATGATGAGGAAAATATTGATTTTATGAGGATATAGATGGAGAAAATTTTTAATGTGACAATTGTTGAAAATTAATATTTTATCTTTTTACGATAAAATAATTCATTTAAATATATTATTTTAATAATATATTAACGATGATATTTTTACAATGAATGTGGGATATATGAGTATATGAGGAGGAAGAGTATTTTTGTGGCATTAAATGTTTAACACATGTTTTGTGTGTTGGTGGACACAATTATCAATTAGAAATTTGATTATAGCACAGTAAAATCGCCTCGTTTGTGGATTTCGGTCAATTTCTGTTTGGAATTCGGAAAACTTTCTTCTGCAAAGTTGTAGAGAATTGAATTTCCTATAAAACTCATGAGATTTGAATTTTCTGATAAAAGGGCTATTTATTATGAATTATTAAAGTTCCAAGTTCAAATAATTAATTTTAGGAGTTTTAGTTAATTATTTTGAGAAAAACGTTTTTTGCAACTAAGTTGGCCTCACATGTGATTAAAATGGGCTGAGATCAGTTGTCTAAGGTGGGCTAAAGAAAATATGAAAAATATATTAATATTATATTCAATTTTCGCTTTGGTGTTCTAAGCATTTTCTATAAATAGGGTGCTTAGGTTAGAATTGAAAAACACGTACGGCTGAAGTTTCTCTCTATTTCTCTCTCGATATATTGAGCATATTCTTGTGAGTATACTTTGAGTATTGTTAGGCGGTGCAAGTTCCTTCAAAGACTATATTCCAGATTCAAGCTAGAAGTACTAATCTTTCGAGGAGGTAAGGGATGTTATTTTCTTCTCAAATGATATTATTTCTTCAATATCATTATGTTGAAATATTGGTTGGAACTTTTATCAAATTTGGAACTTTTTTCATGTTGGGGCTACTATTCATGAGTTACTATTCACGAAGTTACTATTCACGAAGTACTATTCATGAAGCGTGAAGATGTTTTTTGTGGAATTTCTATCTTTTGGTGTCGAGTTAATATTCACGATATCGGCACTATTCACTTTGAAAAATAAAATTTCTTCTTTTGTCCAAAATATCTATTCGGATACTAGCTTTGATTGTATCCATGTTTTGATCATTCTTGAATTTTACACCACTATGATTATTTTTGAGGTATTTTTGAACATGGATAAAACAAAGTACTGAATCCTTAATCCTTAATCCTTGTCATTTTGTTTTCTTTGGATTCGTTTCTTTTAAAATATTTTTCATCATCATCGGTCTTAAATGATGATATTATTGAATATCTTTGGCTCAGTAGTGCAAAGATGAATGATTTCTGAAGAATATCTTTGGTAGTAGTGCAAATATGAGCAGTGTTTAGATGAACATGACTAATCGATGAATATCTTTGGCTGTAGTGCAAAAGATGAATATTTGATTCCGGATGTATATTGATTTATGTTCTGAGGATATAAGATAGATGATGAACTTTTAAATTCATACATAGAAGATAGTAGTTTGCATTCTCTACTTAACTCTTCTAATGAATTATTATTTCATTGCGAATATTGATTTAAAATTTGTTGTCTATTGTATTCTATTAGATTTTTCCTGTTGAAGACTAACGGTAATTTGTTGTATATTATCTTAGTCATAATATTCTTTCTTGGGCTAGTTGAGCTCACCCTTTTCCTTTTTGTTCCATTTTTCTTCTCGGGAGGCGAGAATATAGCGTAAAAGTGCAAGTGGGGGGTATGGAATGAAGGTTTTAGAAAGGATTGTTTAGTAGTCCTCACCATTTTTGTAAAATAATGTATCAATAAATGTGATGAGGATTTATTTGAGTATAGATATTGTCTAGAAGATAATATTTGAATTCAAACTCACAGTTTTACTGTTGTAATAATAAAATTGTAGTTGTTTCTGTACCATGTATTGACAACTCAGAATAGGTGATGTATACCTATTTTGTTGGTGTCACATGTACCCTTTCCTTCAAGGTTAGAAAATAACAAGTTAAAGAACCAGTTTTCGAGGTTTATGGATATATTCAAATAGTTACACATTAGTATTCCATTTGCCGAAGCACTTGAGCAGATGCCGTGTTACATTAAATTCATGAAGGACATACTTTCGAAAAAACGTAAGCTCCAGGATTTCGAAACAGTGGCGTTAACTGAGGAATGCAGTACAATACTACAGAAAAAGCTCCTGCCTAAATTGAAAGATCCAGGAAGTTTTACAATTCCTTGTGCAATTGGCAATCAAGATGTGGGAAGAGCTGTATGCGATTTAGGAGCAAGTATAAATCTTATGCCACTATCCATTTACCAAAAGTTGGGATTAAAGGAAGCAAAACCAACCAATATTAGTCTACAACTCGCCGATAGATCAATAACATACCCTTTAGGAATAGTCGAAGACGTATTGGTCAAAGTTGAGTCACTAATATTTCCAGTCGATTTTGTGGTACTAGATTTTGAAGAAGATAAGAACATCCCTATCTTCTTGGGACGACCATTCCTAGCGACTAGACAAACACTGATTGACGTGCCTAATGGAGAACTGATTATGAAAGTGTTTGATCAGGTAGTAACGGTAAAGGTGTTCAAGGAAATCCCAATCCCAACTGACAAGGAAGAGTGCCAGTTGCTCGAGGAATCTACACGTGTCAAGTTCAGGGGTTGCAAAGAGGATAGTGGTCTTAAGGCATTAGTTGAGGATAAAAAGTCAAATTCATTATCTAACATGCAAGTGAACGGGCATGCATTACAACAATGTTGGTGTTACGCGATAAATAATCATCATGCCAAAATTAACCCAACCGATCCGGGATGAAACAGGGGGTAGTCAGGCTAAACGACTTAAAATCAAGCACTAATTGGGAGGCAACCCAATTTTATTTTTATGTTTATTTTTATTTTTTATTTTTTTTAAGTAATGTTATCCATGCTAGTTAGATGGTAGTTTAGAATGTCTAGAATAAATTCATGTCAATTCATTAACTAGTAGTTCAAGTATAGTTGATTTTTAAATAATCTTACCCTCCATGCTTGAATTTGCTCAACATCTACTTCTGAGGATGTTTTTCATGTTGATTAGGTACTCAGAGAAGCTATGGGAAGCACATGAGGCAAGGAAGAGGAAACTCAGCAGCAATAGCAGACTTTAAAGCCTTAATAGTCCACTAGAAAGCTTAGGCGTGCCCCTTTAAAGCACAAGAGCAAGCCGGGGCTTGCTTCAACACTACCTTAACAGATTCATGGCAAGCCGGGGCTTGCCCCTTGCAGCACAAAACATCCAACTGGGGCTTGCCCCCTTACTGCCTTAGTAGCACACATGCAAGCTGGGGCTTGCTCCATATAGAACAAAGACCCAAGCCGGGGCTTGGGGGTCAAGATTTGAGCAACAGTTACGGCAGTTGGGCATGACAGACATCCCACTTCCATTCTACTTCAACTTCCTACAAACCAACTCCTACACAACATACACCCACGACCTTCACATAACTTCCCATCTCCTCACAACAATCAAACAATATCCCACTCCTCCCACCTAGTCACTCACTACCCACCTACAT
Source organism: Panax quinquefolius (assembly GCA_020205615.1). Lineage (NCBI taxonomy): Eukaryota > Viridiplantae > Streptophyta > Magnoliopsida > Apiales > Araliaceae > Panax > Panax quinquefolius. The sequence continues at coordinate 38,583,405 of CM035153.1, read as the reverse complement.
AAACTCCTCTCTATAAAACCACCCTTCACCACATAATCTAACAATACCAATTTGGAAGTTTGAGGACAGAGTTTGTGCAAATCTCTACAACTTACCTGGAATTATACTGAAAGTAAAAGTTGTTTTCTAATTCCTCAATTTCTATCCCCATAGTTCGAATAAAATCACCAAAGACCACATGTTTGAGGCCATGAATCTATCTTTCGCCTCCTTGAACACTACGCTCTAGAGCTTCAATCCTATTTCCCAATTCCCATACCAATAACTAGCACCAATGCCAAGGTTTCCACCCAGCAATTCCGATGAAGAACACCAACCACCACCAACCCAAACTTAGGCGATTACAGGGAAGTCCTCTCTTATTTATTGCATTATCTATACAGAACGAGGGCATTGTAATTTTCAAGTTTGGGGGATAAAGTTTCATGTTTGCATATTTAATTTCATTAGCTAGGTTTGCATATGTTAGTTCATTGTTTAGTTTTAGGATTATTACATGTTGCATTCAGATAATCATGTAGTTGCATAGTAGCTTAGGAATGTAAATAGTTTTTATTTATCTTTGCATTGATGTTATATTTACCACATATATATTGAAAAAAAAATTAAAAAATTAAAAAATTAAAAAATTAAAAAATTAAAAAATAATAGTTAGTTAATATGTTCATCTTGCATGAGTCCAGCTGTTTGAGAGTTACAGTCTATTTTGGCCAATGATGAGAATGGAATTGAGTAGGCAACTATAGTACTGACTATTAGAGTTTTGATGTGATTTCTAGTTATGAATTGAATCCTTTTCTGTTTGAAATTGGTATGATAAGGATAGCACAGTAAAAACAACTTGTTGATTGATTGAGTTTAAATTGATGCATAATGGGACTCTAAAGGATAATGCTAGTTTAAATGAAAGAATGACAAGAATAAGTAGTGATGGTTAAAGTTAGACAAGAACCTAAGTTTGGGGGAATATTTGGGGTACATAGGCTATATAAAAAAAAGAAAAAAAAATATGAATAAACACCGTGGCGTGCTTGTCTAGTTTTGTGGCCTTTGTTACTTGAGTCAGTAAGCCCGAGGGGATTGTCTTTACACCTAGAGCCTTAAGGTCTTAATGGTCTGGGAGTCGTTGGTCGAAAGCTCGTTAAGGTAGCATTGAAAAGCCTAAGGGAATAAGACATTGTATAGCTATGTGTATATAAACCAAAAGAAATAAAAAGAATAAAACGGGAAATAAGAGCAAAAAGCCCCTGTAGATGAAAATAAAGCATAAGTATCCCATGTTAACCCTCGATATTGGTAATTGTTTGATTTTAGTTGGATTTAGCTTGTTTTTGGATTTCTTGAGTTTACACTGTATGATACCTTCGAAGAGACTTGTTATGTGTTAAATTTTATTTTATATTAGATAGCATGGTTGTTGAGCACACACGCACTATACTAGTAATAACAGTAAGATTTGATGATTGACCGGTAAATTACTGATGAGTTTTGATATGATGTATTATCATGTTTACTTGATTTCTCTGAGGCCGGGCGAGAAGACTTGTGCTTATCAATACTGCTGGATTCGTAGGCATGTAGATTAGTTGCATTCCATTCCATTGCATTGCGTTGCATCTTTGTTTTATTTTTGCTAGAGGACAAGCAAATGTTTAAGTTTGGGGGTATTTGATAAGTAGGTTTTATACCTACTTATTCGGCATCTATTACTTGAATTATTTTCTTAATCTCATGTTTTTTAGTTACATTTCATGCATTTTGTTTCCATTTTGTAGATTATATGCTTGGAAGCGGAGTGAGTAACTATTGGTATAAAATTTGCAAGGAAAAGCAATTCCGGATATAGTTTGGATTTTCATGTTCATTTTATGTGCATTTCATGTTCGTGGCGTGGAACTTGGATTATGTTAAAGAACTCTTTCTTGGCATTCCGGAATGTCTTGCATCATTCTAATCGGAAGTTCGGATGCGAGAGTATGGCTTTCTAGCAACAAAGACAAAGTTAAGAGTTGTTTCAGTTGTCATTACACAGAAGCAGCTGCTTCCGATGAAATTTCGGCCTTCATTCGTTCGTTATTTCTCAAAACGTAAAGAACAAAAGTTGTAGATCTCGTCAATAGCTTCGATTTGGTAGGTCGCGGGCCCCGTAACTCCTCCCGGTTTAAAAGTTATGGCAGTTTTAGCAGAGGAGGTTCCAGCAGAAAAATTAATTGGCAGATTGGGAGCAAGCCGGGGCTTGCTCTTTTGTGCCTATAGAGCAAGCCGGGACTTGGGGTCTGGACAGCAATAGCAGCAAGGTAGCAAGCCGAGGCTTGCTATTTCAAAGGGAAATAGCAAGCTGGGGCTTGGGTACTCGAAAATTAAGACTCCTAGTTGGTTTCTAATGCTACAAGTGTGGAGTTTTAGTGATGGTGATGACTTGGGACTCGTATATGCATGGAATTGTAATCAAAATATATGTGGAAGTATATAATTGACAACAAACACTGAGATTAGAGACACACAAGGCAAATTACGAAGATTAATCTCAGTTTTTCTAAGCAAGCGTTGGAGGGGTTTTTCAAGGAGATTTTCGAGACGATTGCGATTCTAAGCTACGTGAAGGGTGTTTTTCAATATTCTTTATCTTAGACTATTATTTGTAATTGAAAGGATGATTTCCATGATTTATTCAGTGTTTATTTCATTTATTATGAATTAATTCACTTTTTAGGCTTATGATGGATCTTTGAGTGAATCTATGGTTTTGTAAACTTTGATTTCCAATTTAATAAGCTATTTCCAGTTAATCTATATTGATTTGAGATTGAATCTATGAATTGCCTGATAAATAATTCTTTGTGGAGTTGGATGGAATCGAGAGAGGATATTCAAATCTAGACCTAGTTGATATAGCATATGTTTAGGGTTTTGTTAATAGCTTAAACTTGATGAGTGTTAAGGTAGAGATATGCTTGACACCGCATGTAATCGAATAGAGAACTTATTCTTCAACCTTCTTCAATTGTAACTCACATAGAGATATAGTGAGTTAGTTGCTTAAGGTGTTTAATGGATTTCTATCTTAATTGTGGATTGACGTTAATACGGTATTAGTGCATCGAGAGGTGGTTAATACTACGTTCGTGTTCTTGATTAATAAACTGGAATAGTGAGTTGAATTGAAATAAAATTGTTAAAATCAGAGTGAAGCTTAGGGTGAAATCATAAGTCTAATTCTCCATTAATTATTTAAAATTCTAGATTTTGATATTTGTGATTGGTTTGTGATAGTTTAATTACTTTTTAAGTTTGAATAATTATTTTTAATCATTGAATTGGATAGTTTAATAAAATTAGGATTAATAGAAAATTGATAATTGTAAAGTTAAGTTTCTTATTAAATTGTCTCTGTGGGAACGATACTCTATGTGACGCCCCCAAAATAGGTCCATTCCATCCAACCCATTCTGAGTCTTCAAATACATGGTACAGAAATAACTACAACTTTATTATTACAACATATAAACTGTGAGTTTAAATACAGATATTGCCATCTAGACAATATCCACACGCAAATAAATCTCCATCATAATTATTGATACATTATTTTACAAAAATGGTGAGGACTACTAAACAACTCTCTCTAGAACCTTCATTCCATACCCCGACTAGTACTCGCTACAATCTCGCCTCCTGAGAAGAAAAATGGAACAACAAGGAAAAGGGTGAGCTCAACTAGCCCAATAAAAAATATTATAACTAATTAAGATAATATACAACAAATTATCGTTAGTCTTCAACAGGGAAAAATCTAATAGAATACAATAGACAACAAATTTTAAATCAATATTCGCAATGAAATAATAATTCATTAGAAGAGTTAAGTAGAGAATGCAAACTACTATCTTCTATATATGAATTTAAAAGTTCATCGTCGATATTTTATCCCCTGTAACATCAATCAATATACATCGGAATCAAATATATTCATCTTTGCACTACAGCCAAAGATATTCATCGATTGGTCATGTTCATCTAAACACATGTTCATCTTTGCACTACGCCAAAGATATTCTTCAAATCATTCATCTTTGCACTACGGGCCAAAGATATTCCATAATATCATCATTTAAGACTTAAGATGATGAAAATATTTTTAAAGAAACGAATCCGGTGAAACAAAATGACAAGGATTAAGGATTAAGGATTCGTATTTTTTTATCCACATCCAAAATACCTCAAAAATAATCACAAAGTGGTGTAAAATTCAAGAATGATCAAAACATGGATACAATCAAAGCTAGTATCCGAATAGATATTTTGGACAAAAAAAGAAATTTTATTTTTCTATTGAATAGTGTCAGATATCGTGAATAATAGTGTCGTATCACGTGAATAGTAACTCCGACACCAAAAGATAAAATTTCCCAAAAAACATCTTCACGCTTCATGAATAGTACTCGTGAATAGTAACTCGTGAATAGTAACTCATGAATAGTAACTCATGAATAGTAACCCCGACATGAAAAAGTTCCAAATTTGATAAAAAGTTCCAACCAATATTTCAGCATAATGATATTGAAGAAATAATATCATCTGAGAAGAAAATAACATCCCTTACCTCGAAAGACAGTACTTCTAGTTGAAACACCGGATATAGGCTATAACTTGAACTTGCACCGTATAGCTATACTCAAAGTATACTCAAAATACTCACAAGAATACGCTCAAAATATCGAGAGAGAAATAGAGAGAAAACTTCAGTTTCTGGTATAATTTTCAATTCTAACCTAAGCACCCTATTTATAGGAAAATGCTTAGAACACCAAAGCAGAAAATTGAATATAATATTAATATAATTATACAAATTTTCCTTAGCCAACCTTTTGGTCAAAAACACCAGCCACACATGTTAAATAAGGTTCACAAACTCACCAAAAACGTTTTTGTTGATATAAATAATTAAAACTTCCAAAAATTAATTATTTCGGAGCTTTGGAACTTCAATAATTCATAATAAATAGCCCTTTCATCAGAAAATTCGAATCTCACGAGTTTTTATAGGAAATTTAATTCTCTACAATTTTGTAGAAGAAAGTTTTTCCAAATTCCAAACAGAAATTGACCGAAATCCACAAACGGGTGATTTTACAAGCTATAATCAAATTTCAGTCAAGAAATGGGGTCCACCGACACACAAAACATGTGTTAAATCATTTAATGCAACAAAATACTCTTCCTCCTCATATACTCATATATCCCACATTCATTATAAAAATATCACCATTAATATATTATTAAAATAATATATTTAAATGAATTATTTTATCAGAAAAAGATAAAATATTAATTTTCAACAATTTTTCTCCATCTATATCCACATAAAATCAATATTTTCCTCATCATATGAATCAATAATTAATTATTCACAAATAATATTACAGAATCACAATATTGACAACGAGTGCGGTTCCTGTGAGGAAAGAGGGCTTTCAATAAGAATTTCTTCTTACTAATAGCGCAATTAGGTGACCAAACCTCTCCTTGATGTAACTTTCTAGACATTGCCAATAATGTTATCTAATAATATTATTCGGATAATATGAATTATTGCTTCGATAATGAAAAAATCTTTGTGTAATGACAATTATTGAAACAACAAAGAATATAAAATATCAACGCAAAGCAATTATTAAATCAATAAAATATCGAAGCAAGAATTATCGTAACAATTATTGAGTAGTGCCTTCTTACGTAAGAATCAATAATTGGTGCAATACCGTAGCTACTCTTGTTCAACAACGCGTATTAGTGTGTTTTAACCACCGGGTATTCCAACAAAGATTAATACGGTAACAACTACGCCGTTATTTATAAACAACTTATATTTGTCGTTTTTTCTTCATCCAATCGCTTTAAGTTATGGGGCCATAAAAGATCGCTACTGTCATGCATTTAATATTCCGACAAGCGGTATGAATATTCCACGACCAAACGAATATTCCCGACAATAATGAATATTTTATCACCACTTGCTTATTTAAAATATTTGCGCATTTTACCCATAACTAACCACATTAATCAAATCCACCCTTACTATAAATAAAGGAAATTCCTTTTTATTTAAAAAAATTTTGGGGTCTTACACTCTACTTATCACTTTATTACTTGTTGACCACGTATACTTGTGTGTTGTGCGTATATAGATTTTACCCAACAATTACCGTTCTCATTTAATCTCTTTCCGTCAGACAAAGGTTTCTCTCGAGCAAATTTTTCTACTTCCTTCTCCTTCCCATTCTCCCATCCGAACTCCCTCTCTCTCTCTTTCAAAGTGTAGAATTCTTAAAATCTCATTTAAAAGAAAGTTAGCTTCCTATTTATAGAAAATTTAAAGCTAGGATAAAATAGTCATTTTTCCCCCCTTAACCTCCTTACTATTCATGGCTTAAGGACTAAATTAACTTACTTCTTAAGTTTACTTAACACTTAAGTCTACTTAGCCTTTAAGTTTGATTAACTCTAAAGTTTATGTAACACTTAAGTTTACTTAACACTTAAGTTTACTATTTCCACCTCCTTAGTTATCCTCCTTACTATTCACAAAACTTAGCCTGCAAGTTTCATGGTTCCCTCTTTCGGGTTTCGTCCGACAGTTTTAAAAACTGCGATTCTCGGAATCCAAATATTTTTGGATATTTCGTCTTTTCTTTACTGATTAACTTTTACATATTCTTCGAATTTCCAAAAAAACTAAAAAACACTTTTTGCGTTAAGCGTTTTCCTTCACGTTTTACCCTAACATAGCTAAATGAATAAAAAATACATAACAGTACTTTTCGTCATTTTTATTTCGTCCGATTTCTGCACGTTTTTTGAGAAAAGCTTTTATTGGCTTACTTAACTTTTCAAGATATATTATCGTCAAATCTTTCGACGGAATGTCATTTTGACATACCGAACTCTCTAAAAGGCTTAGGTTATTCAAACCCTACCCCTTAGGTTTCGTCGGGTGAATAATGCCTATTTCGTCTTTTTCCCCAGAAATATTTTTGTTCCCGAAAAATTTTCATTTTCATCTTGAAAATTCTTACTCGTTCAATCTAGATCATAGCCAGAATCCTCCCAACTTATAATAATCCTAGGTTCTAGAACGATTAATAAACACATAGTACAGAATATTATTAATAAAAATTCATTTTATTAATAACTAATTTTTTAAACTTAAATTCTTGAAAATCTAAATTTCTGGGTCGTTACCGAACCCTTGGTTAGGAATTTGAGTTATAATATGTAAATTGATAATGGTAGTTGTTAAAACGTTTAAAAACGAAAAGAACGCAAGTTGAATGAATCAATTTGGTTAACAAACAAATTTGTAGTGAATGATTACGCTAAACATGTTAAAACGTAAAAATTTAGTATAAACATGAGTTTTGGGTCAAGATTTGGGTTAGTTAATGTTTCTTTAAATTGTTGATTCTTTGGTATGTTGTAGTTCTATGAATTACGAGTCCATAGAGTTGAAAATAAACTCAATTGGATGTGTATAACTCGAGTTATGAAGGTTGGAAGGAGAAAGGGTTAAAAATTCACAAGAACATCAAAACTAGGAAAAAAAAATCATGCACCTTTTGGCTAGGGGTCGCTTCAGTGCTTCCCCCAAGGCTATTTGGGGCGCTGCAGCGCTGGAATAGTAGTCAGGGTCGGACCATTTTGAATTTGTGTAGTAAAATGGCCGTAATATTTTCATACGGACTCCGATTGAGGCGATTCAAGATTATCCTGAACAAGAACGAGTAGACCTACAACTTTTGTTCTTTAATATTTTCAATTTGAGGTCGGGAAAAGGGGTCAAAATGGTCATCTTTGGGCCTATTGTGTTTTCGAAGGCAATCGGAAGGCGTCTGGCATTCACGTATGCAAGTGTAGTGCTTCTGACGATAAAAGATGTTGTTCTAAGTTATAAAACATGAATGTTAGTAAATATAATTGTGACACCCCAAATCTAGGTACTTCATTCCCACAAGATTTGGTGCTCACTAATCAAGCATTCATACTATCTACCCAAATAAAATAATATTTGAATCAAAAAACCTTCCTTAAATAGGGTTACATCATTAAGTTCAAAAATATCTTAGGTTATCTAACCTTTAAACATCATTCAAAAGCAGAATTAAATTATTACATAACATCATTAAAATAAAGTCTAAGATCATCATAATAAATAAAAGTACAAATCAGCATCACTTGTATAATTTTTCCTTTCCTTTGCTAGTTGAAGGTTCATCTTCCTTCTCCACCTTAGCTGCAATGAGTTTATAAATATGCAAGAGTGAGCAAAACAATTGCTCAGTGGATATAACAATGAATCAACAAGAGAATAACTGCCAACAAATAGGCTCATCAAAACTGGATCGTACTCTAACAATGATAATCAAGAACTGGAATCCAAAATATGGAATATACATAAATGAGGGTCATAAGACCATGAACCATGTCTATAGTTGCGAGTAATCTTTCAACTCCGACTTTAACAGTCATACGACTATAAGGACTCCTCGTACTTAGGGGGATCAACCCTTCGTACAATGTATTGTGCACAAACATTTTAACGTTACGCGTAAGTTAACCCCTAATAATAATAGGGTTGTTCATCTCAGTATTTAGAGAAAAAGTCCGAACCAAAGAAAGTTTGGTTTGGATAAGCTATCAAGGGTAATTTGAAGTTCAACGAACATCAACTAGAGGACTAGTTGAATTAATAGTGTTTGAGAATCATAATAGGGGTTTAATACCAACATGACATAGAACAATTGAGAATCATAAATGAACTGGTTATACATATCAAACTCATGCTTGAAATAACTATAAACCATAAGTATTCAATAAAGTGACTAAAATGGTTAACCTTTGCCTGAACAATAAATAAGCTAAGGTTAGAGTCTTATAACATTGGAAATGAATTTACTGTATGTACAATAACTAATAGCAAGCTGGAACTAAAAACTTGCCCATCATGATATTAAATTCATGCAAGGATTAAAATAGTTCAACAATAGAAACGAGAATTCAAAAAAATTGCGTTCATTATACAATAATAGAATTCAAGAAACTTGCTTAACTATAAACAATTTAGAATGAATCAACAAAATGAGAATTCAAATAACATTAGAGTTAAAGTTAGTTCAAATGAACTAGGACGATTGATTTATTCAATCAACAGTTGAAATAGAAAGCTTGCTCAATCAAAGAATAGAGATTCATAATGTAATAATGGAACTAGCTCAACGAAAATAAAGAATTAAGAAACTTTCTCAATGTAAAAGATAGAGTTTAGAGACTTGCTCAATGTAAATATAGAGTTAGAAAACTTGCCTTGAGCGTAAGCTATAAAGTTAAACTCACGATCACCTACACATAATTTTAGAACCACAATAACTATTAGACATGCTAGCATATCATAACATGTTCATTATCATTCACATTTTAGAAACTCTAAGTGTTTTACTTAGCAACACTTGTCTAACTTTCATTATGTATACTAAATTACCACATAACGCATTCTCGATTTACTAATCATTTTTTAAGATTTTAAATTCATAAACCACATAACATGATTCAATTTAACCTTGTTGTTACATGATTCTCACATTCCATAACCTTAAGCTAAGCTACAACGAACAACCAAAGTCTGTAGAATAAACAGACTTCAGTGTCTGAAAATGACCACTCGCGCGGCCGCGTGAGTTTTATATGGGAATGTCGCATACCACAGGATAATCGCTTTTTTCCTACTAAAGGGCTACGCTCGTGCGTGACTTGCAGAACCCAGTTTTTCAAAACAGAGCCACGACACTTTTCTTAAGCCAACTAACACGAATTTCACCCATCAAACAGTAAAATTAACATATACAAATGATACAACACCATTACAACATGTTTCCTCACTTATATATCAATATAGAACAACTTAACAGCAATTACACTACTGTAATTTCTCAAATTTTATGTTTTTTATATAAAACTCCATTTTTTGATATTCATCCCAAAAATCATGACTGTGAATTCATTATTTGGCCAAATCTCTCCATTCCAATTATGTTATGTACATATCTCAACAAACTAGCATAACCAAAACTCAATTAACACTTTCTCATAAAAATTGTCCACTAAAATTGATATTTTTCATGAACATATGGAAAAATACATATACTATAAAAAAAATCTACTGATATCCGAAATTAACATGCAATTTTGGTTTAACATAAACTTTAGCATCACCAACATGTTTAATCACAATTAACAGTTATACATAACCACAATTCCACAAACTGAATTCCCAGACTTAGAAGGTTTATACCGTAAAAACCCTTATACACATAATAAGAGTATAGAACATACCTTTTCTCTACTTAACAGAAATCCTTGCTACACACTGGAATTGTTCTTCTCTGCACAAGCTCTCTCTCAAATTCTCTCAAGTTTCTCTCAACTCTCAATTCCCCCTATTGCCTAGCACAACTAGAATGAAACTCTGATAGCTAGTATGAGTAACATAAGAAAACACAAACTGATATGGCCTTAATAGCCACCATCAGTTATCAAAATAACGTCTATAACATAAATACATTATATTTATTATTCATTTTATTTAATTTATTTTATTTGTATTATTTATTTATTTAAATTCAAAAACTAGAAATTCAAAAGCCATAAGGCTTGTTTGGCAAACCATTTAAATTTTAAAGAGTTAAAATACTTAAGCCTTGTTTGACAAAAACTAATTTAAATCCTTTTTAATTTATTTTAATAAACCCTTTAATTTATAAACTATAATTTCATATTATTTATTTAAATTTTCATATCCAACACTAACCCATTACATTAATCACACACTATATTTTAATTAAATATAGCCTTTTAGCAAATATCACCAAATTATAATATTCATTATAACTTTATTTAATAATTTAACATATCATCTAAATTATTAAATCAACACAACAACATAACACCTCACGTAATAATACAAACCTATAAATTATAAATTAAATTAATTTATAAAATTCTCTAATACATTTAGATTCATCAACCATCACATCAATAAAATATTTATTTAACAATAAACACCTCAAATAATATTTATATAACTCAATAAATATTTAAATTACACTTTAAAATTTTGGATCGTTACATCCTTCACTCCTTACAAGGATTCTGTCCCCATAATCACAATTCAAACAATCAAATCGTCTCATTCTCCCCTACTTACAAAGATTCTATCCCCAGAATCTAAGACACGGATTAAACAAATAACTCAGGGTAATTCTTCATCATATCAGCTTCGAGTTCCCACGTAGCCTCTTCGATGTTGTGGTTCCTCCATATCACCTTCACAGAAGCTATCACTTTATTCCTAAGCACTTGTTCCTTCCTGTCGACTATCTGGATAGGAATCTCTTCATAAGACAAAGCTTTACTGAACTGCAACGGTTCATATTCGATCACATGCTTGTAATCAGGTTTATACGATCGCAACAACGACACATGAAAAACATTATGCATATGCTCTAATTCTGGAGGTAAAGCTACTTCGTAGGCCACCTCTCCCACTCTTTGCAATATTTCGAAAGGTGCAATAAACCTCGGTCTGAGCTTGCCTTTCTTGCCGAAACAAATCTTCCCCTTCCAAGGAGAAACTTTCAGATACACAAAACTTCCTACTTCAAATTCACGATTCTGCCTGTGTTGATTAGCGTACTTTTTCTGTCGATCTTGAGCAGCTACCAGTCTTGCTTTGATGAGCTTGGCAACTTGACGTTCTCATTGAACGATTAGGGCCTAACGATTTGCCGTTCTCCAACTTCATCCCAAAGATAGTGGAGCTCTCGAACTTCTGTCAGATAATGCCTCAGATGGCGGCATACCAATGCTGCGTAGTAATTGTTGTTGTATGCAAATTCCACCAACGGTAGATGATCATCCCAGTTTCCTTGGAAATCCATGATGCACGCTCTGAGCATATCTTCAAGCGTCTGGATCGTTCTTTCGCTTTGCCCATCGATTTGCGGATGATACGTTGTGCTCATCTTCAATTGCGTTCCCATGCATTCTTGTAGTCTCTTCCAGAAATTTGATGTGAACCTCGGATCTCTGTCAGATACAATTGACACTGGAACTCCATGTCTTGAGACGATCTCCTTAACATATAGTTTTGCCAACTGATCAAGATTAAATCTAATCTTTATTGGCAAAAAGTGTGCAGATTTTGTCAATCTGTCCACTATCACCCATATTGCATCGTATCCTTTCTGAGTCATTGGAAGACCTACCACAAAATCCATTGTGATATGCTCCCATTTCCATTCCGGTTTCTCCAACGGTTGAAGTAATCTGCTTGGTCATTGATGCTCGGACTTCACTTTCTGACATGTCAAACACTTTGCTTTATTTTCTTGCATTCTTCATCCTATAGCTGAGCGGTCTTCACTTTGTCCACCAAAGTTGGACTAGCTTCCATTTGAAATAATTTTTCTTTGGATTCTTCTGGAAATTTGATTTCCAGCTCTAGTTTTGCCATTACTGAAATAAGCTCCTCCTTATCAGTTAACATCATCAACTTTTCTCTGCCCTTCCTACTCAATGCGTCTGCAACCACATTAGCTTTATCCGGATGATAAAAGATCTCACAATCATAATCCTTTATTAATTCCATCCATCTCCTTTGCCGCATGTTCAGGTCCTTCTGTGTGAAAATATACTTTAGACTTTTATGGTCTATGTAAATCTCACATTTCTCTCCGTGGAGATAGTGTCTCCATATCTTTAATGCGAACACAACCGATGCCAACTCTAAATCATGAGTCGCATACCATTTCTCGTAGTCTTTCAGTTGCCTTGATGCATACGCAATAACCTTGCCGTTTTTCATAAGGACACAACCCAATCCTTTGTGTGACGCATCACTATACACTACGAAATTTCCTGTATTATCTGGTAACGACAACACAGGTGCCACACTTAACTTCTTCTTCAATTCTTGAAAACTTTCCTCACACTTTTCCGTCCAAACAAATTTTATAGATTTTCTTGTCAAATTTGTCAACGGAGTGGCAATCTTGGAAAAATCCTGGATAAACCGTCTATAATAGCCTGCCAACCAAAAGAAACTTCTCACTTCTGATGGAGTTCTTGGTTGTTCCCAATTTATCACAGCTTTAACTTTTGATGGATCTACGAAAATCTCATCCTTATCAATTACATGCCCAAGAAATTTTACACGTTCCAGCCAAAATTCACATTTAGAGAATTTCGCGTACAACTTTTCTTTTCTTAACGTCTCCAACGTCAGACGTAAGTGTTCCACGTGTTCCTCTTGAGTTTTGGAGTACACCAAAATATCATCGATAAATACCACCACAAATTTGTCCAAAAATAGTTTAAACACCCTATTCATCAAATCCATGAACGCTGCAGGGGCGTTTGTCAAACCAAATGACATCACTAAAAATTCGTAATGTCCATACCTAGTTCAGAATGCCGTCTTCGGTACATCCTCCTTCCTTACCTTCAATTGATGATACCCACTTCTCAAATCTATTTTCGAGAAATATCTAGCACCCTTCAACTGATCAAACAATTCATCTATTCTTGGCAATGGATACTTGTTCTTAATAGTGACTTTGTTCAATTCCCTATAGTCAATGCAGAGACGCATCAACCCATCCTTTTTCTTTACGAACAACACTGGTGCTCTCCACGGTGACACACTCTGTTGAATATACTTCTTGTCTAACAGTTCTTGCAGTTGTACCATTAGTTCTTTCATTTCTACCAGAGCCATTCTGTACGGGGCCTTCGATATCGGAGCGGTTCCTAGCGCTAAGTTAATCAAGAACTCGATTTCACGGTTAGGTGGAAGTCCTGGAAAATCCTCCTAAAACATGTCCACAAACTCCCTAACTACTGGTATTTCGTCCGATTTCACACCCTTCTCCTTTTGAGTATCGACTATGTAAGCTAAATACCCTACACAGCCATGACTCAATAACTTTTTGGCCTGCATCATCGTCAGATATTTCATTTGTCTAGGCGATTTGCTACCGTAAAAAACTACCTTTGATGGAGTCATAAGGTTTACACACTTCTTTTTGGCAGTCAATTATCGCTCCATAATTAAACAACCAATCCATTCCCAAAATAACATCAAACTCTCCGAGCTTTATCGGGACTAAATCAACTTTCATAACATTCCCCTTAATATTCACCCTACAGTTCTTGTATACGAACCTAACAAGAATCACTTCCATATTCGCAATTTCTATGTTTAAAGGGATTTGCAACTCATCATAAGGTATTTCTAACCTCTTAGCAAAATCATCAGATATAAACGAACAAGTAGCACCCGAATCAAATAATACATATGCATCTATATCATTGATTGGGATAATACCTGACACGACATCTTTTGATTACACCGCGTCCTGAACCATTATGTTGAAAGTTCTGGCTGTGGGCTTGTTTGTTGATGTTGGTCCAACAATATCCAATGCTCCTCCACTAGCATTTCCTTTGCTCCCATTTATCTCACCAGATCTCTTCTTAGGGCATTCACGAGCAAAGTGATCCTTGGATCCGCACGTGAAGCACACATTCTTCTTAGCTTGAGTGCAATTTGGGGCGATGTGACCCTCTTAGCCACAATTGAAGCATACTCATTTCCCCAGCAAACACACTCCCTTGTGAAACTTTCCGCACGTAACACATGCTTCGAACTTCTTATTTTACTGGTTTCTTTGCTGATTCCCAGCTCCCCCATTCGTATTCCACTTCCTCTTCAGGTTGTTGATGCCATTTCCGCCGTTACTACCACCACTCTTAGCTTCACCTTCACCTTTCTTCTTCCTCTGCTCATGATTATGTTTTGTTACTGCCTCACCTGCACTTTCAGCGAGAATCGCCTTCTCCATCACTGCTACAAATGTCTTCATTTGGAATAGGGAAACCCTACTGTACAACCAAGGTTTCAATGCCTGCTCGAACCTCTTCGCCTTGCGTTCATCTGTGCTGACTTGATATGGCGCAAACCTCGCCAACTCATTGAACCTTGCGGCATACTCAGACACCTACATTGTTCCCTGCTTCAATGCCAAAAACTGAACCTCTAGCTGACTCTTCGAACTCTCTGGGAAATAAGTCTTGAAGAACAACTCCTTAAACATATCCCAGATCATCACTCTTGGTCCTTCCCGAGTTTTGTTGGCCTGCCACCAATAGCTAGTCTCTGCTTTCAACATAAATGTTGCAAAAGCAGTCTTCTGATTCTCCTCTACTCTCGTAACATCGAACACCTTCTCTATCTCCATAATCCAGATCTGTGCCTCGATTGGATTCATGGACCCATGGAATTCAGGTGGTCCGACCGCCTTGAAGTCCTTAAACATTATACCTTGATTCTGAGGTTGATTTTGCAAAGCACCCGTCAGTAACGTCACTAGTTGCTGAACAGGGTTTCCTTCCACATTGTTGTTGTTGTTTTCCTCAGTGGTTCTCTGTCGTGGTGGTTGACGTCTTGAAGCCATTTTCTGTTAAAATACACCCATTAGCTTTTATTCAACCTTTTAAGTATTATATACTTAAATTGCACATCATAAAAGTTTATCACACCACACTTATCACTTTGAATAAAATAATAACTTTTATTCATTCATAAAAAAAACATCAAAACAATAGCATCACTGATATTTACATTACTTTCCTGAACTATAACAGTTGCAGGATAATATCATGATCATCTATCCCATTGGTTATATCATACCCGGGATTTACATTTCGTTTATTTTCAAAATCACCTATCAATTACAATCTCTACAATGTCCTACTAAGATACTGCGTAGCCTTACGACGCTCTTCCTCCACAATTCGGAACATTGCTCGGCAATCCAATATGTATGATGGTAGCATCTCGAACTGAATCGGATAACTCATGACTCGATCTTGAGCTCGATTGACCACGGTGTTGAATAATTGTTCATTTCTTCCATCTTTCTCCTCTTTGCTTGTGCATCCCTCTCTGCTATTCCGGCTCGTTGATAAGCTTCACTGTATGTGTCTTCGGCTCTTGCCCTTTTTGTAGATTCTTCTTTCAGCTTATTCTCCAGTTCTGCAATCTTCTCCATCATTCGCTCATTCTCTCCTTCTATGTGGATCAGCTTCTCTTCAACGTTGTTTAGTCGTTCTTCTCGATCCTGGATCTCGTCGTCTTTCTATGCCATCGAGGTCTGTTGTTCAGCTACTATCTCCTGCAACTCCTCGACGGTATCTTGAAGTTCCACGTTGCGATCATATACCTCGTCATACATACGGGCAACTATCGAATTAAGTGGAAGCTCTTCCTCCTCGTCCTTCTCATCCGACTGTGGCAGCTCCACGGGATCCTCCTCGTCTGTCTCTATCTCATCCTCCTCATCAGGTACTCTCTCTCCTTTCAACTAACCATTGTGATCGATTTGAACCATTTTCAAAATGGCGATAGTTGTTCCCAAATCACCTGAATATCTCCAGGCTCCTCCTCTCTAGTCTGACTGGATCCTCCTACATTAGCCATCCTATCAACCAAATTTTAAGTTTTAATTACTATCTATTACTACTCGACACTCACGAGCACGTAAGTTGTAATCACACAAGCACATAAGTGTTTTATTACTTTCTCTTTCTTGAAACTCGATAAGAGTTCATCATCACTATCTTTTCAAAGGTTACTTCCTAAGGCTTTTCCTCCACCTAAGGTTCATAACCTAAGGCTTTGATACCAACCTGTGACACCCCCAAATCTAGGTACTTCATTCCCACACGATTTGGTGCTCACTAATCAAGCATTCATACTATCTACCCAAATAAAATAATATTTAAATCACAAAACCTTCCCTTAAATAGGGTTACATCATTAAGTTCAAAAACATCCCAGGTTATCTAACCTTTAAACATCATTCAAAAGCGAAATTAAATTATTACATAGCATCATTAAAATAAAGTCTAAGATCATCATAATAAATAAAAGTACAAATTAGCATCACTTGTACAATTTTCCCTTTCCTTTGCTAGTTGAAGGTTCATCTACCTTCTCCACCTTAGCTGCAATGAGTTTATAAATATGCAAGAGTGAGCAAAACAATTGCTCACTGGATATAACAATGAATCAACAAGAGAATAATACTAATAATAGCTGCCAACGAATAGGCTCATCAAAACTGGATAGTAATCTAACAATAATAATCAAGAACTGGAATGCAAAATATGGAATATACATAACTGAGGGTCATAAGACCATGAACCATGTCCATAGTTGCGAGTAATCTTTCAACTCCAACTTTAACAATCATACGACTATAAGGACTCCTCGTACTTAGGGTGATCTGTCCTTCGTACAATGTATTGTGCACAAACATTTTAACGCTACGCATAAGTTAACCCCTAATAATAATAGGGTTGTTCATCTTAGTATTTAGAGTACAAGTCCACACCAAAGAAAGTTTGGTTTGGATAAGCTATCATAGGTAATTTAATGTTCAACGAACATCAACTAGAGGACTAGTTGAATTAATAGTGTTTGAGAATCATAATAGGGGTTTAATACCAACATGACATAGAACAATTGTGAATCATAAATGAACTGGTTATACATATCAAACTCATGCTTGAAATAACTATAAAGCATAAGTATTCAATAAAGTGACTAAAATGGTTAACCTTTGCTTGAACAATAAATAAGCTAAGATTAGAGTCTTATAACATTGGAAATGAATTTACTGTATGTACAATAACTAATAGCAAGCTGGAACTAAAAACTTGCCCATCATGATATTAAATTCATGCAAGGATTAAAAAAGTTCAATAATAGAAACGAGAAATCAAAAAAATTATGTTCATTATACAATAATAGAATTCAAGAAACTTGCTTAACTATAAATAATTTAGAATGAATTAACAAAATGAGAATTCAAATAACATTAGAGTTAAAGTTAGTTCGAATGAACTAGGACGATTGATTTATTCAATCAACAGTTGAAATAGAAAGCTTGCTTAATCAAAGAATAGAGATTCATAATGTAATAATGAAACTAGCTCAATGAAAATAAAGAATTAAGAAACTTTCTCAATGTAAAAGATAGAGTTTAGAGACTTGCTCAATGTAAATATAGAGTTAGAAAACTTGCCTTGAGCGTAAGCTATAAAGTTAAACTCACGATCTCTTACACATAATTTTAGAACCACAATACCTATTAGACATGCTAACATATCATAACATGTTCATTACCATTCACATTTCAGAAACTCTAAGTGTTTTCCTTCGCAACACTTGTCTAACTTTCATTATGTATACTAAATTACCACATAACGCATTCTCGATTTACTAATCATTTTTTAAGATTTTGAATTCATAAACCACATAACATGATTCTATTTAACCTCGTTATTACATGATTCACACATTCCATAACCTTAAGCTAAGCTACAACGAACAACCAAAGCCTGCAGAATAAACAGACTTCAGTGTCTGAAAATGACCACTCGCTTGGCCGCGCGAGTTTTATATGGGATTGCCGCGCGACAGCTATGAGCCCGCGCCTAAGGGCTACGTGTCCGCGCGACTTGCAGAGCCTAGTTTTTTAAAACAGAGCCACGACACTTTTCTTAAGCCAACTAACACGAATTTCACCCATCAAACAGTAAAATTAACACATACAAATGATACAACACCATTACAACATGTTTCTTCACTTATATATCAATATAGAATAACATAACAGCAATTACACTACTGTAATTTCTCAAATTTTATGTTTTTTTATATGAAACTCCATTTTTTGATATTCATCCCAAAAATCATCACTGTGAATTCATTATTTGGCCAAATCACTCCATTCCAATTACGTTATGTCCATATCTCAACAAACTAGCATAACCAAAACTGAATTAACACTTTCTCATACGAATTGGCCACTAAAATTGATATTTTTCATGAACATATGGAAAAATACATATACTGTAAAAAAAAGTTTACTGATATCCGAAATTAACATGCAATTTTGGTTTAACATAAACTTTAGCATCACCAACATGTTTAATCACAATTAACAGTTATACATAACCACAATTCCACAAACTGAATTCACAGACTTAGAAGGTTTATGCCGTAAAAACCCATATACGCATAATAAGAGTATAGAACATACCTTTTTCTGCTTAATAGAAATCATTGCTACATGCTGGAATTGTTCTTCTCTGCACAAGCTCTCTCTCAAATTCTCTCAAGTTTCTCTCAACTCTCAATTCTCCCTATTGTCTAGCACAACTAGAATGAAACTCTGATAGCTAGTATGCATAACATAAGAAAACACAAACTTATATGGCCTTAATAGCCATCATCAGTTATCAAAATAACGTCTATAACATCAATACATTATATTTATTATTTATTTTATTTTATTTATTTTATTTGTATTATTTTTTTATTTAAATTCAAAAACTAGAAATTCAAAAGTCATAAGGCTTGTTTGGCAAACCATTTAAATTTTAAAGAGTTAAAATACTTAAGCCTTGTTTGACAAAAACTAATTTAAATCCTTTTTAATTTATTTTAATAAACCCTTTAGTTTATAACCTATAATCACATATTATTTATTTGAATTTCCATATCCAACACTAACCCATTAAATTAATCACACACTATATTTTAATTAAATATAGCCTTTTAGCAAATATCACCAAATTATAATTTTTATTATAACTTTATTTAATAATTTAACATATCATCTAAATTATTAAATCAACACAACAACATAACACCTCATGTAATAATACAAACCTCTAAATTATAAATTAATTTAATTTAGAAAATTCTCTAATACATTTAGATTCATCAACCATCACATCAATAAAATATTTATTTAACAATAAACACCTCAAATAATATTTATATAACTCAATAAATATTTAAATTACAATTTAAAATTTTGGATCGTTACAATAATGATGCTTAACATTAATAAATGATGTTTTAGATAAGTGTACAAGCATACTAAGCATACACAAGAGAGACAAATCGGGCGTGTGACGAATAAATATCGAAATGCCGTGACAAGTGTTAATGAACGTAAAAAGTGTTTTATGTCAAATGAAATGAATATTATAAGATATGAAATGGGGCTAATATAAAACCAATAAGTAGTTCTAGCAAGACTTAAACATTTGAATGAACTTCGGGTGTGACCTAAGAAGGAATAGACTGAGATATAAGTCGAAAGTTAGCACAATCAAATTGAACATTGTGTGCTAATAATAGAAAGGGTTATAAGATATAGAGTAAAGTTTACATTACAACTACTATGCATTTCTATGTGACTAATAGTTGATATGCATGATTATATGATTGTGTAGGGCACATGAAGTGCAGATAGCTGTAAGCTATTAATTTGTTTTTGGCAAACAACGATCAAGGCAAGTCTTTCAGTTCCTATTTGCTATGTGAACTTGATGATGAACCATTTAAAATCTTTATTGTGAAGAGCATGATGTGTTATATATGTTGAAAGTATGAAACGTTAAAGTCAATTTATGACTACGTTGATTGAGTAAAAAAATATTGATTGAGTAAGGAACTCAATCTTTATAATTGTTATGTGAACTATAGTATGTATGTTATGTTAGTTCAATATATAGTTGAGTAATGAATGATGATTGGTTTATAGAACCCAATCTTTATTTGATATATGATGTACAACATTTATTATATGATTAGAAAGATGTTTATGATGTATAAGATGATCATGTTATTTATGTGCTACGTGTTTCATGAAACCTGTTAGATTTGCTGCGCTGTCGAGCTCAGCCTTGCAAATAACCATTTTTGCAAGTTAAGAAGTCAAGGTAACACTATGTGCTACTTGAAAGACATGAATCCGATGTAATTCTTGAAGATTTATATACTTTGGATGAGTTGTTAATGTTTTCGAACCATGAATAAGGTTCCAAATAATGTATTTGATAATGTATGATGTTTAACAGATGTTGAGTTTTAAAGTAGGGTATTGAACCTGTTTGTAAGTTTTAGTTTATAATAACTCCGATGAAGCAATTCATAAAATAAATTTGAATAAAAAATATGTAATGATAAAGGTTGTGATTCAGGGGAGTAAAGAAAGTAGACAGAAAAGTTTAAATTATTCCGCATTGTATTAATTGTAGCATAGAATAATGATGTAAAATCAAAAGTTAGATGTATTATTAATGACCGAAGTCTAGAGTTTAAATGTATAAATTTTGGGGTTGTTATAGTGAATTAGTTAATTAGGGTGTTTGGCTTAATTCTATCATCTGTGGATTTAAGTTGATATGGGTATAGTGCATCGAGAAATGGTTATATCTACTTTTGTATTCTTGATTAATGAACTGGAATAGTTAATTTGAATTAAAAAGAGCGTGATAATCTAAGTGAAGCATAAAGTGAAGTTGTAGGCTTAATTTTCCATTATCCGATTAAAATTTGTGGTAGTTAGTTGATTTTATTTTGTTTAGTAGTTTTTCATTAATTTCGCCATTAAATCATTTAGTTTAATAAAATTGAGATAATACAAAGCTGGTGATTGTTAGATTAAAATTGATATTTGTCTCTGTGAGAACGATACTTTACTTATCATTATATTACTTGTTGATCACGTATACTTGCGTGTCGTGCATAATTAGATTACACCCAACAATGATGATGATCAATTGAATTACGAATAGGCTATGAGTAGTAAAGACTCATAGAAGTGGCAAGAAGCCATGAAATTCGAGATAGACTCCATGTATAAAAACCAAGTATGGACTTTGGTTTAACCACTTGAAGGCATTAAGCCTATTGGGTGTAAATGGGTCTTTAAAAGAAAGATTGGAACAGACGTTAAGGTAGAGACCTATAAGGCCTGATTGGTCGTAAAAGGTTTCAAACAAATGCAACGAGTCGACTATGATGAAACCTTCTCACTAGTAGCGATGCTCAAGTCCATTTAGATTTTGCTTGTGATTGCAGCTTACCACGACTACAAAATATGGCAAATGGACGTGAAAATGGCCTTACTCAATGGGAAACTTGAGGAGGATGTGTATATGACACAACTAGAGAGATTTGTTTCAACGGTTGAAATAAATTAAGTCTGTAAGCTACAACGATCCATTTATGGATTGAAGTAAGCTTCTCGTAGATGGAACATCCATTTTGATGAGACAATCAATGAGTTTAATTTTATCAAAAATAAGGATGAACCATGTATGTACAAGAAGGTTAGTGGGAGCGCTGTTTCATTCCTTTTATTATATGTTGATGATATATTACTAATTGGGAATGATATTCTTATGTTACAATCGATTAAATTCTTGTTATATAAACACTTCTCTTTGAAGGACTTGGGAGAAGCATCCTATATTCTAGGGATAAAAATCTATAGATATAGATCTAAATGGATGCTTGGCTTATCCCAAGGAAAATACATTGACTTGATACTAAAGAGGTTTAGCATGGAAGCTTCCAAAAGAGGTCTCATGCCGTTGAGCCATGAAATACATTTCTCCAAGAAAAAGGCCCCCAAAGACACCTGAGGAGAGAGACCATATGAGTAAGGTTCCTTATGCTTCAGTAATAGGATCTATCATGTATGGTATGATATTTACTAGATCGTATGTCACTCATGCACTTGCTGTGACAAATAAATCTCAGTCGAATCTAGGAGAAGAACAATGGAAGGTAGTGAAAATATCCTAAATTACTTAAGAAGAACTAAGGATGTGATTTTTATCTACGGTGGGTCTGAATTGAAACTAGAGGGGCTTCACAGACTTAAGTTTTCAAACGGACCAAGATGACAGTAAATCCATTTTGGGGTATGTATTTAACTTGAATGGTGCTGCAGTGAGTTGGAAAAGTTCTAAACAGCAAATTATTGTTGATTCATTGACAAAGGTTGAGTACATAGCTGTAAATGTGGCTGCAAAGGAAGCTGTTTGGATGAAAAAGTTCATAACTAAACTTGGTGTGGTTCCTAGTATTAGAGGACTAGTACCTTTATCCTGTGACAACACCAGAGCTATTGCTCAAGCTAAGGAACCTAGGTCTCATCAGAAATCTAAACACGTGTTATGGTGGTTTCATTTGATTAGAGAAATCATTGAAAGAGAAGATGTCACCCTGGAGCATGTGGACTCTGAAGACAACATTGCAGATCCATTTACTAAAGTGTTAACATAACAACGGTTCGATCGTCACTTAGAGAAGATGGGTATAAGATACCATGGCGATTGGCTTTAGTGCAAGTGGGAGATTGAAAGTAATATGCATACAAGCCAATCATGTATGATGATAAAGTATATACTTTATAATTAATCTTATTTATTTATTAATAAAAGTATTTATTTACTAAAGGCATTTGATTATCAACATGGTGTTGCTTTAATAATATGTGATAAACCCATAGTTTTAAGCAATGCTTTTAGAATCATGATGAGATAATGCTAATGAGATCTAAATTCTTAGATAGCTTAAAAACTAAAATGTTCCCAATCAATGGATTACTAAAAAAGGGATTAGTGAATCTGGATACATTAGTACATGCATTGCTTGTTCATTAGATGAAGATGGTTGATCTCATGATCATTTATGTGGAGACACTAAAGCAAGTATGTAGGTGCTTATTGGAGAATAAGTTCACTGAACGTGGCTCGCTAAGGAATTCCTAATGGAGTTTTACTTACATGTCAATAGGAATTCCTGTAGTGATAGTAGTACAAGTGATTGTTAGACTTGAGATCATCATAGTATCTTATGTATAATGAATTACACTTTGACTTATTCCTTAAGACCTTTATGGTATATCAAAGGGTATGCTTGGGTGTCGCTATAGGTGTTCTGGAGTTTTTGGGAATCAGTTGGTCATGGCCTAGAGGTCACTTTGACCTTAGCTTAATTTCCTACTGTTAATGATTCTAGGTTTGGAAGTGTATGGGTGTTATAGTACTCGTGTAATAGTACAACAATTTACCAATTTCATGCTTTAACCTACATATAACAAGAAGTTATAGAGGCTTAAAGTCACTGTCAGAGCTGTTCTTAAGTTTCTGGGTAACCCAAAACAATGGTCATGGTCAACGGTTTTGTGGCTTCTAGATCTTTCAATTCGTGTGATAGATTTGTGTTTTGAATTATGTAATATGTAGTGTATATAACAAGGTACATATAGCTTACACTAGTTTGGACAGAGTATGATTCTAAGGTCTAGATCTATATTGGTCAAAGTATAGCCAAAGGCTATTCTTCAGTTTTCTGGGTAACCCAGAAAACACAGTCATGCTCGGTCAACGACTTTTGACCATTAATTCTAGTAATCCTATGGATTATTTAAGTGTTTGAATGTCATAGATATGTAATATGTATGTCAAGTTATTAATTCATTACACTTAGACATCATAACAACAAACAAAAAGCGATTAAAAGGTTGGTCAAAGTAGTCGGCTCAACTTGTTCTTGAGATTTCTGGGTAACCTAGAAATCAGAACTTCATGATCGGTCAAACACTTTTGACCACCTATATCTTACAATAT
The DNA here is from genome assembly GCA_020205615.1 of Panax quinquefolius. Lineage (NCBI taxonomy): Eukaryota > Viridiplantae > Streptophyta > Magnoliopsida > Apiales > Araliaceae > Panax > Panax quinquefolius. The sequence continues at coordinate 38,558,787 of CM035153.1, read as the reverse complement.
ATGATTCTAATGAACCTGATTTCTTTTCCAGATTAAAGACCTCATGTAATACTACAACTAGCATACAATTGACAAACCTAACTATTAATATACACAGATCTACAGGCTCTGACATTCATCTATCAGACCTATTTTTCTAGAATTTCCAATTTACTTAAAACACCATTTTAATGCATCTAGATGTTATGTAAACATGTTCTATCAACTTATCATACTAACTAACATGTTTATTACACATATCTAAACATCTAAACTACAAATTAAACATATCATTAAAGATCTAGGTTAAAATTAGGGTTTGCACCTTTACATGCTTGATTTTTATTTTTGGCTATTAATTTTGTTGTTGCTATAACCAACACTTTTTTAGGTATGTTATAAGAGTGTATAGGCTTGGAAAATTTGTGAGTTTGCACTGAACTAAGGCTGCCTTTTATAGAATTTCTAAACTAGGGTTTTTGGTCATTTTCACCAACTTGCCTCTCTAAATATCTGATGTTTTGTTACTTGTGTTGCTTGGGAGTTATAAGCATATCATGTGGTGTGTTGGAACTTATTTTGATGACTAACAACCTACTTGCGAGCTAGTTTGCACAAATTAGTAGCTTAATTATGCCTTAATCTTCTTTAATCTTGATTAGAGTTTTGGTTTTTATGATTAGGTTTACTTAATGATGTTTATTAGTATCTAATTGAAATTTAATAATCATGATTTGGTGTTAGGATAACCTAGTTAGGGTTTAGTCTAACCATTTAGGGTTAGGGTTTGTAAATTAGGGTTAGTGTTTCTTGATTTCGATATTAGGGTTCCTAACTTAGATTTTTCACAAATCCTAACAAGCAGGAGAAAGCGTTTTGTTAGTGTAAGCACAACAAAGTAGCTTGTCAAAATACATATACGAAAAAGTCCATTTTTGAAAGAAAAATTTTAAGCACGACGTGTCAAGCACGTCAACTTTCGGACGAAAATTTATTTTACCTAATTTGTTTAACAGAGTATATAATAACACAAAACGCTTTCAGAATGGAGATAATTTATTAATATTACTGAATTTACATAACCAAATCTTATTAGGGTTTTGGGGTTTCACAGATGTCTTCAAAATATTTGGAGTGAAAGTTTCTCCATAATTGAGACCACAGGATGTTGACATTTGGGTTATCACCAAAGCCCATAATCCTTTGCACAGGCTTTCCACCAAAGATGTCATTCTATTTTTGCGAAAGACTCTTTGTGGATTGCATTTGATTGTTGGGGATTTGTATAACAGATTCCATCATCGGTACTCCTCGATGAGGATAGCTTTTCGTGGTTTGTATCATCAGGTTTCTCTGACGCTTTGTTGGAGTTACAGCCAATGGCGGGTAATGTCAGGGCTGCTTGACCCTCGTTGAAGTAGCTTTCAATAGCTTGCATCATCGAATTAGCTCCAATGCTTCGCTGGAGTTATTTCCAACAGCTGGTAACGTCAGGGCTGCCTGACCTTCATTAAAGTAGTTCTCAATGGCTTAGGATATCTGAAATCACTGCTGGGGATGGATTTTTGATGAGATGTATGCATTTGATTGCAATTACAACCCTAGGTTGATGGAATCGGACATTCGCGATGCGTTGCCAAGGGCAGCTTTCAACATCTTTGATCATCGACTTTGTGAACCATATATCCGAGCAAATATCAATGATTGATATGTAGACCCCCAGTTTGGTCTTTGAAAATAAGGATTTCAGGCTTTTCCGCTTAATCGCGTAGAATCTTTTTTCCTGATTTGACTTTTTAGCTTGTGGGACCTCCTTTGCAACTTAAATTTGATCTAGTTGGAGGGGGTGGGGACCTCCCAGGGTAGTCATAGGTAGACCCACAACTGTCGCGAGTTGACCCGCGGCCACCGATGGGTTATATCTCACTTTCCATCCCTTTCACAAGTCATTTTCAAGTTGAAACGGCACATAGAATCCAAGATTTCTTCTTCAAATCTACTGAGTTTGGGCTATTTTCTGCAAAAATCTATCACCGTACAATCATTTTGCACTATCCTGGTAACATTTACATGTTTTCTTTTCCAGTTTTGACCGTTGGAAAGTGAGATATCATACAGAATGCTTCATAACACATAGTAATGACTACGTATGCTTATATGACTCGATAAAAATTATTCAACGTAATAAATATTAGTATTTTACCATGTTAAACGTATTGATATGAAAAAATTAACTTTTGAAATAGTCAATTTGGCACCTTTTTCTTCTTTTTTTATCCTATTTAAGGACAAATGAGAAAAGGTTTTGAAGTAAAGTACTCTTGGTAATTAGGCTACCTTTATGGATTATGACTTTGATGTTTTTTTATGCATATAGGATGTATATGACTTTGAGTTGATGTGCTAATGAATGGCCACCTAGTCATGCCTACGTACATATGGATAGTCCTTTTTACAAAGGAGACTCTGGCAAAAAAATTTCGCGAGTCTAGGCATTGAATGAACATGCATTTTTAACTCTACTGCAGATGTATGTTAAAGTAATTCATGCCTGAATATAACTATGAACTGCATTTGATGAGCTCTAGGTTAGAATTTACCACACTGTTTCTGAGGTGATTTGGAGACTTTTGTCCAAATATATGGATCCAGACCAGCCGAGTAGCTCCCGTAGGATTTCTTCAGGTGTGAGGAGGAGAGCTTCAAATGTGCCTCGGCCTTACCCATCCTAACAGCCTTGTCGATTAACTGAGTCAGTGATTCGTCCAATCTGGGTTGAGAGACCAGATGTCGAGGTTGAGGTTGAGGTCGAGGATGAGGAGGAGGATGTACCTATTTCAGATCCTGCTTCTTCTTCTTCTCTTCCCCTCAGGGAGATTCCAGCTATAAATGTGATGATTCTAGAGCTTCTAGATTATTTGAGTCGTCACCCCTAGATCTATCTTAATGCAAACGAGGTAAAAGCTGTGTTAATCTTCCTTTTCCAATTTATGGGGGCAAGGGTTTTGATTTTGATTTGTACTTTGATGTAGGTTCTCGGCTTTACGTAGCCCAGAGGGAACTAGTTCAACATACATTCTCTGTACCAGACTCTTCATCCAGAGTACCGAGAGATGTGCATGCTTGGCGCTTTGAGGCTTTCTTTTCCATCCTTCGCCGTCATTGTCCTTGGGGTTATCTCAGGGCTTTGTCTGAGCGTTGGTTTAACTAGACCCAGTCTCTTTATTTGTTAGATTGTGAGGTGATGATGACACCGATGGATTAGCGATTCATCACTATGATGGAGTTTAATGGTTGATAACTCTTTGACGATGTCATTCGCTTTAGTCAGCGCCACTCGGGAGGTGGACTAAATTGGAGAGTTTGATTGGGGCTCCTATACCTTTGCCTACTTCCTCAGAGGGATGCACCTATTCTCAAAGAGTGTGACGGAGGCTTGGTTAGGGTTTTACCCACTCCTGCTGGTGAGTATTTTCTCTTTTGATTTCCCTTATTCAGGTTTCTAGTTTGACTGACCGCGGATATTTGATCTTATATTGGTAGTTTTGGGCCTATGAGAGGCTCCCATGTCTTCATCTTGTTAGCCTGTTAGGTTTGGATACCTATCCATGGGGATGGCGATGGCATTACTCCTATTTGGTGGAGGTTCCTGTAGCTGAGGGTTTTACCCATTCGCACCTACAGTTGGAGTTATTAACCGTAGAGGTCATTTCCTGGGTTCCTTACTCTGAGGACCACTTGACAGTTGGCTTTGAGGGTGGTTTCCCGACTGGTGTTGAGTACGTATTGTCCACCCGTCGGATTCCTCTCCTTACTATTTAGGAGTTTTATTTAGGAGAACGTGCTATTAATAGCACTATAGGAGAGATACGCATTCCGATCTTTCCTCCTACTAGGCGTTATTGGCCTTTATCACAACCGATCACTGAGGTCCCATTGATAGGTGTGGATGGATTTACTTTGTCAGAGGGACCTTTCACTCAGGAGACTTTTTACCGCTGGTGGTTCCCTCGCACCATTAGAGCTCTGACCCGTGCCACACAGGTTATGGGGGATATGGTTCCTGTCTATGTTATAATGATAAATTAGATGGCCTGCATCCAAGAGCCTATTCATCTGATGCAGAATGAGAGTTTGACCCAGTAGTTGGACCGGGCACATTTCTTTATCTGGCACTTAGATAGAGATCCATCAGAGGTGGATACTTTTGATCCTTCCAGCTCTAGGGCTGGCCCTTCAGGTGGCCCATATTCAAAAGGTTTTGTCGACACAGATCCTCTATTGTATCGGCCTAATATCCTTTCTAGCAGAGATTCGGTGACTCAGGAGGAGTTACATCAGATGGAGAGATTGGATGATATGGCCATCAACACCATTAAATTCTTTTCATGCATTTCTCGCTATATCTTTTGATAGGCTTCTGTTAGATATTAGGCGGCTATGCCCCATTTCTCATTATATCTTTTGATAGGCCTCTGTTAGATGTTGGGCGGTTGTGCCCTATTTCCTTGTATTTTTCAGTTATATACAAAGATGGTGTATTTAGATGATGATGTACTTAGGAATGTATGTATACTATTTATATTCCCTACATCATATTGTCATGTGTTATTTATCATGCATGTATTATATCATTGATATGCTTTTCCAAAGATGAGTTTAGCATTAACCCCTGGATGGTCTTATGACACGGCTCTACAGATGTCTTCATCCACTGTTAGCCGGATTAAGCATACCCCACCGTGTTGGTGGCATCTTCTTTGAGATTGTGGTATGACAATTTGTCTTCCCTAGATCGGGTGACAGCTGATCAGTTGCTGTGACACTTTATGACCCTCCTGACATTTCAGGTTCCACCGGGCTTTATATAGGGCATGATTGAGCATTGGGTACCAGATAGACAGGTATTCAAGTTTGATACCTAGAAGTTAACTCCTACATTTGGGGAGTATGAGCGTCTTACAGACTTGTCATTAGATAGGCCTTGCGCTCGGATGGCTATCGGTGACATGAGCCAGCAGTTTATGACCTTAACATGCTTGAGGAACAGAGTTGCCCTAGACGAGATTTTCCTCGGATTATGTGGTGTCCATGAGTTTCTTGATTGATAGATTTGGGTAATTGGACAGCTATTTATGATACTCCAGGGACTTCACCATTTCTGAGGGTGATTGGCATATCACCCATGTAGACATACTCTTGATGTGTATAGTGGCATATCTGTACATGTCGTTGTACATGAACCATCAAGATATCGGTGTGATCATGGTAGTTTGTGCTCTCTGGGAGGGTCATGCCATATTACCGATGATTTTGGCAGAGACCTTGAGGTCGGCCACATTTTGCCATACCCATTCAGTGGGGGTTTTCATAGGTAGTGCGGTCTTTTTATTTGTGTGGTTTATGACACACTTGAGACCGATTGGCACTTTCAGACGCCATGGGTATTATTTTTCCCACGGGATAGCCATGTCATATTCCTTTCAGGCGGTTGAGTGTACAGACGCAGCATCATGGTTGGCTTTCTTGTCAAAGATCGAGGACCCGTTTGGTATTTTGCCATGTTCAAGGCTCAGCTCTCCCTAAAGCTTTATCATGCATGCAGTAGACATTGATTATCTTCCCTTGGCCTATTTGAGGGGGGTGATAACATATCATCCACTGGTTGTTATGACACAGTTTGACTAGTTTTCAGGATATTCATCCCTTTGACGGGGCAGTGGGTCAGCGATTGTCATCTCAACTTCTATCAGCAGAAGATTTGTCCAGGATTTATGACTGTTGGACTAGGCATGAGAGGGCTGACATTTTGACTAGCCATCCAGGTCGCTCTCTAGAGTATTCTGCATGGTTGGAGTCAGAGATTTCATCGGCTAGGATTGTATCCTCAGAGCCGGGTATTGATTTTGATGATGGGGAGCCTATGGAGTACCCTGATTCTCCCATCGAGGATGAGCTATTTACTGGTTTGTCAGTAGCTCTAGTTGATTCCCCAAGTATTCCCATTGTTGTGGTTCCACATTATGTTGAGTATTTAGAGCAGAGTTTATATCTGATGACGTTTGAGAGGGATCATGCTAGGGCCTTGATGTTGACAGCTCTTTCTGATAGAGATGTCGCTTTGGTTGAGAGAGATTATGCTCTAACTCAAAGGGATATCCCTGTTATTGAGCGGGATGAGGCTCGATCATCTAGGGATGCAACTTTTGTTGAGCGGGATGAGGCTCTAGCTACCCGAGATGATGCCACTACAAATAGTACTGCATTGAGATCTCATACTGCTGACATTGTTGTAGAGATGAGTGCATTTATTGATAAGCACGGTAGCACCATGCAGATGACTGTAGATCTCCTGGCTCGTGTGGATACCCTAGGGTAGGAGCTTATAGATTTACCTCCATCTACTGAGAGGGATCCCATGTTGGACTTGATGGCTCTCCTATCCACTGGTTTGTAGATTAGATTTGATTTTCTTACATAGACTAGGTTAGCCATTTTTGTCATGTACAAGACATATTGTGTATATCAAACAGTATTATATGGCAATGAAATATGTTTTGATCCACTTCCCTTTTTAGATATGCTTTGTTACTTGCTTGATAGTTGTTTGTTCTCTAAGACTTACGATCTCGATGCATTCTGAACTCCCCCTTGATGGATGGACATTGAGATGTCTTAGGATCTTTCAGAATGGATCGTCGATCTTTGTGTTCCCCAGATATTTGGTGTCTTGGGACTAGTTTCTGAAGGTGGTTGTGGAGAGGATTTTAGCTTTCCTCTCTGAGGTTGACCATACCACAGATGGTCGCTGGTACTCCCTTGTATGGAGGAGACCAGGTAGTTCCATCTCTTATGGATTGGTATTTCTCTTTGAGGATTCAAACGTAGCTTAGATGGTCAACGATTGTTTTCTCCTATTTGTGCGGGGAGACCAAGCAGTTCCATCCCTATGGTCTAAGCTAATGAGGTGTGATTTAACCACCCCATAGATGGTCGCTGATGTATTCACGTGTATTGGAGAGATCAGGTAGTTCCATCTCTTATGGTTTGGTTTAAAAGGTTGAAGGATAATCCCAATACCGTTGATAAGATTGTGTTTTTGTAGGGGTGAGACCGCACCATGAATGATTGCCTACGTACTCCCATTGATGAGGGGAGATCAGGTCTGCGTAGTTCCAACCTAGCGTAAAAAGGTTAAAAGTTATATGTGGTGAAAGGGTTTTTGTTTTTGTAAAGGTTAGACCGGACCATAAATGGCTGCCTATGTACTCTCGTGTATGGGGGAGATCAGGACTACATAGTTCATCCCTGGTGGGACAAACTAATGTGATTAGAAAGGGTTTTGAAAACCTGAACTAGCTAATTGATTTGATGATCCCGAACCAAAATCTTGGTTTGCAGGTAACTTCAGACATAATACCATTTAACGGTGTCTAAGTCGATGAGTTGGGGAAATTCCTCATCATCCATTTCTTACAATCTGAGGGCTCCTCCTGTCAATACCTCCTTGACAATAAACGGGCCTTCCCAGTTTGGGGGGAATTTTCCATTAGATTGATCTTTGTTGTCAAGGACTTTCTTCAAGACCAAGTCATTTTCTTTGAACTATCGTAGCCAGACTTTCTTTTTGTAGGATCGAGCTATCCTCTGTTGGTATAATTGAACATAGAAGATGGTTGTGGCTCTCATTTCATCTATCAAAGATAATTGGTGGTACCAATCTTGTAACCATTGATCCTCATCCATCTAAGCATCTATCAATACTCTCAGGGATTCCATTTCCACCTCTATGGGGACCACTACTTTCATGCCATATGTTAATGAGTAAGGGGTTGCCCCAATGGAAATGCGCATTAACGTTCTGTAGGCTAACAAAGTCAGGCCATCCTTTATGATTAGCAGACATCTTTTGCATGATCTTTTTGATATTCTTATTAGCCACTTCAAAAGCACCATTCATCTTTGGACGATAGATGACGGAGTTGAGATGCGTGATGTGGAATTTACTGCATAATTCCTCCATCATTTGGTTGTTGAGATTTTTGGCATTGTCTGATACATTCACCTCTGGTTGTCCATATCGACAAATGACATTTGTTTCTGATGAAACCAATGATCGCCTCTTTGGTAACTATGGGGAAAGAGGTTGCATCTAACCATTTGGTGAAGTAGTCGATCATAGTGAAGATAAATCGATGACCATTGCTGGCTTTGGGCCCGATTGGCCCAATAACGTCCATTCCCCACATTGAGAAGGACCAGGGTGAACTCATATTTTGGAGTTCGCGCGGAGGGGCATGGATAGCGTTTCCTTGAATTTGGCATTCATAACATCTCTTGATGTGATCATCAAAGTTAGTTTTGAGAGAGATCTAGTAATGCCCTGTTCTTAAGATCTTCTTGACAAGTAGAGGGTAGTTTATGTGTTGGGCTGTATACTCCACCATGGATTTCATCCATGAGTCTCTAGGCTTGGTCTTTGTCTAGGAATATTAGAAGGCCTGGTCCCGCATCTCATTTGTAGAGTGCGTCTCTGCTCAGGTAGAATTTCATAGCCATTCTACGGATCCACTTTCTTTCAGCTTGACTCGCCCTAGTGGGCATAGATCCATCTCGTAAATATTCCTTGATAGAGTGATACCAAGGGTGTTGGATGGGAGGCAGTTTATTCGATACTTCTCAAATGTAATTCCCATAGGCTAGGGCCTTTTTGCTAGCAAAAGTGATATTTTGAATGCTTCCACTTTCAGATATATTGATCAAGGAGGCCAAAGTTGCTAATGCGTCAGCAAAGTCATTCTTGTTCCAAGGAATGTGGAGGAAGGATATTTCTTCAAACTCCAAAGCTATCTAGATAACTTGTCGATGGTAAGGCAGCAAATGTAATTCTTTGGTGTGATAGATCCCAGTGGTTTGTTTGAACACTAGCTCAGAATCTCCAAAGACAAATAATCATTTTACGTTCATGGATTGGGCTAGCTTCAACCCCATTATACAGCCTTCATACTTAGTTATGTTGTTGGTGCTGATAAACTGCAATTTGATGGCAACGAGATATTGTTCTCCCGTAATAGATACCAGAACTACTCCTGCTCCATTACCCTCCATGTTTATAGCTATATCAAAATACATCATCCATGACTGGACTGTATCCCCTTGATGGTGTTGCTGAATTATCATTACTCCTTCATCAGGGAAATATGTTTCCAAGGGTTTGAAATCCCCTGAAGGTGTTGCGGCCAGTTGATCCACAATTCCTTGACCTTTGATAGACTTTTGGGTCACATAGATGATGTCGAATTACTGGAGGGTCAAATGACATTTGGACAGTTAATAATTCAACATGGGTTTGCTGAATAGATATTTGAGAGGATCCATGCGGGATATGAGATTGGTTATGTGACCATGGAGATAATGTTCTAATCTCATGGAAGCCTATGTTAATGCACAACAAGTCTTTTCAATCAACGTGTACTTGTGTTCACTGATGCTAAATCTTTTTTCTGAGGTAGTAGATAGCTCTTTCTTTTACTCTATCATCTTTTTATCCCAGCATGCAGCCCATGACATTGTCATTGATTGACAGGTACATAAATAGGGGAATGTCATCCATGGGAGGTACCAAGATAGGAGCTTTGGCCAATTGCTCTTTGATGGAAAAGAAGGCTTTTTGACACTCTTTGTTCCATTTCTTGGAGGGATTCTTCCTTAACAACTTGAAGCTGGACTCATAAAATGATGTGAGTTGGGAGATAAATCGGCTGATAAAGTTGATTCTTCCTAGAAATCACCGTATTTCCCCTTCTGTCTGGGGCACGGGCATCTAAGTAATGGCTTAAATTTTGGCAGGATCCAGCTCGATGCCTTCGTGGCTCACTAGGAATCCCAGTAACTTGCCTAACTTGATGCCCAAGGTGCACTTGGTAGGATTTAGCTTCAAGTTCTACTTATGCAACCAGTTGAAGAGCTTTTTGAGATGATCTATGTGGTCTTCTTCCTTTCGAGATTTGACAATGATGTCATCCACATAGACTTCTATCTCTTTATGCATTAAATCATGGAAAAGAGCCATCATAGCTTGTTGATAGGTAGCTCCGGCATTGATGAGGTCGAATGACAACCGTCTGTAGCAAAAGTTTCCCCAACGAGTGATAAATGTTATCTTCTCCTGATCGTCTTTAGCAACCATGATTTGGTGGTACCCAGCAAAGTAGTCAACAAAGGAATACATGCCATATTGAGTTGTATTGTCATTGAGTATGTGTATAAATGGCACTAGAAAGTTATCTTTGAGATAAGCTTTGTTCAAATCCCTGCAATCCAGGCTTACTCGTACCTTCCCTCTGGGTTTAGGTACGAGAACTGTGTTGGCTCAGGGTACATTGATACCATGATGATGCCGGCTTGAAATTGTTTCACAATTTCTTCCTTGACTTTCAAACTCCACTTACGTTTTAATCACTTGAGCTTATGTTTGACTGGCTTGAATCCCTCTTTAATGGGTAGGCGATGAATGACGATGTCAGTTGACAAACCGATCATGTCTTCTTGAGACCATGCAAACACATCCTAGAATCGGGTCAATAACGCACCCATGTCATTCCTATGGCTTGGGGTAAGGTCCATACCAATCTAGATTTGTTTGGGGTTTTCTGAGGTTCCAAGGATGAAAGAGGTGGTTTGATCAAGGTTTTGCTTGGGTTTGTCTTTAACTCATTCTTTGATCTCCTCAGGCACCGCATAGTCCTCTTGCTCAATCTCCATCAAGTCAGAGTTCAACTTTTCATCAAAGTAGAAGTCATTATGAAGAATTGGCATCCCATTAACAAGTTTAGACAAATCTAACTCTTGAGTCCTGAAACAAAATGCTTTCACTTAATATATGAAATTATTTGATCATACAAAGTGTTAGCATGGCAAAAACAACAACTAATACTATGCAACAAAAGTAAGCAGTTATTGTTATCTACAGGGCAGATGGAATTTCTGCCCTTTTTACCCTTTTTTGGCAAATGCAAGGAGTGATGCTCCAATTGTCGAGGGTCAACTCCTGATGGATAGCTGCGATGACGGGCGGTTATCATCCTCCTCCTCTTGAATAATGACCATGACATCTGAGCAGTCGCCATCTGAGATATCCTTGTTTATACCCTCGGTAAGCACCAGGAAGTACATCTTCGGTAACCGTCTCTTTATGTCTTGTTTGTGCCTTTGATTCCTTTCCTTAATATCTGGGTCTGGAATTAGGACTTCTTTCCCATTAGCTGGTCTAGGCTTAGGAAACAGCATACCCTCCACAGAGATATGAATTTTCCTTAGAGGTCGTACATAATCTGCATCTGTAGGCTTAGGCAATAGCATTGTAGATGAAGGAATCGGTGTATGCTTCTGCAGGTTCCTGTGACTTGACCCAGAGGAGTAGCCTAGTCTGGTCTTCCCTGTCCAGCTGGGAATTTGAATTGGGAATTTGATTCCTTGCTGATTCTTTCCTAACCCTTGTCCTAGTTGGAAATCCAAGGATATAATCTCTTGCCTGGCCGACATTACCTCGAGGAAAACTCTGAATTTCAGAGCTAGAGCCCCGATGGGTTTATAGTGAGTGTTGCTCACCTTAAGGGCTTGGAAGCTGTCAGGCTCAACTTCTTCATTGAGACTGATTAGAGGTATATCACTTTGAACAGGATACTCTTGTTTAGCATTGACAATGACTAGATTACTGTTGATGATATACTTGAGCTGTTGATGAAGAGTGGTTGGGACGACTCTGTTGGGTAAAATTTAATTACGCACAACACGCAAGTATACGTGGTCAACAAGTAATAAAGTGTAAGTAGAGTATCGTTCACATGAGGAATTATCAATACAAATTATCAAATACTAACTCTTAATCAAACTAATTTTTTTCAAACAATTGATTTGAGATTATAAATTAAATTATTTAATTAAACTAATTCTAATTACCACTAATTAAAAATCAGATTATGGAGATTTAAGATCACAACTTCACTTATTGCTTCATTTAAATTAATACACTTCTTATTAATTAAGTTCACTATTCTGAATTGTTAATCAAAAACACATAAGTAAATATGACCATCTCTCAATGCATCATACTCAAATCAACTTAAATCCACAAATGATAGAATTAAGAAGAATACCCTAATTAACTAATTCACTATATCTCTATGTGAATTAAAATTAAAAAGGATTTTAAGCTCAAGTTCTTTTTCCGATTATATGCGATGAATAGGTATATCCCTATCCTAGACATAAATTATGTATTCCAACGCCATGAAGAAAACGCAATCACATGATATTATGATCAGATCTAAATCTATAATTCATCTCTCGATTTCATATAGATTATCACGATAATTGTTAGCTAGGCAATTAAGAAATTCATCACAAATCATAATAGACAATCCAAGAATAATCACAATAATTAATAGAGAATCATACTAAAAATAAATTATGCAAAAAGTTCCATTGTAATCTTAAACAAAAGATTTAGTTCATGATTAATGAATTAAAACTAAGAATCCACAATTGAATAAACATTGAAAGACAAAAATAAGAGTAGAGTGAAGAATAAATCTGTTGTAAGCAAATCTCCATCTTCCTCAAGCTCCTGCTCTTGATCTTCAATGGTCTCTAAGTTGCTTCAATCTCCAAAACTAATAAGAAATAGGGTTTTGTCCTAACCTACTCTAATGGAATCCTCTCTTCAGGCTCTTTGATAGCTGATAAAAAGACGCCCAAGATAGTCAATCCATGCCAAAGTCTTCCATCCACGCAGCTGCAGAATTCTAATCAAAGCAAAAGACTTTGTCTCTCCCCATACCCCCACCCCGTGAAAGGTGCTTATTCTTGGTCTTGTACCCTCACCGACGGGGTTTTTTGCATATATGCCCACCCGTGAGGGAGTGTATTCTTAGGTTGTGCTTTTTTGCTCATTTTGTTGCAATATTTTTCCGTAATGCCGCCATTATACCACCATGCCATGTATTACACTCCTAAACATAAAACAAACACAAAATAAGTAAAAACGAACATAAATAGACAAGATCAATCATGTTTAAGTCCAAATTAGAAGCCAATTCGTAGGTATAAAATCCTCTCATCAAACTCCCCTAAACTTAAACTTTGCTAGTCCTCGAGCACAACACAAAACATAATGCAATGCAATAGAATGTAATGCAACTAATCTACATGCCTACGAATCCAGCAGTAATGACAGAAACAAGTCTATTCACCCAGCCTCAAAGAAATTAGGTAAACATGATAACACATCATATCAAAACAATTCAGTAACTTCCTAATCAATCATCAAATCTTAGACTGGTATCACTGATATAGTGCGTGTGTGCTCAACAACCATGCTAACTGATATAAAATTAAATTTAACACATAATAAATCTCTTAGAAGGCATCATACAGTGTAGACTCAAGAAATCCAAAAACAAACTAGATCGGACTAAAATCAAATAGTTACCAATATCAAGGGTCAGCATGGGATACTGATGATTTATTTTTCACCTACAGGGCTTTTTGCTCTTTTACCCATTTTATTCTCCCTTTTTTAAATCATTTTCATGGCTGTGAAATGTCTAATTCCCTTAGGCTTTTTAATGCTACCTTAGCGAGCTTTCGACCAACGACTCCGAAACCATTTAAGGCCTTAGGGTGCTAGGTGTAAAGACAATCTCCTCCGGCCTACTTACTCAAGTAACAAAGGGCACGAAACTAGACTAGCCAGTGTTTGTTTATTATATATATATATATATATATATATATATAACTTATGTAGACACTCAAAATTTTCCGCACACCTGTTACTAACATTGCAGGAGGGCAGATTCGTCTTTCGGAGATAACCCTGGAAGATAGCTCACATCCATTCTGGATACCACCGAAAGTTCAGTCTCAACCCCAGAACACACACCAGGAGTATAAATTCCAACCTCGGAGATAACCCCGAGTTTCTTCCTTGGAGATAACCCCAAGGAATGTCGTTGCAGTTCCGGCGATAACCCCAGAAATGCTTGTTTCAAATGCATGCAATCAGCTTCAATCTCAGACCTCCTGCCGAGGCACTAATTCCAAAGACCCGAAGATAACACTAGGAAGACATGCACACTTAAAGATGACACTGCAGAATTTAAACACTGCATAGCAGAAGTCAATCTCGAGACATAACCCGAAAGCAACGCGTCGATATCGGCGAACCGTAGATAACCGGGTGAGGGGCACAATCATCATCTTTCCAACTTAACCCCAGCGCGCCGTCTCAACATTTCATACATACATTTCTACACAGCAATGTCCCATAAGAGCCAAGGAGTTCCAATCCAGAGTGACTATTACGCGTGGCAGCACACCGAATAGAATTTGATGCTTAAAGACCATGGGCATGGTCCCCTCTTCCTAACTTCGTACAACCTCTAATCCCATGTTATTGCGTAACTCTTGACAAAAGCAGTCCAAAGAAGGTCTTATACACCTCGTTCAGATACTCAGATTGAAGTACTACAAGTTCGAGTGGACATCACATTGCACGAGTGCACGTACATCGAGATGGCAGGACCGCGGAGCCCGGGGCACCCTGGGCAGCCGCAGGTGCATCTGCGGCTGGCACAGGTACTCCTGCGGCCACCATCTATATAAATATAGAGCTTGGAGTGGCCATTTGTAAGAAAAAAAGAGGCGAGGAAGCCCTGTCAAATTTTCTCTGTACACACCCCATATTTAGTGCTTTCTCATTCTAAACACCTGTTAGCTCACATATAGCTATATTTTACTGGCGGGAGCTGAGTGTTTATCCAACTAGAGTTATAGAAGCCTGCTTTGGCAGACCACTGTAAGCCTTCTCACACTCTATAAAGCCTTTCTCTTTATCTTTGCACACAATATTCTTCACATTGAGAGTCGTGTTGTGTGTGTATGCCAGGACTTCGGTCTGTAGTTTTCATTTCTGTCTATATATATACATACTTATATATGTATATATTTATATATATGGACTAACATTATCGAGTTATGCCTCGATTGAGCGTGAACTTATGTCCCGAGGCGTTTACTTATATATATATATATATATATATATATATATATATATATATATGGTCTCCATCCACAACAATAGGTTGCTTTATGGCCTTTATGCAACAACCCCCCTTTTGGATTTAGAAGACAAATTATGCTAACATGTAAAAAAAAAAAAAAAAAAATTCCAATAGTAAGAGCCTCTCTTAAAACTACAAAAAAAAAAAAAAAAAAAAAAAATCCCAATAGTAAGAGCCTCTTGAAACACTATTACAAAAAAAAAAAAAAAAAAAATCCCAAACAGTAAGAGCCTCTCTGAAACACAAAAAAAAAAAAAAAAAAATGTCAGTAGTAAGAGCCTCTTACGACTACAAAGAAAAAAAAAAAAAAAATCCATAGCAAATGTTTTTATTTTTGTTATAAAATATAGCAAATGTTTGTTTATTTTATAAAAATATTTTTATATTTGTTATAAAATATATTATAAAACATTTTTTATAAAATATTTGTTTTTATAAAACATTTTTTTTTATTTTCTACTGTAGAAAATAAAAAAAATGTTTTATAAAAACAAATATTTTATAACAAATATTTTATTTTATATTTTATAACAAAATTAGAAACATTTTTTATAAAATATTTGTTTTATAAAACAAATATTTTATAACAAATGTTTTTATTTTATATTTTATAACAAAATTAAAAACATTTTTTATAAAATATTTGTTTTAATAAAACATTTTTTTTTTTTTTTAGTACATTAAAAAAATAAAAAAAATGTTTTATAAAACAAATATTTTATAACAAATGTTTTTATAATATATTTTATAACAAAAATAAAAACATTTTTTATAAAATAAACAAACATTTGCTATATTTTATAAAAATAAAAACATTTGTTTTATAAAAAACAAACATTTGCTATGGATTTTTTTTTTTTTTTTTTTTTCTTGTAGTTTTAAGAGGCTCTTACTACCGACATTTTTTTTTTTTTTTTTTTTTTTTTTTTTTTATATGTTTGCATGTCGCAGGTACGTCAAAAAGGGTTGTCAGAGATGCACTACATAGCAACCGGTTCTTTGTGGATGGAGACCCTATATATATATATAGCGACAAATCGCTGAAATGATAAATCGAGCAGGGATTGAGAAACATCATGTGCGTTTACCACTTATATATATATATATATATATATATATATATATATATATTTACATGTCAATACAGGTTTACTTCGTGGCCTTTTACTGCTTTATTTACATTTCGTCCCGCCTGGAGTTTACTTCGTGGTGGTTGCTCATTTTTACTGCTTTTCTTTATATTCAGTCCCACCTGGAGTTCACTTCATGGCGGTTGATCGCATTTATTGCTTTATTTAAATTTTTGATCCCCCATGGAGGTGCTTCGTGGTTGTTGATTATGTCTCTATATATATATTTACTGCTTTTATATATTTACATTTCCGATCTCCCATGGAGGTGCTTCGTGGTGGTTGATCATGTATATATATATATATATATATATTTAAAGCTTTTATATATATAACTGCTTACTGCTTTTCATATAAACTGCGGCATCATGTGAGCCTAAAAATCATGTGATCACAGATTCGGTATACTTAATTTAGATTCGGTTCCCGTGATGGACATTTTCAGCTGTAAGCAGCTTGTACATTATTCACGGTGTTTGAATTTCCTTAGATGGCTTTCATGCCCATGAGGAGTTCGACACTGCTATATATTATTTTCTCGAAGATGCTTCATATCTCAAAAATAAAAGCAATCAAGCCGAATATTTAATAATAAAATGGAAGTATCAAAGGCCTCAATTACTATTGAGCACGGGGTTTGAAAAAACCTCTTTTACAAAACCTCATTGCTATATCTTGTTTAAAATTGAATTTTTGTATAAATTCAAACCCTGTGTATATAGGTGCGAACAAGGCATAACACTACTTCCAAATAACATCACAATGACCCACACACACACACACATTCATATAACAGTTTCTTGAAAAGAGGCGGTCACCATGGCAACACGGATGTCGGGGGGTGCCTAACACCTTTCCTCCGCATAATCAAGCCCCCGAACCCAAATGAATCTCAGTTTCACAGACCCGTTTAGCAGTGTCACATCACTGGGTCAATGTGCAAACCTTTTCTCGGTTGCGTTGGTGCAACCAGTTCAAAACACCAATTGGCGACTCTTACAGTCAAATCGTCGACATGATACATGTCGGACCTTTTCCACTTGTTTTTTCAAACAATTCTCACATAACATGAGAACACCAAAGAAAAAGAACAGAAAAGGGACAAATAAAAAATACCGACGTCGACAGGTGGCAATTCTCCTGGGGACTCCAGTAAGAAGGCTTAAGACGCTACTACAAGCTTTTCAAAACTGTTATATGCGTGTGTGTGAATGTTACATTTATATTTATGATGAATGTGTACGAATACATTTTAATTACTGCACTGCAATATATCTATCTATGATATTAGTGCTTCGCACATGTCATCATTTTCATAAATGGTGAGACACGTTGTATGTGAAAGTATGTTGTGTGGTTCCTCCACCAGGAGGCTATCCTATGGATGTTTGATTACTAGACTCGTAGGGAGACTAATTCCAACGAGGCTCAGGAAAGGCACCACCCAGATCCGCTGCAGTTGAAAGACCGGATTAACTTCCCGTCAAGTAGATTGTGATGATCTGGGAACCTTCATGCCAAAAAGCCGCGAGAGTAACCCTAAGATAGGTCAGCCTCTGATAAACCAAATGCGGAGGAAAGTCTCTTCATGCTTTCCATTTTCTATTACTTGTAAAAGCATTTACTTGTAATTTTATTCCATGTTCATCTTTATATAATGGAAAATATGAAGAATATTTGCATATACGTGACATTCTATCAAATGACACCCATTTTTTTGGATAATATTTCTAAAATGGACACATTATGATAGCATGTAAACATTTACATTATCCCTAAGACTAAACTACATAAGTCTTTTGTAAGGAAAAAATTGGGCATGTTACCCGCTCAAAATCCAAAAAGGCCACGAGCCTACAACCAATCATATCTTTTTCTGACCAATCTAATCCCGTTTCTCGAGAAGAATTTGACAGATTAAGTAAACAAATTACAGATTTGGATGTCCTGCTTAAAGAATTGCATCAGTCTACTCAGGGCTCAAAGATGCCTACACATACAGAATCCTCTACACAAGGAGGAACATAAGGTTTGGATAAAACAAATCCAGAACCTTAGTTGGATACGACCAACAAAGACCCTGAAAACACCCATCTCAAAGGAGATCTAGACACCGGTGATATCATGAAGAAGGTCCTTCAAATGGAAGAAACCATCCATTCTCTCAAAGGGATTGGAACACACGGGAGTGTTTCGTATGCTGATCTTTGCATATTCCCTGGTGTTCATTATCCAGAGAAATTTAAAACCCCTAACTTTGAAAAGTATGACGGATTAGGGGATCCTTACACACATTTGAAGGTGTTCATTAGAGAACTTGGATCTTATGCAGAAAATGAGAAGCTCAGAATGCAGCTGTTTCAGAAGAGTCTGACTAGAGAAGCCCATTCATGGTATACCAGATTAGACAACTCAAAGATCCATAGCTTGGAAGAGCTAGCTCATGCCTTCCTCACTTAATACAGTTTTCAATCTTATATGGCTCCTGACCGGTACCAGATTACTAAGGTTAAGAAACAATCTATTGAGTCTTTCAGAGAGTATGCTCAAAGGTGGAGGCGCTTTGCTGCTAAAGTCATTCCTTCCATGACGGAATCAGAAATGGTCATGACCTTTATAGACATACAAGAAGCTCTTTTTTATGAAAGAGTTTTAGCTGGCATTGGCAAACCATTTTCTGAAATGATCAAACACAGAGAGATGGTTAATATGGGATTGAAGTTAGGAAAGATGCAAGACCTAGCCGCTCTTAAAGCAGTTGCTGAGCACATTCAGTCCGGAAATTATGTAAACAACCCTCGGAGGGTCCATAAAAAGAGAGAGGAGGATGTTTCCTTGATACTACAAGGTCAAAAAGGCAGTCAGAACATGCCTATATACAGAGGAGAAACTACTCCCCTTTCCAAACACAGTCTTCAAACCCTCCATTACCTAAAGGTGGAGAAGCAAAGCGCCCTCGAACGTTCACACCCTTAGGGGACTCGCTCGGGAATATTCTTGCTCTTCTGACTACTCAGAAGAAAATCATGCATCTTCTTCCACCAGCCAACCCTAATGGTAGAGGTTTCAATGCTACTCGGAAGTGTGCTTATCATGCCGGAGCACCTGGACATGATACTCAAGATTGTTGGGCCTTGAAACACAAGATCCAATATTTGATAGACAACGGTGAGATCGTGGTTACCAAACCAGATCAACCTCATGTGCAAGACAACCCTCTTCCTTGACACAAAGAAGAAGAGGTCAATATGATTAGTTAGAGCAACGGACAGAGTTCCAATTTTAATGGTGAATCATCCCATACCATCAAAGACAGTGCTGACAGATGGGATTACGCAAAGTTCCAATTTGCTATGGAATGAAAGATGAAAGCTCTTTGTAAGCAAGTGGAACAATTGGCAGAACTGGTGATCCATCAGCATTAAGTCATACGCCAGTTAGTCATCCAGAAGCATGAATGTCTCCTTCCTTTTGTTATGAATACTCCATTATCAGCTTCTGAAAGTGAAGCACTTGAGGAAAAGGTTGCAAAGAGAGAAAGTATTTAAGCCCGTCGAAATTTTGCCAATAAAAGGGAATTTACATACCTAGGCCAACCTATGGAGGAAATATTTAAGATACTAATCAACGAAGGATGAATCACCTCCCTTCTACCTCCAATCAATCCCCATTCAAGATGGTTCAACTCTGATGGAGTTTGTCAATATCATTCACATTCTCGCGATCACATCACAGAAGAATGTTGGGCACTCCGCCACCTTATTCAGAATCTAATTAACAGTGGTGTCCTTCAATTGGCAGATGATGACATTGTACTACTCGAGAGTGGGAATACCTAACCTACTAAATAGAAGGGGCTAGTAGCAGTTATATCCGTTGAGGTTGGTGAGACTGTCAAACCATTTCCCATACAAGTAATTCAACTCAAAGGAGCTGACAATCCTTTGAAAGTGGCTGCACCAGAGCCAATTTCTTTACCCTTCAGACCACAGTATCCTGTTGTCAGCTTACACAAAGTCCCATAGAATTATGGAGAAGCTGAAGGATCCAAGTCTCATACTACTGCCACAGTGTCGAAGGAAAATCCACTGTATCTTTCTCAAAGGGTGATGACCCGCCATAAAAGCAAAGGGGAAGATTCCCATGGAAAAGATTGAGAAATTCCTCTACACTATTGGCCATAATAAAGCCAAGATGGTTCTAAGCTTAAGAGAAGCTCCACATCAAATCTCAATACTGGACTTGGTGTTCTCTTCTAAGGATCACTGGAAGATCTTATTGAAGGTTTTGGAAGAAGCCTACTTGCCGAAATCAGTGGATGTGGAAAAATTTCAACATCTGGTTCATCACATTTTTAACAACAATGTGATATCTTTCACTGATGACGGCATACCGACCGAAGGGACCTGTCATTACAAGCCATTGCACATCGTAGTTTTGTCCTCCGGGTATATGTTAGCTAAAGTTTTGATAGATGAAGGTTTGTCTCTGAATATCTATCCTTATGACACTTTGGTAAAGATGAACTTCAATCTCAAACGGATCTGAAGTAGCCATACGGTTATCAAAGCTTTTGTTGGATCATGATGAAATTCTGTCGGAAAGATTGAGCTGCTAATTGAGATTGGTCCAAATACATTCAATGTATCCTTTCATGTCCTCAAGATAGATTCAGGATACAACCTGCTATTGGGGAGACCATGGATGCACATGGATGGAGCCGTCCCTTCTACACTACATCAACAACTGAAATACATTGTCAACAATAGCCTAGTCATTATCAACGATGAGCCGGAATGTCCTGAACAAGAAAACCTACCAATCATTAGCTTCAATTCAGAAGTTGAGCTGGCCAGTTTTTATACTTTGGAAGTGAGCAGCACAGAATACCATCCTATTGGAGTGCCACTTCCCATACCCAAGATTTCTGCCGAGGTTATGTCGGCCACTCAAGAAATGATGGCATTGGGTCATCAGCCTGGACAAGGGCTGGGTAAAAATTAGCAGGGTATTAAGCACCAAATTCAAATATCTAGTCAAACTAGGACATCCGAACTAGGCTATTCTGCCAGTTCCAGTCATAGGAATCCTCATAAGCACAAGCAGGTTCCTCAAATTTCTGCCACACGACGATTTTCTCCACTTGCACCTCAT
This sequence comes from Panax quinquefolius, assembly GCA_020205615.1. Lineage (NCBI taxonomy): Eukaryota > Viridiplantae > Streptophyta > Magnoliopsida > Apiales > Araliaceae > Panax > Panax quinquefolius. Next base: position 38,537,402 of record CM035153.1, on the reverse strand, counting down.
GAGCTGATACAGTCTCCGGTAAAGGTGCCAACACATGTTATGGCTATGCTGTTTCCCAAACCAGTACCTTTTAAATCAAAAGAGGTCCTACTTTTTTATCCCAAAGTGGAAGAGAGGGAACGAAAACATAAACATGACATCAACTTGATGATGTCAGGCGTACGCATCATTGTCCATGATGAACATACAAATAGATACACCCCAGACGATAATTGCCCAGATGTTATAGTCATCATTCAGGAAAAGGAGGACAATGATAGTCCCTTCATCACTGCAGTCTAGTAGGACTTTACCCTCGATAATTAGAGCAACACTCATGCATTGGTCGACGAGGGTAAAACGGGCAAAAATCCCTCTGCCCTGTAGATAACTTTAATTACTTACTTTTCTATACAGTATTAACAGTTATTTTATCAGTACATGCTAATACTTTTGTATGATTAAACAGTTTCATATATTAAGTGAAAGCATATTTTGTTTCAGGACTCTGAATTTAGATGTGCATGTACTTGCTGATGAGGTGCCTTTTCTCCACAAGGACTATAACTTTGATGAAAAGTTGGACTCAGACTTGATGGAAATACAAGAGGACATTGAGATACCTCAGGAGATTAAGGAATGGGTCGAAGATAAACCTAAGCCTAATCTTGATCAAACTACTCCTTTCAATCTTCGAACCATAGAAAGCCCTAAGCTAATCCAGATTGGTTCAGACCTCACCCCAAACCAACGGAATGACATGGTTGCGCTACTAACTCAATTCCAGGATTTGTTTACATGGTCTCATGAAGACATGGTGGGTTTCTCCACTAACATTGTCCTTCATCGCATTTCCATTAAGGAGGCATTTAAGCTAGTCAGGCAGAAGCTCAAGCGATTGAAACCTGATTGGATTTTAAAAGTTAAAGAAGATATTATGAAACAATTTCAAGCTGGCATTATCATGGTGTCTACATATTCGGAATGGATATCCAACATAGTTCTCATGCCTAAACCAAGAGGAAAGGTGTGAGATTATGTGGATTATCGAGATTTGAAACAAGCTTGCCTTAAAGATAGCTTTCCCGTGCCCTTTATCCACATTCTTATTGACAATTATGGTCGCTGAGGAGGATCGTGAGAAAACTGCTTTCATCACGCCTTAGGAAACCTTCTGCTACAGACGGTTGTCATTCGACCTCATCAATGTCGGGGCAACCTATCAGCGAGCTATGATGGCTCTTTTCCATAACTTAATGCATAAAGAGATAGAGATCTACGTGGATGACATTATTTTCAAATCCCGAAGGGAGGAAGACCACTTAGACCATCTCAAAAAGCTCTTCAACAGGTTGCGTAAGTATAACTTGAAGTTGAATCCAGCCAAGTGCGCCTTTAGCGTTAAATCAGGCAAATTGCTAGGTTTTCTAATCAGCCAAAAAGGGATTGAGCTGGATCCCACCAAAATCCAGGCCATTACAGAAATGCCCATTCCTCAAACAGAGAAGGAAATACGGGGATTTTTGGGAAGAATCAACATCATTAGCCGATTTATTTCTCAACTCACAGCAACCTGTGAGCCTATCTTCAAGTTGTTAAGGAAGAACTCCTCCATGAAATGGAACGATAAGTGTCAAAAAGCCTTCCTTACAATCAAAGAGCAGCTGGTTAAATTGAATCCAGCCAAGTGCGCCTTTGGCGTTAAATCAGGCAAGTTGCTAGGTTTCCTAGTCAGCCACAAAGGGATTAAGCTGGATCCCACTAAAATCCAGGCCATCAATGAAATGCCCATTCCTCAGATAGGGAAGGAAATAAGGGGATTTTTCAGAAGAATCAACTTTATTAGCAGGTTTATTTCTCAACTCACAGCATCCTGTGAGCCCATTTTCAAATTGTTAAGGAAGAACTCCTCCATGAAATGGAACGATGAGTGTCAGAAAGACTTCCTTACAATCAAAGAGCAGCTGGTTAACACTCATATTTTGGTACCTCCCAGGGATGATGTTCCCCTATTCATGTACCTGTCCATTAATGACAATGATATGGGCTGCATGCTGGGACAAAAAGACAATAGAGGCCAACAACGAGCTATCTATTACCTCAGTAAAAGATTCAGCAGCAGTGAACACAAGTACACTCTGATTGAGAAGACTTGTTGTGTTTTAGCATGGGCTTCCATGAGGTTACAGCATTACCTCCATGGTCACATAACCCATCTCATATCCCGCGTGGATCCTCTCAAGTATGTGTTGATGAAGCCCATACTAAATTGTAATTTGTCGGATGGCGATTGATCCTACAAACGATTTGACATCGTCTATATGACGCAAAAATCTATCAAAGCTCAAGGAATTGCAAATCAACTAGCCGCCGCACCTGCAGGGGACTTCAAACCCTTAGAAACATACTTCTCAATCAGTATGATGCATGTCGTACATGGAAAATGTATTTCGATGGAACTATTAACACAGAAGGTGTTGGAGCTGGAGCAATTCTAGTATTCGGTACGGGGGAGCAGTATCCCGTTGCCGTCAAATTGCAGTTTGTCAGCACCAACATCACAGCTGAGTATGAAGGCTGTATCATGGGGCTAAAACTTTCCCGTTCAATGGGCATCAGGCGGTTATTTGTCTTTGGGGATTCCAAATTGGTAATCAAATAATCCATGGGAATCTATCAAACCAAAGAACTACATTTGATGTCTTACCATCGGCAAGTTTTACAGATGGCTTTGGAGTTCGAAGGAATCTCCTTTCTACACATTCCTCATAATAGGAATGATTTTGCGGATGCACTAGCAATGTTGGCCTCCTTGATTCACATACCTGACAAGGAAAACATGTCAAGCATCACATTTGCCCTGCAAAAGGCCACAGTTTATTGGAATTATGTTGGAGAAGAATAGGATGAGCTACCTCCCATCCACAACCCTTGGTATTAGCACATCAAGGAGTATTCGCGAGAAGAATCTACACCCGCTGAGGTGAGCCCGACTGAAAGAAGGTGGATCCATCGACTTGCTACAAAATTTTACTTGAGCGGAGATGCACTCTACAAAAGAGATGCAGGATTAGGTCTCCTCAGATGTCTGGACAAAGACTAAGCTCAGAGGCTCATGGATGAGATCCATGGTGGAGTATGTGGCCTACACATGAGCGGACCCCTACTTGTTAAGAAAATCCTCAGAACAGGGCATTATTGGCTTACGCTCAAAGCTGACTATGACGATCATGTCAAGAGGTGCTATCATTGCCAAATTCATGGGAATTTTATCCACGCCCCTCCAAGGGAACTCCATAATATGAGTTTGCCATAGCCCTTCTCAATGTGGGGAATGGAAGTGATCGGGCCCATCGAGCCCAAAGCCAGTAATGGACATCGGTTTATCTTCACAATGATCGACTACTTCACCAAATGGGTAAAAGCAGCCTCCTTCCCCAGGGTTACCAACGAAGTCATCATTGCTTTCATCAGAAATAATATCGTTTGTCGATATGGACAACCAGACGTTATTGTGTCAGACAATGCTAAAAACCTCAACAAAAAAATGATGGAGGAGTTATGCAGTAAATTCCACATCAAACACCTTAACTTCGTCATCTACCGTCCAAAGATGAATGGTGCTGTTGAAGCGGCTAATAAAAAACATCAAGAAGATCATGCAAAAAAATGTCCGCCAATCACAAAGGATGGCTTGACCTTTTGCCTCTGACTTTATTAGCCTACAGAACTTCAATGCGTACTTCCACTAGGGCAACCCCCTACTCATTAGCCTATAGGATGGAAGCAGTTCTCCCCATAGAGGTGGAAATGGAATCCCTTAGAGTGTTGATGGACACTCAACTGGATGAAGACCAATGATTATAAGACGGGTATCACCAATTGTCTCTAATAGACGAAAGGCGAACTGCGGCTATCTTCCATGGTCAGTTATTTTAGCAAAGGATCGCAAGATCCTACAACAGGAAAGTCCGACTACGGCAGTTTAAACAACATGACTTGGTTTTAAAGAAGATCGTTGACAACCAAGATCAATCTAAGGGAAAATTCGCTCTTAACTGGGAAGGCCCGTTTGTTGTCAAGGAGGTATTGACAGGAGGCGCTCTCAGACTACAGGAAATGGATGGCGATGAATTTCCACAGCTTATCAACTCGGACACCGTGAAACGGTACTATGTTTGAGGTCACCATCAAGCAAACATCCTGGTTTTGGATCATCAAATCCCTAGTCGTTCCGGTTTTCTAACCCTTTTTACATACTCTTCTGCCCCTCGGGGAAACATACACTTCAAACCAGCAGCCTGGTTTCACCTCATTTCAAAACTTTCATACAATTTTGGTTATCCCCCCAGGGATTGAACCTTTCACACCTGCAGTTTATCCTAAAGATGGGGTTAAACTTTTCCACACTTGCAGTTTGTCCTGAAGATGGGATCAAACTTTTTCACACCTGCAGTTTGTCCCAATCATGGGATCAAACTTTCTTCTCCCCGCAGTATAGCCTGCACATAGGATTCATACTTCTCTTTGGCTGCAATTCGTCCTGAGGGGCGAAATACGTCGACCTGGTCTCCCTGTTACCCGGGAATACATAGGCAACCATATTCTATATGGCCCGATCGCAATAAAAAAAGAACAACAAAAACATTTCTGCCCTTTTTCTACAAAAACAAAAACCACAAAAATACTTCTGCATCCTTCTTTATCAATAAAACTTCTACACCCATTTACCCATTTACACCAGGTTTGAACTACGCAGACCTGATCTCCTCTTCAATAGGAGTACGTAGGCAACCATTTATAGTTCAGTCTAACCCCCTACCAGAACAAAAATACTTGTCACACGGTACTGAGATCAAACTTCAATCCACCACATTTCATCGGCTTCAGGCCATAGGGATAGAACTACCTAACCTCTCCTCACAAATAGGAGATTCGGCGACCATCTAAGCTATGGTTGTGCCTCAAAGAGCAACACCAATCCATAAGAGGTGGAATTAACTAGGCTCCTCCTAAATAGGAGTACTGGCGACCATATGTGGTGCGGTCAATCTCAGAGAGGAAAAGCCACACTCCTCTCCACATTTCCATACAGAAACCAGTCCCAAGACACCAAAGATGGTAGGGATACACACAGATCAATGATCAGTTCAGAGAAATCCTACGACGTCTCAATGTCCACAGATCAAGGATGAGTTCAGAATGCATCAAGATCACAAGCCCTGAAGAAACAGGCAAATATCAAGCAAGTATCAAGGCACAACTAAAAGGTAAGTGAATCAAAATATATTTCCCTTCCATATATAATACTGTTTGATATATACAATATGTGATGTACATGACAAAATTTCTAAGCTAGTCTGTACAGGAAAATACAAGTCTATCTACGGATCTGTGTGTACGTGGACTATCAGATCTAACATAGCATTCCTCTCTGAAGAAGGAGGTAACCCTGCAAGCTCCTTCCCAATGGTATCTACACGAGCTAGCAGATCCAAGGCTAACTGCATGGTGGCATGATGCTCATCAATGTATGCACTCATATCAGAAAGGATGCCAGTCGTAAGGGATCTCATTGAAGTACTGTCTATAACAGCCACATCCCGGGATGATAGGGCAGCATCCCACTATACAATCAATCCATCTCTAGCTGATCTAGCCTCATCCCTCTCTAATAGAGCTGTGTCTCTCCCATCAAGAGCTATCAACATCATGGCCCTAGCCTGATCTCTCTCAAAGGTCATCAGATGTAGACTCTGCTCCAGGTACTGTGCTGAATGCTGAATAATAGTAGCACTCGTAGTGGGAAAATCCATCCCAAATGCTGGCAACCTAGTAGTCAAATCCTCATCGATGGAAATATCAGCCTCCTCTATTGGCTCCTCATCGTCAGAATTAATCCCTTGAACTGTAGATACTACCGCAGCCGATGCAGTCCCTGCCTCCATCCATGTGGAATACTCTGCAGAACAACCAGGATTACTCACAAAAAACTCAGCTAGCTCTTGCTGATTCCAATAGGCATACAACCTGGATCTATCCTCTACTGATAAGTGGCGAGAAGTGAAGCGCTGACTCGATGCCCCCTCAAAAGGATGGAAGTCCTGGAACTGGTCAAACTGACACATCACGGCCAGTGGGTGGTAAGTAATCATACTCCTCAAGCCAGCTAGAGGGAGATAATCCATGCCCAGAGCATGAGTGATAAAGATGTAGGGTGAGCTGAGCCCTATACACGGCAAAATAGCAAGTGGATCTCCGATCCCTGCCAGGAAAGCTGACCAAGATGCAGCATCTACACACTCCATAGGCTGAAAGGAGTATGACATGGCTATATCATGGGTGAAACAATACCCATGCCGTCTAAAAGTGCCAATCGATCTCAAGTGTGACATAAACCACACGTACAACATGACCGAGCTGCCTGTAAACACTCCCGTCGGATAAGTGCAGCAGTATATGGCCGACCTCAGAGTCTCTGCTATAATCATCGGTATGATGGTGTGACCCTCCCTGAGAGCTCTCACTGCCATGATGACTCATATATCCAACTCATCCATGTCTAGTGGCAGTAGCATGTAATGCGTATGAAAATACGGTGAATGCGATAACAAAGACATCCGGAATGCGTGTATAACTATGCTCTGAGCTAAATCTATCAAATAGAAAATGCTGGGATACAACGTGGCCAGATGTGAGCTCATCCTACACCACCCTACGCCTCAATCTAGTAAGGGTCGTGAACTTCCTACTCATGTCTCCAATCGCCATATGCACGCAAGGTCTATCCAGTGGCAGCATCGTCAAACGTGCATACTCCTCCAGAGTAGGAGTCAACTCCTGGGTCCCAAATCGGAAAACATGCCTCTCCAATATACAATGCTCCAGCATGCACTCCACGAATCCTATGGGAACCTGAAACATCAGCAGGGTCATAGTATGCTGCAACAGATGATCTACAGTCACCCTGTCTGATGGTGACATGCTATCATACCACGATTTCATACCAGATGCCACCAACAACGGTGGGGTATGATCAATACGGCTAACTGTCAAAGAAGACATCTGTACAGGCTGTGTCATAAGACCATCCAGGGGTCAATGATGAATATCTCTGGACATACATACATATGCATAACATAATAACATGCATGATACAATAGATGGTAATATGATATAGAGAATGGAAAATGTACATACATTCCTAAGTATATCATCATCTAATACATCTCTGTACAGCTAAAATACAGGGAAATGGGGAAAAACTGCCCTACATCTAACAGAGGCCTATCAAAAGATTTAGTGAGAATGGGGCGAAGCTACTCAATGTCTAACAGAGGCCTATCAAAAGAGATAACGAGAATATACATCAGAAGAAGACAATGGTGTCAATGTCTACATCATCAATCCTGTCCACCTAATGTAACTCCTCCTGAGTCACTAGATCTCTATCCATAGGGATGTCGATCTATATCTGAGGAGGATGCTTGCCTTTGGCAAAACCATATGGGTCACTGAGGGACCGGTAGCGAGGCTGGAAGGATCAAAAGTATCTGCCGCCTTTAAAGGATCTACGCCTTGAAGTCTTGGGATAAAGAAATGTCCTCGGTCCAACTGCCGGGTCAAACTGTCAATCTGTGTCACATGAGTCGGATCTCTAACACAGGCTAGCTAATTCATCAACATCACGGATCCTGGAACCATATCCCCCATGAACTGAGTGGCGCGGGTCTGGGCTCCAATGGTATGAGGGAACCACCAATCTTTGGAATATCTCAAGTGCGGGGACCCTAACGATAATGTAAAATCGTCGACCCCCAACAATGGGATATCGATGGCGGGTGGCGTACAAAAGTGCCGATAACACACCGGAAGGAGGCAAGATCGGCGATATCTGAATCTCTCTGTCAGTAGTGCTCACGATATCACGCTCTCTCTAAGTAGAGCTCCCATCCTCCATCGTGAAGAGAGAGAATCCTACGGTGGAAATCACGTGTTCGACACCGATGGTACCCATCCTCAAATCCAATGCTCAAATGCACCCCGAGTAGGAACCCGCGTGATGACATCATTGTCAACAACTCCGGTTGTAGGCGGCAAAGAGTAAAACCCTCAACAATAGGGACCTTCGCTAGTATGGAATGATGCCATCTCCATCCTCGTGGATAGGTATCTAAGCCTAACACACTCACGGGGGCCTTAAACATGGTGGTAGCCTCTCATAGGCCCAAAAGCGCCAACACAAAGGCAATATCTGCTTTGTCGGTCAACACTCTTAACTTTTACATACATGGGAAAAGATAAGAGAAATACTCACCGGCGTGAGAAATGGGTAGAATCTAACCAAGCCTAAATCAAAAGCCGTGCGGCGCATGCGCATTCCCGAGGAAATAAGGCGAAGGTGTAGGAACCCCAATCATAATCTCAATACGGTCCACGTGTTGGTGGCCGATAAAGCGAAGGACACCGTAGTAGAAGAGTTATCTGCTATGGCGACCCTTAATGATCATCGGGAATAATCATAGAAGAATGCGATCCACGACTCTCACATCATTGGGTATGGGCTCACTCGATAGCTCATTTCATAGTATCTATGCTCAAAGGGACATGCTGACAGTCCCCGCCTTACTTGGCGCCCTCATGCGGGAACTCTAACAAGGATCGATGGCGGTAGGGGTGATATCCGCCATACTGAAGGCTTTGGTACCCCCTCAAACTCCATACATGATAAACCGCCAATCCATCGGCGTCATCATCACCTCACGATCCGGCCAGATGGAGTGACCGAGTCGAGGTGAAACCAAAGGCTCGAACAATGCCACAAGTAACCCCAAGGACAGCGACGGGGAAGAATGGAAAAGAACATCACGAATCCCCAGCCATGTACAATCGCTTTATAGTCATCATGCAAAACCTGATACAGAGAGTGGATGTTGAACCAATTCCCTCGAGGTTGTGTAAAGCCGGGAACCTACATCAAATGATGATCAACATCAGAACCCTTTACTCTTTATCAATAAGAAATAAGGAAGATTAAGATCTAACTTTATACCTCGTTTGCGTGCAGGTAAACTGAAGGGTGTCGACTTAAGTTGCCTAGAAGCTCTGGGTTCACCACCTGAATGCCTGGAAAATCCCTACGGGAACACGTGCAGTAGGAGTGGGGTCCACAACTAGAACATCCTCCTCCTCGTCCTCGACATCCGGTACTTCAACCTAGACATGACGTATCACTGCCTCCACCAAACGATAAGGTTGTCTAATAGAACGGGGTCGAGGCACTTCGGAAGCCCTTCTCCGTACACCAGAAGTGATCCTGTGAGAACTACTCGGCTGATCCGGATCCATATATCTGGACAACAAGTCTCCAAATCACCTCAGAAAGGGTGTGGTAAATTCTTACTCGGAGCTTTTCAAAATACATTTTTATGACTACATGCATGCATACATTATTTTAACATACGTCTATATTAGAGTTAAAAATGTATGACTACCCAATGCCTACGTTTTGGAAAATTTTGCCATAGTCCCTTTTGTAAATGGGACTATCCACATGCACATAGGCATGACTAGGTGGCCATTCAGTAGCACACCTACCCACAGTCATATATATCTTACATGCATTAATACATCATAGTAAAAAATCCGTAAGTGTAGTCTAATTACTAGGATTATTTTGCTTTTCTACCTTTACTTATTTGTCCTCAAATAGGATAAGAAATGACAGTAAAAGGTGCCAATTTGACTGTTTCAAAAGTTAGATTTTTTCACATCATTATGTTTAGCATGGTTTAATACTAGCATTTACTATGTTGAATAATTTTTATAAAGTCATATCAGCATGCATATTCACTACTATATGTCTAGATGCATTTCATGTGATAAGTCATTTTCCAACGGATAGAAACTGGAAAAGAATACATGCATACATTACCAGGACAGTGTAGAACACTTGTACGGTAGTAGAATTTGTAGAAAGTAGCCCGAACTCAGCGGATCTGAAGAAGAGCTCTCAAATTTCCTTCGCGGTGGAACTTGAAAGTGACTTATGAAAATAACCCGCATGCATTACATACTCAAGGTTGGCGCATAAGTCCACTCATGGACTGCATGCAGTGTACTAAACTCCTTACATAGGTCCCACTCCTGCAGCTCGATTCGATTCGAGTTGTAAAGGAGGTCTCACAAGCTGAAAACGCCAAATCATAAATAAAAAGACTACGTAATTGAGCGGAATAGCCTAAAATCTTGGTTTTCATGGGCCAAACTCTGGCTTCGCATATCACTCATTGGTATTCACCTAAATGTAAGGTATACTATACCAAAGACCTCAGCTTTTGCAAATCACGCTCGGCAATGCCTCACACAGGTCCGATGCCGCCAAATACAGGGTCATAACCCTAAAAGACATGTTCCTCGGTGGGGGTCACAATGCAGATTTCATTCATTGATAAAGTATCCCAGGCAGGGGTCACAACGTAGATTTTCACTCGTCCACGTATCCCCGACGGGGGTTACAATGCATTCTTCATCTATGAACGAATCCCCGATGGGGGTTACAACGCAATTCAACCATTGATGTACGAGTCAATGAAGGTCAAACAGCCTTGACGTCATTTCAATCGATGGCAAGTAAACTCATCGAAGCATCGGAGGCCATTCGATGATCTCATGCATCAGTGCACTTATCCACAACCTTCCCCGGCGGGGGTTACAACGCAATTCAACCATTGATATACGCATCAATGAAGGTTAAGCAACCTTAATATGTTCCCCAGTGGGGGTCACAACGCAATGTAACCATTGATACACACATCAATGAAGGTCAAGCAGTCTTGACAGTTTGCCCAACAGGGATCTATTGGGTGATACATACATCAGTGAAGGTCAGGCAGCCCTGACAATACATACTATTGGCAGTAACTCCGATAGGATCGTGGTATATGTTGGTGACACAACCCAGAGAAGACCATCCTCATTGGAGAGGACCGATGATGGAATATGTTATACACATCCTCAAATAGACAAAGCTTTATCCCCACAGATCTCTTACACATGAGAGGTACATCTTCAGAGTAAAGTCTGTATCAAGGACTCAGGACTTTGCATCATGTTGCTGCACCTAGCATCATGTTTATCTTGTTTGCATTTCAAGTGTCTAGGATTCTTTATCCTATCCATGCCTTGCATTGCATGAATATGATAAAGAGGGGGATTTGTAGCCACTCAAAATTTTCTACACACCTGTTACTAACATTGCAGGAAAACAGATTCGTCTTTCAGAGATAACCCTGGAAGACAGCTTACATCCATTCCGGATACCACCGGAAGTTCAGTCTCAACCCCGGAACACACACCGGGAATATCAATTCCAACCTCGGAGATAACCCTGAGTTTCATCCTTGGAGATAACCCCGAGGAATACTGAATTCTGATTCGGTGATAACCCGAAATGCTTGTTTCAAATGCATGCGATCGACTTCAATCTCGGACCTCCTGTAGAGGCACTCATTCCAAAGATCTAAAGATAACAGGGAAAGCGAGCACACTTAAAGATGACCTGCGGAATTCAAACACTTGCGTGATCCAATCTCAAAGATAACCACGAGCAGCGTCACGCTATCACCCAAAGCGGAGATAACCCGGTGAGGGCAAAATTGTCATCTTGCCACCTCAATTGTATTCGTATCAACATTTCATACATACATTTCTACGAAATGTCCCACAAGAAACGAGGAGTTCAAACAGGAAAGTGACTATTACGCGTGGCGACTGCCGGATAGAATTTGAAGCATGGTCCCCTCTTCCTGGCTTCGTACAACCTCTAATCCCATGTCATTGCGTAATTCTTGACAAAAACGGTCCGAAGAAGGTCTTTTACACCTCGTCCGGATGCTCGGATTGAAGTTTTGCAAGTTTGACGGACATTCTGATTGCTGCGTACTTTGGGCAATTTGGACCCACAGGAACTGGGGCACCCCGCAGGCGATCGCGTGTGCATCTGCAAGGCTGCTGAGTACACTTACGACCACCCGACTCTATAAATATAGAGCTTGGGGTGGCCATTTGTAAGAAAAAAAAGCGAGGAAGCCTGTCAATTTTCTCTCATACACACCCCATATTGAGTGCTTTCTCATTCTAAACACCTGTTAGCTCACATATAGATATATTTTACCGGCGGGAGCTAAGTGTTTATCCAACTAAAGTCATAAAAGCCTGCTTTGGCAGCCCACTGTAAGCCTTCTCACACTCTATAAAGCCTTTCTCTTCATATTTGCACACACTATTCTTCACATTGAGAGTCGTGTTGTGTGTGTATGCCCGGACTTAGATCCGTGATTTTCATTTTTGTCTGTATATATATACTTATATATGTATATATTTATATAAATGGACTAACATTATCGAGTTATGCCTCGATTGAGCCTGAACTTATATATGCAGGCGTTTCACGGCTTTAATATGGCTATATATATATATATATATATATATATATATATATATATATATATATATATACTTATATATATGAGCTGTTGTTGGATTATGTCAGATGAGCACTGGATTTTACATAGGAGGCGTTTATAATTATATATATATATATATAGCGATAAATCATTTGAAATGATAAATCGAGTAGGGATTGAGAAACATCCTGTCGTTTAAGCTTTTTATATATATATATATATATATATATATATATATATATTCTCATCAAGCTTGGAGTTTACTTTGTGGCCTTTTACTCCTTTATTTACATTTAGTCCCGCCTGGAATTTACTTTGTGGCAGTTGATCACATTTACTCTTTATTTACATTCCTAATCCCCCTTGGAGGTGCTTCGTGGTGGTTGATCATATCTCTATATATAAATTTACCGCTTTTATATATTTACATTTCTGATCCCCCATGGAGGTGCTTCGTGGTGGTTGATTATGTCTGTATATATATATATTTACAGCTTTTATATATATAACTGCTTACTGCTTTTCATATAAAATGCGGCATCATGTGAGCCTAGGAATCATGTGATCACAGTTTAAGTCTACTGAATTTAGATTTGATTCTCGTGATGGACATTTTCAGCTGTATTTAGCTTGTACATTATTCATAGTGTTTGAATTTTCTTAGATGGCTTTCATGCCCATGAGGAGTTCGGCACTGCTATATATTATTTTCTCGAAGATGTTTCGCATCTCGAAAATAAAAGCAATCAAGCCAAATATTTAATAATAAAATGGAAGTATCAAAGGCCTCAATTACTATTGAGCACAGGATTTGAAAAAACCTCTTTTACAAAACTTCATTGTTATATCTTGTTTAAAACTGAATTTTTGTATAAATTCAAACCCTGTGTATATAGGTACAAACGAGGCATAGCACTACTTCCAAATAACATCACATTGACCCACACACACACACACATTCATATAACAGTTTCTTAAAAAGTGGCGGTCACAATGGCAACACGGATGTCGGGTGGTGCGTAACACCTTCCCTCTGCATAATCAAGCCCCCGAACCCAAATGAATCTCGGTTTCATAGACCCGTTTAGCAGTGTCACATCACTGGGTCAATGTGCAAACCTTTTCTCGGTTGCATTGGTGTAACCAGTTAAAAATACCAAATGGCGACTCTTACAGTCAAATCGTCGACATGATACATGTCGGACCTTTTTCACTTGTTTTTTCAAACAAATCTCACATAACATGAGAACACCAAAGAACAAGAACAGAAAAGGAACAAATAAAAAATCCCGACGTCGACAACTTATATACCACAAAATTTTCCCCCAAACTTAGGTTCTTGTCTAACTTTAGTCGTCACTGTCTATTCATGTCATTCTTTCATTCAAACTAGCATTATCCTTTAGAGTTCTATTATGTATCAATTTAAACACAATCAGTCAACATAGTTGTTATTACTGTGCTAACCTTATTATACAAGTTTCAGACATAAAAAGATTCAATTCATAACAGGAAATCACATCAAAGCCTTATTATTCAATACTATACTTGTCTACTCAATTCTAGTCTCATCATTGGCCAAAATAGACTTTTACTATCTAACTACTGGAATCATACAAATATAAACTAAAGGCAATATAAAAACAATAAACTAACTAATATTTTAGAAAATTGTCATTTTTTTCATTTTTTTTTAACAAGAAACTGAATGCAAAAACTAAATGTAAGTAACCCATAAACATAACGAACTACAATATAAATAACTAACATTTTGCAATACGACACTAAAATGCCCCTAAACTTAAATTAGACATTGTCCTCAATGACTGAAATAGGAAAAAGTAAAGTAGAGGACTTCCCTAAAAATATAGCAATCTTCATCCTTGTCTACTAAGTTTGGAGAATAGGCTATTAGAATGAATCGGGCACCTCACTTGAATTTGACTTGACTAACATGTGAACATAATAGAAATAGTTTTATTAAATCCTAAATAAATGAAAATTCAAAAATTAAAAATTAAACGTGGGTTGCCTCCCAAGAAGCGTTTGTTTTAAAGTCGTCAGCCCGAATTCTTCAACTCTCTATCCAATTCCCCTTCAAAAATAGAGGAACCCTTCATCCATCGGAAATAATGTGACTTTTGGTAGGTTCCCATTTGTGATGACTATCGAATTAAAGTCACCTAGCATACTTTGTTTAGATAAGTGCCTAATTGAGAATGTTAAATAACTAGATGCTTTGTCGTCCATTGAGTCTATGATTAGATTAGCATAATGGGCTCTTCTCCTATCTTCTCCTCCTCATCCCACCATGGCTTCACATTTGTACTAGCTCTCATGTCATAAAGATCCTTGCCGACAATATGACTACCGAGGGAGCACGGTTTTGCAAATCTAACTGGACCCTTGATCTTTCGTAGAGAAGGAACTTGGGGAACTAATAACATCAGCTCATCCTCGTTGATACTCACAGTCAGTTCTTCACCGACCTTATTTTCATTATCCCCATGTGTCTCCTCTTTTTCAACATCTTGTGTCTCATCCAATTATAGATTTGGTTCGGGCACTTCATCAATCTCGGAATCTATGTCATAACAGCAATTATATTAAGGACAGTTGTTCAAGACTTTGAACATTTTATCTATCTTATTCTGAATATTTTGAATTGAACACTCTTGATTAATTCTCCTGGCCTCATTTGATGCTACGAACTTGGAAAACAATTCCACCAACCCTGAATTATCTATTTCAGTTTTGGAACCCATGTATTGAGGACCATGTGTGGAAGTAGTGATGAGTTGTTCCATCTGGTTCTGAAAATTATGACTCGATATTTCTTGACTCATCATCCTTTCATCTTGGTTTGCTATGAGCTTTGACAGGAATTCCTCCAACTTTGACTTTTCTTCTTGTAATGGAGGTGGACAGAAGAATTCTGGCGTGTATGTTGGATTTGGAGCAGAGTATTGATCGTGATAGTTATAGATCCATGAAGAATTCGGGTGATACCCCCAAACTTGATGATAATTAGCATATGCATATTGTTTGAGGTAATTGCCACCATATTATAGCAGCCCCAGACTGATGGTGCATTGATGACTCGGATGATTACCAGCAAAATATTTATAAACTAGCTCTATCCTCTAAATACGTTGGGCTGCAACAACATCCAACCTCCTCGAAAGTGTCTCAAGCTATGCTGATAATGCCGAAATTTCATTGAGTCCATCAATCCATGTGTCTCTTGGGGAAGTCATACTAGTATATGGCCATTGATAATTGCATCTAGTCATGGTACCTAAAAAGAGAGAAAAATAGGAAGAGAATTAAATAAAAAGAAAAAAATGTTTAAATTAAGACTAATTTGATTGAAGCTAATATTGGCAAAAATTATTAAACTAAATTCCCGGCAACGGCGCCAAAAACTTGTTGGGTAAAATCTAATTACGCACAACACGCAAATATACATGGTCAACAAGTAATAAAGTGAAAGTAGAGTATCGTTCCCACGAGGAATTATCAATATAAATTACTAAATACTAACTCTTAATCAAACTAATTTTATTTAAACAATCAATTTAAGATTATAAATTAAATTATTTAATTAAACTAATTCTAATTACCACTAATTAAAAATTAGATTATGGACATTTAAGATCACAACTTCACTTATTGCTTCATTTATATTAATACACTTCTTGATAATTAAGCTCACTATTCTAAATTGTTAATCAAAAACACATAAGTAAATATGACCATCTCTCAATGCATCATACTCAAATCAACTTAAATCCACATATAATAGAATTAAGAAGAACACCCTAATTAACTAATTCAGTATATCACTATGTGAATTACAATTAAAAAGGATTTTAAGCTCAAGTTCTTTTTCCGATTATATGCGATGAATATGTATATCTCTATCCTAGACTTAAATTATGTATTCCAACGTCATGCAGAAAACACAATCACATGCTATTATGATCATATCTAAATCTATAATTCATCTCTCGATTTCATATAAATTATTACGGTAATTGTTAGCTAGGAAATTAAGAAATTCATCACAAATCATAATATACAATTCAAGAATAATCACAATAATTAATAGAGAATCATACTAAAAATAAATTATGCAAAATGTTCCATTGTAATCTTAAACAAAAGATTTAGTTCATGATTAATGAATTAAAACTAAGAATCCACATTTGAATAAACATTAAAAGATAAAAATAAGAGTAGAGTGAAGAATAAATCTGTTGTCAGCAAATCTCCATCTTCCTCAAGCTCATGCTCTTGATCTTCAATGGTCTCCAAGTTGCTTCAATCTCCAAAACTAATAAGAAATAGGGTTTTGTCCTAATCTAATCTAATGGAATCCTCTTTTCAGGCTCTCTAATAGCTAATAAAAAGATGCCCAATATAGTCAATCCATGCCAAAGTCTTCCATCCACGCAGCTGCAAAATTCTAATCAAAGCAAAAGACTTTCTCTCTCCCCGTACCCTCGCCCCAATGGGGGTTTTGTACTGGTAAGGGCCCTACCCTGCGGGGGGTGCTTCTGTTCTTGGTCTTGTACCCCCGCCCCGGCGGGGGTTTCCTTTGCATAAAACCCACTCATCAGACTCTCTCCATACAAATCCAAGGTCTTCCCAAAAGTAAATTATATCATATAGTGATTTTGAGCACTTGAAAGGATATGTAGAAGGTATGTGGATTTATTTCCACTGGTAATTCAACCTCTCCCATAGCATTTCGCCAAGATCCATTAAAAGCTTTGATGATTATATGGATGCGTCAGATCCGATTAGGATTGCTCTTCATCCTTTCTAATGTGGCATAGGGGCAGATGTTTAGGGATGATCATCCATTTATCAGCAAACCTCCGACCATATATCCGGAAGACATCACTGGTATGTGTAATGGTTTGCAGTTACCCGTCCCTTCGGGAGGTATGTCATCATCAGTGAAGGATATCACATTGTTGTTGAAGATGTGATCTACCAGATGTTGAAACTTTTCAACATCCACCGTCTTTGGTAGGTGGGCTTCTTCTAATATCTTCATTCAGACCTTCTGATGATCTTCTGAATAGAATACCATGTCTAGAATAGATATCTATTGAGGTGCTTCTTTCAAGCTTTGCACCACCTTCACTTCATTATGTCCCATTTTGTGGAGGAATTCTTTGATTTTCTCCTTGGGCACTTTTCCCTTAGATTTGATGACTGGCTTCATCACTCGTTGAGGGAGATATAATGGATTTTCCTTGGATGCCATAGCAGTAGTGTTAGACGTTGATCCTTCAACCTCTCCATAGTTTCATGGGACTTTCTTAAGGCTGATGATAGGATACTGCGATCTGAATGGCAATACTAGTGGTTCTGGTACAACCACCTTCAAAGGGTTTTCAACTCATTTGAGCTTTATGGGTTGAATTGTAAGGGGTGTTGCAGCCTGGTCTCTTTCAGAGGATATGACTGCTATAATCTCCCTCCATCTTTGCAATCCTAGAGGAAATGTACTTCCACTCTCAAGTGATACGATGTTATCGTCTGCCATTTGCAGGTCACCGTTGTCAATCATATTTTGGATAAGGTGACGGAGTCCCTGTAACGCCCCAGAAAATTTGGATTTTTGAGAATTAATTTTTTTTTATTTAAGTATGTGGATTAAATGAATTTAATTAATTATTTATGGGAGTAAGCTAATTGAAGGTCGTTCTATGACCTAGACATGTCGGAATGTCGTAGTATTTTGGCTACGTGGTAGAATTAAAGTGTTTGAATTTCCAAGACAAAAATAAAAGTTTTCCGAGAAATTTTCCAAAAAACACTATTCACGCATTTCTGCTCGGGAATTATTTTTGAATTTCCGAGAAATACGTAATGATAGAATATCGAGGTGAGATAGAATATCCAATAATATTTCAATTATGGCAAACGCAGTTTTTTGCCTGTGGACTTAAAACCTAACGATTAAAGAAAGTGAATTCCGAGAAGGAATTTTATTGCGTGTAATGAATTAAAGTAATAATTGTATAATACGTAGGTATTGTATGAAGTAATGAATACGAGTATGATACGAGGTGTTATACGAGTATTAATGAAGCATGGTATGTCGTATATGAATAAGTATACGAGTGGGAATACGAGATGAATACGCAAATTATACGTTATAAGGATTTAAGTTAAATGAATTTAATTTATAGGATTGTGTAGAACATTGTAAAGTCCAATGAGAATTTATAAGGCCCAAGTGTAGAAATGGGTAAGTCCAATAGGAATTAATGTGTAAGCCCAATGCAAGCTAATGGTAAAGCCTAAAGAATTGTTAATGTAAGCCCAAGTATAAGTTAAGATAAAAGCCCAAAGTATGAACTTATAGGTTATTGGATGGTTTAAACCCATGGGTGATCCAAAGTAATGAGCAAGTAACTTAAAGGCTAAGTTATGTGATTAGCAAGTATACTTAATGGTTAAGTATATGTGATGCCCAAGTATTGGATAGATGTTGTGATGGCCAAACAAAGAGTGTGATGATCAAGTAGACTTAATGGCCAAGTTTACTTAATAGCTAGGTAATGAATAGTAAGGAGGTGATTAAGGAGGTGGGATTGGCTTTGGACTAAAATGCCCTCACTTTGGGTTGCCTATAAATAGAGAGCTCTCTATTCATTTGATGGCTTGATTAAAATTTCTCCCAACTCCTCTCCAGTTAAGCAACTTATTGGTTAGAGAGAATAAGCACTTATAAGTCAAACTTCCATTATGAGATTTTCAAGAAGCAAGAAGGAGATTAAAGCTTAGTCAAGTGATATTCAAGGGTAAGAACTTAAACCATGAATCTCTTTCTCTTCCATTGGTAGGGAGATGGGTAGTGGTAGAACATGTATGCTAAGGAATGATAGGAATGAGTAATCAAAGAGCTTAAGTCTTAATAAGCCGTATAAGTCATGAATAAGTGATTTATAATCATATTCGTTATGAAACAAGGAAGAACTTGTAGGAACTTATTTTATGTTGAAATAATAAGGTTGTATGATAATAAGAAGTAAGGATGATGGTTAAAAGATTTAAGCTATGATAAGTCATGCAAAGTAAATTTATAAGTAGTTCATACTTTTACAAGTTATAGACTAATGAAGAACAAGTAATAACTTATCATGTCAATAAGTTAATGAAGTATGTATGTCAAGATGTTAATATGATGGATTGAATCCATTTAAAACGATGAACAAATCATAAGAAATGAAGTTAAGGTGAAATTTACGAGTTTGGACGATAATCGTCGAATTCGTGAAATTCTCAGAATGTAAGTCGAATTTTGATATTGAGCTTGGAAACATTGGCTTTCAATGGAGACGAGTCATATTTTTCATTATAGAGTTGTGGACTCGAAAATGACTGGATTCCAACTTAGAACGAAGAAACGAGCGTTGAACGTTCACGAACATTTATAGTTTTCGTTCAAATGAACTAATAGGTGAATTTTTAGCAAACAAAGTCAAATAGATAAAATTCTTACATGAACGCGTAGAGTATATAATTTTTGAACCATAGGCTTTTGAACGAGCCAATTCGGACTTATAATGAAGAAGTTATGAGTCCGAGAGTTTCGTAAAATTTTGAAATTTTGCAAACTATTTGAAGTACGAGAGTTAGGCGCATGGCCAACCCAAAACCAATGAGTGATGCCTTGCTTGGCGCCAAGCCCGGCTTGCCTTCATCGCAAACTCGCGATGCAACACGAGAAGGAGAGCTATGTTTGGCGCCGCGGCGCCAGTCCCAAAGTTTTAACAAACAAGAATGTTTACAAGTATAGAAGGAAAGATAACTAATTAGTAATGAAATAAGGTGTTAATATAACATTGCTAATGCATTGTTAGACACTTATTGTATGATGATTAAAGGTTAATATTCAATTGAAGATGAATGTAATGAAAACAACGTAATGTGCTAAGCCGGCTGTAGAAATTTGTTGACCAAGTTGATTATGAACCCAATGGTTTGCAATACCAGTATGGGTTATGTAATTACTTAATGAATATGATAAGACCTTTACTAAATCACTATTATAGTGATGACTTTAGGAATTTAATGTTGTTTAATGGGTAGTTAAATGACGAACGTAAAGTATAAATAACGTGAACTGTATTCAATAATGATAATGACTATAACATTGAGAGTTATAACTAAAAGTTGTTAAGTAATACGTGAACGTAAACGTAATGCAATAAAGTGTACTTAACAAATGACGACGAGTTTCGAATAACGTAGAGATGTTAGTAAGCCATGAGGAAGGATGATTAACTCGAAACGAGTTG
The DNA here is from genome assembly GCA_020205615.1 of Panax quinquefolius. Taxonomy (NCBI): domain Eukaryota; kingdom Viridiplantae; phylum Streptophyta; class Magnoliopsida; order Apiales; family Araliaceae; genus Panax; species Panax quinquefolius. The sequence continues at coordinate 38,516,632 of CM035153.1, read as the reverse complement.
GATTAATGAAGTAAATCTACGTAAGACATAGAAGAGAAAGAATTTGGTAAGAATAATGTATAATATAATGGCAAGCCGGAACCAATAGTAACAAATCTAATATATGATTAGATTGAGATGAAGGGTAAGATTTATTAGGAACCATGTATGTTCATTCATGACCTAATGTGGTATGTTATGTGGTTATGTAGAGACCGTAAAGATTGAAAGGAAAAGTTATTTTTATTGTAGCAAACGTTGAAGGCAAGCTTTTCTTAAACGCTTGTCTAACCTTCGTGTTAGCCAAGTTTTCTGTGATTCATGCTATAAGATGCTTGAACTATTTTACTAAAGGGTCGATGCCAATTTTAACTTGGCTAGACTAAGCTTGAAGAGTTGATTGATTTATTTACAAGTCTTTCAATATAGAATTGCTAATATTATTCTACGCTTGATTGTTTGGTATGCGGATTGAGGTAAGCTTGAGTATGAATAAACAAATGTATTTTTCATCGATTATTCGATGGGCATGCAAGGTTACCGAAACTTAAACATACATAAGTTTAACAGGATGTAGTGTTTATCAACATAGAGTACTATGGGTTGATCACCCAGAAGTGCTCGTAAGATATATCAGACTTACGGACTTAGTGTCGGGTTGTCCTTTTCAAATAAGTTATGAAATGCTCATGGTCTTTGACCAGGATAAATGTTTTACTGAATATTGTTATTGTAAAACGTTTTGAAGGAAAAGAAGTGCTATTTTGAATTATCGATAGTACTTCTTAACTATTGTTCAGTTACTGAAGATATATGATTCCTATGTTTCAAGCATGGTTTTTAAAAGAAATTGTTGTACTTGTTGAGCTTGTAATGCTCACTCTTGCTTGAACCATATGAATGCAGCTAGGACCGAACGAACCGAGGGATCTAACAAGGATAGAGGCAAGACGAAGCTGAACGATTAGTTTACCTTGTAATAAACTAGTAAGTTGTGTATATTATAGAATGATGATCAAAGAATGTAATGGTTTTAGAACCTGGGAACAGGATGTAATATTATTAATGTAATAAGAATGTCATTGATTCACACATTTTGATGTCGTTTCAATAGAATGGATGTACAGTTATGAGTACCGTGTAGCACCATCTGTCGGGTTGGAAGAGACCCAGATTTGGGGGCGTCACAGGTTGGTATCAAAGTATTAGGTTATAAAACTTAAGGGTGGAAGAACCTTAGGCTAATAACCTCGTTAAGGAAGAAAAGTCCGAAGGAAGTAAACTTAAGCTTTACTTCAGTCGAATGAGTTAATAAGGTATTGAGGAAACGCAGTACCGAAAGATTTAAAAGATGTAAAGTAATCCTAAATAAATTAAATGTGATTTGTGCTTATACTGTGGAGTGATATGTACTAATCAACATGTTATGTGCTATTGTAGAATGTCAATCGATAGCTTGATGTATAGAGATGTACACGAGCTGAGCGAAGAAGTTTTGAGCAGTAGAGCACGTACTATCTTGGGTGGCGGAGGTACCATTAGTGATTCTAGAGAGTCGGGAGGCGGTGAGAGTACTTTTCTGAGGAGAACTACTCTAAGGGAGATATTGATATAACATCATATCTTAATATGATGAGCAATGAGGAGGAAGTAATGGAGATAGCGTTGGTTGATGCGGTGGTACCTACACTAGAGTCATCACCTCGGATCTGATGAGAGCGTTGTATCTGGCGGTTATAATGAGGAATGTGGCGAAAGTGCGGTTGTGCGCGAATCGAGAATGAAGAGATTAGTGCTCTTTATATGTAGCGAAGAGTCTGCAGAAGTAGATTTTGAGTCGGAGCATGATGAGAAGGTGCTCATGATAAATAAGGCTAGGGATTATAGGAGCGAGGTGGTAGAGCTTCGTAGGAAACTAGAGAAGAAGCCAGGAAGATATACGGATGTCTTATATCC